>JAMZAV010001368.1:0-172424 GCA_024449915.1 Sweltsa coloradensis
GCTTTTTTACCGGGGTTTTCCCTGAGGAGAACAACTTTTGAGGTTAGTTAGACCCCTTTCGTGCCCCTTTCTCAGGGCCAACCACACTGATCGGGGGGACGTTTCTTCCGCCGTGGATCAGTGGTCGTCCTCGAAAAGTGGGCAATTGTCCCCTGGCACGTTGGTCTTTTTTTCCATGTGAATTAGGCTGCGATGGCGTATCTTCCTCAACTGTGCCCAGATCTTCCTTCTCAACAGCATTTCTATTTTGAACTTCCACGTGGTAATTTTTGTTGTTGAGTTTTTGTATGGAGATTTTCCCGCCCGCGGACGACATGGCTAGGCCTTGGGGCGGCTGGGGCCCTAGGCAGGCTATAGGTTTTTAGGTTGGTCGCCCCACCTCCTTAGGCGCCGACTCTGCTGCGGGTTAGCGAGTTTTCGCCGAAAACTGTGCTGGGTAATAAAATTATACACTTTACCTACAGAAACAATGAATTGGGGCCCAACCCTTTTATAAGCCCAGTTTTCGCCCCGGGTGCGAAGGGGGCCACAAAAACGTGGGTTTTTTTTCCCCACCCTTTAATCCAATAATCACTAACATCAAGGGGGCGGGGCCCGGAAATTGGGCACTGGCCTACGGGGGGGGCCCCTTTCCCGGGGGCTTCCGTCCCTTAAAAAATTTAAAATTTTTTTACAACTTCTACATTAAAAAAAGGTTCCCTTTTGTTTACCTTTTCTAAAAAGTTACTGTTTTGTTTATATAATTTGGGCAAGTGGTTGCCGATTAAAAAAGGATGAATTTCTCCCAAATATTTATGCACATTATCATTGAAAAAAATTTTCCCTAAGGGCAATTTAGATTGATAGCATGCTTTTTTCTAGTATAGCTACGTTGTCGAAACAAAAATAAGCATGTGGAAGCCGTTTAAAAAAAAGAAATTAAAAATTTAAAAAATTTTTTGGACCCACATTTTCAAAATATCATGTAAAATCACTTTGAAGTATCTTTCTAAAAAGATTGAAACCCAATATTAAAATACAGCTCTGTTGGGAAATCCGTGTTAAATCATCGTTAAATGAGTTGTGTGAAATTTAATTAACAGAATTTTTTTTGAAATTTTAAACTAGGGGATTTCATTTCACCTTTTTAAAAACCTTTTTTTATTCATGCAAAAAACCCTCATGGAAAAACGTCCGAAAAAAAAATACGAGGAAGATTACAAGGTTTATCAAATTCCCATCGGAATTTTGGGGAACCTTGACCTGGGATTTTACGCCATGCATTCACAGCCAGACTTCAAAATTGATTCGGTAAAAAAGATTTTTTCAAGAACAAAAAAATATTAAGGTTTAAATTAAATAAAAACACAATTTTTAATCATTTTTTAGGGTAGTGTTTTGATCGTAACAGATTTTTGCTCAGTATGTTACCAGCATCCACAAATTTGTTCCTGGATGTCTGTTTAAAATTTCAGCGGGAATATTCGCAGCTCTGCTGTTTTTTTTCACAACCCCATAAAAACAACTGAACAAAGCAGAGACAGATATCTTATTCATTTAAATTTTAGGAATCCAACGACTTTGGATTGGTCGGGGCAAACAAACATTGTTTTATCTAAAATTTTTAGTGGGTGCTATATACAGACTCAGGAAACTTAAAACATAGTCCAACCTCATTTTTGATTATTACATACTTGCATTTATCCACTCCCACCTTTTGTATGGTGCACTTTTCTGGGGGGCCACCTAATGCAAAAAGAGTCTTTTTCCTCCAGAAAAGAGCAATAGGTAATAGCGGGAGCTTCTAGAAAGCGATCTTGTGGGAACTCTTTCCCCACAATTTAGAAATCCCAACCAGCATGTGTCCTGATTCAGTCAGCATCTCTTTTGTTCGCCTTAATACCCACTCCTTCCACAAAACCAACGTTCTGATCACTTTACACGTTCAGCTTTAGTTCACATTTCCTCTCATAATCTTTCCCTTTTCTCTAAAGGGCCATACTACCTTTAGCACAATTATTTACAATTAACCTTCCGAATAGACACAATTTCGATTATGCCCCATCTGACAATTTCTTACAAACATCTAATCTTAAGTCCTCCTGTTAAAAACAGTTTATTACTCACTTCATGAGTTTATAATTAATTGACGGCTCTCCCAAAATACAATTACCCTTGTTGATTGTCATTCTATATCTAATATTACAAATGTGAGTAATTATTATTGTGTGCTTCATTGGTAAATGTAATTGCCAATTTTTTTGTTCATAATTGATAATTACATTTTATTATATTTTAATTTATTTTGTATTTTGTTTTTATATTTTATTTATGTGTTAACCTTAATTTATTATCACCTTATTCATTTCTCTCCACCTCTCTCTCTCTCTCTCTCTCTCTCTATTTGTCTTATTTATATTAGTTGTATTGTATGGTTGGAATGGGAAGATAAGGCTTCACTAGCCTTAATCCGCCTTACAATAAAGCTATTATCTATATAATCTATCTATCTCTCTCTCTATAACTAATAATTAAATTAATAAATTTTATTTAGAGTCTACCAACTCAGACATATAACGGATTTTCAGTGTGGGGACTTTTAAGTCAAAGCGTGACCAAGGCCAACCCTGTTAGGCCCGGACGGATATCGACGATTGCTTTGTGAGCGATAAACCAACCAAAGATCGATATTGTTTAATAGGAATATAGCAAATCAGTGGTTATGGGACAGTGCGAAACACAGCGAATCAACGCCAGAATCAACAAGGCCAATTCCTTTCTGAAAACCTCTGGAAATTTATTAGTGCTTCGTGCTAGGACGGCCTCCAAAGTCACCGGTTACAAACTCCTGAGACACGAACTGATGACTTAAGTCCAAATCAGAGTACAAAAAACTTCTGACTTTAGCGGGAATCGAAACCCTAGGACCTTCTGCTGGAAACAAGCAGATACGGCAACCACACATAGACCAAACGAGCCACACAAGACCAACGAGCCAAACGCAGATCCAACGAGCCACACGCAAAAAAGCCAACGAGCCTCTCTTCTCTCTCTCTCTCTTCTCTCTCTCTCTCTCTCTCTCCTCTCTCTCTCTCTCTCTCGAGACTAGGCGAAAGTGTATTTACTTCTGTACTCTGTATTTAGTCAAATGAACTAAAATGTACTTACTTATTACCTTACTTACAGGAACAGAGAAGTTCGCTGCGCTCCCTCCGTCTAATTAAGTCTGTAATAGTCCTCTTTAAAGCGGTGAAGACTTAGTTAATAGATTGATAGTCTAAATGTAAGTAGACACTCTTAGTAAGACTCGTTGAACCAATCCGACGGACTCTGTTCGTTGCTAATGCCGGGTCTTTTGAACGTCGTAAGTGTGAGGGTGTCCTCAGCAGATGTGGATTCGTCGTCACCGGCGATTAAGTCATTACAGAGGAGATTTAAAAAAATTAAAAGAAATCTTGCGCAAAAACGTTTGTAATGAAAAAAGTTTATTAAAGTTTAAGATCATAGTGTTAATCAGGGAATATCCGAAATAAAACCTCCTGTTCTTTTTAAAAATAGGGTTTTGTTATGCCTTATTATCGTGTCCGAAGGTATGTAAAAAAAGGGGGGGAAGGCCTGCCCAGGTGCAATTAACGCGTCCTTAAGCCCATCTTCAGGGAGCCGTCCCAGAGTTGCCGCTTCCCGTTAAGGCCATCAACCTTTTTTTTCCCCCTATGCCATCATTACTACCTGTCGATAAAAGGAACCATCGTGTACACTTGTTGGCTAAAGGGGGCGCAATGATTTATTCCCAGTTTAGGCCAACCCTCCTGCATTCATTGATCGAAAAACAAAGACACTGGTTTGTGTGGCGTTGGGATAATTGATTTATTTCCGTTAGGCGACAACAGGCGTATGATGCCACTCACGTTGTACCGGTAGAGGCTTAGGATGCGGGTGTTGTTGGCATGGGTAATTGATTGATTCCCGTTTAGTCCAACATGCGTATATGCACGTTTACGGTAGGATGTGGGAGTGTGTTGGGCGTTGGGGTAATTGATTTCTTCCGTTAGGTCCAAAAGGAGTATATGCATAGTTTAAGGTAAAGGAGTGGGGCGTTGTGGCTCGTTGGGGTGAAATAAGTCACAATTCCCTTTAGACCAACAAACCTTCACTTTAACATATTCATAATACAAATGCCAGAGTGTTGTTGGCCAAAGGGGAATAAATCACTTACCCCAACGCCAACAACAACCACTCCTTACCGTAAACCGATGCATATACGCTGTTGGCCTAATAGTAGGGGAGCCAACCTGCATTATCGTAGGCCTATTTAGTTGAAAGAGTATAGCGGTTAAAACGCAGGCATTATTTTCAGTTAGGCCCATAACGACGAGTATTTTTACCCTCTCCCTCGGCACTTCGAGAAAGGCTGCCAGAGGGCGTCGCGGCGTACGCCGTACCGCCAACAGCCTTATTGGCTTCTAAGTCATAAACTATTTACCTGACAGATAACAATACTTATAGAGGAAGTTAGGATTGTAGAGATATGACACGGGTGAACAACTTGGTGTGTGCAGTTTTGTTGCTTCTAGAGCACAAAGAGGTTCGGCGCCAGGTTATTTACAGCGTCGCTGGGGGGGGGGGAAGCCTCTTTCTACGTATTTCCTATAACTCCTGATACGTGTACTCATTTAACAGAAAAATTATGGGAAGATTTTTTGTAGAAAATATCAAATTGGAGTGTAACCAATAAAATTTTAGGTTGTTGTGTCAGTAGTAATTAACGAAATTATGGGTAAATTAATGAAAAATAGGTATATATGGACAATTACATTCACATGTCAAGTTTCGCTTTAGTTTTTAAAATTTCGACGTTTTAAATTTATGAGTGCGAGTATGAAAATGGTTAAATATAAGGCAAATATAATTGTATTATTAAAATTAGTTATCAAGGCATATATTAATCAAGTAATATTACTACAAAATAAAAGTATAATTTCTAAATTCTAATTATTAGTTTTTTAACGTTTTTTAACACGTTTTTCAAGTAGAAGCGGATGGTGAGATTCTCACAAGAAAACTGTGAACATCTGCACAGAACGTTGTGACCCATGAAAAATGTAGAAACATGTTCAGGCCACATTAACTAGCAAATAGCATTAATAGGATCCCCACCATGAGTGTTGTTCTATAATTTTTTGATGTATGAGTAATACACCACCTCTTATCCGATTCGGTGCTGCCCTCCTAATAGCTACACCAGCACACGATGTGGTCAACTCCTTTTCCTAACAATTAACGCGCTGAACAAGCTCGAGGGGAATCTATACCACAATTGTTAGGTCCGGTAAAACGGTGATTTCACTGGATATTGGCCTTGAACACGTTCCATGCAAAACAATCTTCAAATGCACAGGAGGATTTGAACAAACATTGTTCTTCGTCGCAGGAGAAATGGCATCGCCCTCATGGCTATGCTGGAGATACGAAGTCAATGTGATCGTATTATGGAAAAATATGTGCGGTACTGATAAACGCGTGGATTGAAGCGGGTTATCATGAACTGCAATCTTTCGTAAAATACTGGACGGTAAACATGTCCAACAGGGAGAGTTGTGAAGCTCACTTGAAACACCAATTCAGGCACTTCACACATTGTCGTATTGAGTCTTTCTAGAATCAAATTCAGAAGTGAAGGGCACGAGAGCTTTTGTAGTGGCCCAGGTCGATTCAGAAGGCCCATGCAAGAAAAACAGTGATAGTTTGAGAGAGTCGATTCCAAATAAAAGTTCAGGGGAGATTCTGTTAACAAGCTTGTGATAAATTTAGGTTGTTCGTCGACCCTTGTTTAATAAAGCTGTTTATTCAATACATGAAAATATGGCATAGTTGAGCTAATTATTGTTTATACGAGCTGTTCGTTACAGGTGATGTCCGCTTACACTGTCTTCATTAGAAATGCTAAGTAAGTATTTTTGTTAAGATAAAAGGAATTAGCTGTGTGGATCCCACAATATCTCGCAGAGATGAGGGAGATAGAGTTGAATGTGCCAGATTACTTGTAAAGAGTTCATCGAAGGAAAATTGCGTGGAAACATAAAAATGAAATCGTACCATTAGTAACTTGGAGTCGTTGGTGTCACAAAATACATGTGTTAAAGTTATGGTCTCTGATAAAACATTAATATGTAAGATGTGGAAAAAGACAACCAAAAAGGATAAAATCAAGACTGCAAAACTGAAATTCATCCGAGCCTTCTACGATCTATTCCGATGATTCTAACATGACGAGAAAGCTTGTAGAGCTACGGTCCTGAGACCTCTGAAATTTAAGATTTTGAAGATATGACATTGGTGGCGTAATGTTTGTTCCTCCCATATCAGTATTGGTTTTAGCTAACACCACTGCTCTATGAAAAGTCATTGGACGGCTAGTTGGAGGAATTTTTTTTTTTTTTTTTCCCCAGAAAATAACCGTGTGGCCAACATTACATAAACGTAAACGATCGAATGCTGTGACGCAAGTTGACAATCGCGATAAAATAGACGACATGGTCAGTAACAGAGTTCAACTCTAACTGTAATACATCAACATAAACCCACTGCGTTCAACTTGATGATCTTTTTATAATTAGTGCTGAAAAGTAATACAGCAAATCGAAGAGGTTCACATAGTGTTTGATAGGTATGACAAACCAGTTACTTTAAATAAGCGACACTAAGACAATATCACTACGAGGGGAAAAGATTGCGTAGCTTACAAATTAAACTGATAATACCACTAATTGGACACAGTGTTTAACCCAACTTACTTGCTCATACCAAACCCAAAAATAAACATGAACTGACATTAATACCGTCAGATAAGATTAAAAATCGACCACAAAAAGCTATAACAACGTCAAAACGGTTGTCGCTTGGAGCAACAAAATTGCAAGTACCTTTAGAATCGTCTCTGTCATATCCTAAGTAGCTCAGCAAGGAAGAGGCTGACCGAAAATGTTGCTCACCAGGCAGTAGATGCAAGTTAAAGCGGGCATCAAGTGTCAATATTATTACTCGCCGATATATTGGTTATTAGTCTTGCATTCGTCGGTATGACACAAACTATGCAAGTAACAACACGCAGTTTATGGACAGGAATGGAGACCCAGGCAAGAAGTATTGGACTTGGCTTGTTGCATACGGGGCACTTGGTGGATGAAAGAGCGTCCTTACCAGAAGTTCACGCTTTTATCGGAAAGTCGACAACACTAGTGGATTTAATGGAAAAGGAAAATCTGAACATGTTGGAACACTTTCACGCGAAAATCTGACCTTGGGGATATCAAGCGTTTACAGATGTTAGGTTCGACTGCTGATTTAAATAGATTTGTGCTGTGGCTGATCTTGAAAATTATGTTTGTCAGTTGTATTCGCCTTTTACAAAACTCTGGTAGGTATTATGTTTTAACGTATGAAAGGCCTGTGAAACACGAAAAAACTTCCACAAACAAAAGGCAGCCTCTCCCTCAACAAGCGAACTACTTGTCATACACCAATGCTGGATATTGAAACAAATGACCACATCATAACCCTGATGATTTGCTGCCACATATAGTGTGAAGCCGGTTTGAAGCCAGAGGAACAACGACACTCCCCTTCGACCTGCGCCAACTCTGCAGTAGTGCAATTTAATAAATGTAATTGCTCAAAGATCAAAGTGTGCCACACAGATGAAGTCTGCAGGAAAAACAAATTAAGTGTACTGAACTTTGTGGTTGCAAACAACCCTGAAGGATGACAAGGATGTGCTGAGTGTTCAAAACACTACAACTATGAATACAGAACACAGGACGAGGGATGACGAGATGACTTTTGAATAAATTGGGATTTTAAACAATACTGATACTGGTAACGGTAGTATACCCATTTTTAAACGTATTTTGTAAAAGTGTCTGTGGTTTTTGGCAGGTGTTGATTGAAATGACGTATTAATGTTCAACCAAGGAAAAGACCGAATGAAACAAGTAATTGTCTTGTAAAAAAAAAACTAATGATTAGAATATACTTTATTTATTTTGTTAGTTATAGTATTTCATTATATTCAATAATATGCCTACATATTGTTAAAATAAATATAAGTAGCTATTTGCCTTATTTACCATCTCTCCATAGTCTCTAGTTCATAATAAAACGTAGAAATTTAAAACTAGAGGCAACTTACTGTGAATGTGATGGCCATTATAATATACAATTTTCATCATTAACAAATATATTTCGTTAATTACTGAAACAAAACCAACCTAAATTTTATTTCAGCTTACACTCCCAATTTTTGATATTTTATAACAAAAATCTTCTCCTAATTTTTCTGTTAAATGAGGGACGTTTCAGGAGAGCTTTATAGGCAAAAATAGTGAAGATGCGTCGCGGACGCTCCTGGCGCCACCTCATTTGTGCTCTAGAGCAACCAAAAAAAACTGCACACAAGTGTTTCACCCGTTCATTCTCTACAATCTACTCCTATATATTTTTTCTGTCAGGAAATAGTTAATGACTTAGAAGCCACATTAAAGGCTGTTGGCGTCGTACGATCGCCGCCGATCGCCCTCTGCAGCATTTCTCGAAAGTGCAGGAAGGGGGAACATACTCGTATGGCCTAACTGAAATATGCCGTTTTACCGCTATACTCTTTCACAAAATAGCCTACAGAGATCGAAATCATACAGGTTTGCTCCTCATTACTATAAACGGGAAATAAATCAATTCCCCTTAGGCCATCAACGCTTCCTGTAACATGGTCTTTATCGACAGGTAGAAATGATGGCATAGGGGGAAAAAAAAGGTTGATGGCCTTACGGGAAGCGGCACTGTGGGAAGACACCTCTTCGGAGATCTAACTTGGTATGTTGCGGATATAGCACAATTGTAAAGGGATGTCCGAGGACTGTTAAGAAGACTCAATCTCTTGCATTCACATTAACAACTGAGGAAACCCTTGGGGAAAACCTTTAGTTAGGATTGCCGGTCTCAACGAGATTTTTAAACCCGAGACCACCCGAATCAGTATCACGCGCATAACGTTCGAGCCAACACTGTCGGTATAGCGTAGCTTTGTAAAATAAACTAGGAAAACGCTTAAGTCCCGCCGCGTTGTTGGATGAGCGTAATTGGTGAATTGAGCTGCCATGTGTTTTGCGGATTTTCTGTTGTTCTGTGAAAAAATCAGAACTTTGTTGAATTTTTTTTTAAAATTAAATCAAAATAAATAAAAAATTAACTTATTTTTTTAAATTAATCGGAATTTTAAAAAAGGAAAAAATCGTAATATTGAAATTTTCATAAGAAATAATTATTCGATTGCGCACAAATTTTACATGAATATATTAATTCTTAAAATTAAGGTTCTGTGAAAAAATCATTATAATCGGATAAAGCATGTAGGAGTTATAAGTCGAAGAAATTTTTTAAAAATCGAAAAAAATCGTAAAATTGCGATTTTCATGAGAAATAATTTTTCGATTGCGCTCAAAAACGTGGCAGTTCTTAGTTCAGAGATTTCGAAGGCCTCCATAAAATTTCATCGCAATCGGAGTATCGGTTTAGCCGGAATCGTGTTAACAGACAGACAAAAATACAGAAAGAAAGAAAGAAAAAAAAAAAAAAAAAAACATTCCGGATTTTTTTCTCCAGTGTAGTGAAATGGAATCTTCGCTTCGCTCGCTACGCTCGCTACGCTCATCCAATTATTATTTTAGTTTAATGGTTTTTATAATAAATTATTTTGCTTGTAGAATACGGTATGCGTATTATCATTGAATATAGTTGACAGATTGTGTATTGTCTGCTTTATTCATCAATTAAAAGTTGTCACTCTTAAAAACTATCTGGCTTTTTTGGCTTACTTTTTTCTTATCAACAAGCGTTCTTATCCAATAGGCTAGATTGTTTTTAAATTTTTAACATTTCTCGTGCAATTCATGCTGCTCTTCATGTTGTCTATAGTTGTCTAGGTATATTCGAGTTAGGACAATAATTTTGTGAAGGGATATTCGCCGGCTTTTTAAGAGAACTCAATATTTTGCACTCGAATTAACGACTGAGAAAAACCTCGAGAAAGTCCTTCAGTCAGGATTGCCGGTCTCGACGAGATTTGAACCCGGGACCTCCCGAATCAGGGTCGCGCGCTTTGCACTCGAGCCAACACTGTCGGTATAAGCTATGATTCTTATTATTTGAAAAAGATGATGGACATTATTTTATAGTTTGTATGATTCTTGTGATCTTGAAGATTTGATTTATTTAATGACTATTATTACTCCCAATAATTCTCGTCACATTTGTTTCCTCTTTAGCCGTAGCCTATACCTTAGCAAGTGAAGTCAGAGTTGGTGTGACACTGTGTGGCTTATTGGTCCAGCGGTTAGTGTACTTGCTTCCAAAAATATAGAAAGTTTGGGAATCAAATCCCGTTCCAGGCAGAAGTTTTTAGCTTCTGCCACGAACTTTGATCAATCATTATGACGGTTATGTTGTGTACGTAAACGGTGACTGCGGAGTTGTCTTCTACCGATTTTGGAAAACTATTTTAATGTCGATAGAATATTTTGATTTATCGGTATCTTAGTATGCACGTGTAGATTTACGACAACAAATTTAAGAAAGCTACAGCATTGTATAAACTGTGACACGGTGGCGTTTTTTTTGCACTGGGACAAAATAACATGTCAAAGCTCTACACCGTACACCACAGATGGCAGGACAAAAAAAGACAGTAATTCATAATTATTCTGGTCCTTTTTATCCTGAATATACCAAGAAGAGTGTACCTTATTATATAAATCAGTCAAGTCACAAAATGTGCAGTTTGAATAGTGCGGGCTCTGCCGGCATGCTCACAGCCGATAAAATAGTCGTGCGCGAACGACAACCGACGAGACACCTAGCGGCGATCGCTGGTACCAAAATGAGACCCACAATACGTACTTGGTCATTTTCAAATGTATACGACTTTAAAAATATTTTACCCTGCTTCTTTCGAGATTAATTAGGACCCAGATTCCTTAAATTGTCGTTTAATATTCACAAAATTGAGACCCAGTTCGCACAGATTGACTATAATTGAAACTATATGACTTTGATACAGAGACCCAGTATACGCAACTCGTCACCTTGTTTTTTTGGTCAGAATTGAGGCCCAGAATACTAAAGCCCACCTTGTGGCTACCCCGAAAGTGTATACTACGCCGCACCAACTCCTACTTAAGATGGCGGACGACAAATGCCAAGAACGCGCGGAAGCTACAATACAATATATGTTCACCATTATTATTAATGTAATTATTGTAGTAGATAAAAATAATGTTATATACTTAGCAATTATTAGATTGGATGCAATCTGATGGTTTTTAATAACGTTCAAGTTACCATAACCTAGAAATATACTTGCATGCCATAGAAATTCACACTGTTCCCGCCAGGTGACGCTACTGCTTTAGTCTACTAGACCAATGTTCAAGCACGTAGTACATACTAGCCAAATTTAGTCGACTACGAGGATTTAGTCTATACTTCGAGCTTTGGGTCACGGCCTTAGGCCGCTAAAGCTGCCTTCACTACCTACACGTCGGCGAGCGCCGAGTGCTCGGTGCCGAGGCGGGCGCTCGATGAACTATTTACCCCCTCTCCAGAAATAGTCATAATATGAATGAGAGTTGCAACGATTGATACACTATTTTCAGCTTTAAACTGTATGGTAAATTATGTTTTCGATTTTTGAGACGCAAATATATTAATAAATAATTCAAACACGCTTAATATCGTTAACTTCCGGTCGAGCGCCGGCCCAAAAGTTGAACTGAACCAACTTCAGCGCTCCTCGGCGCTACGAAGCGCCGCTCCATCGTGATTGGTCGAAACAGCCGTTTCCGGCAGCGAGCGCTCGCCGACGTCCAGGTAGTGAATGCAGCTTTAGCTGCTAAGTAAACCTTGGAGTTTGCAAACATTCGGTTGCTGATAAATGTAAGTTAAAGGCTAAGTTTGGTCATGAACAGACGTGTTGTTTTCCATAAGACAAACCTTTAAGTTAGAGGCTAAGTTAGCTACTTAGTTGGTCGTGAATGGCCCTTAAGGCTCCAATCTGCTACAAAACACACAGCCTGTGGGATACACAGCGATCTACATCTGCCCACAGCCATCTAAAATCACATAGGAAATAGGAATATTAACGCGGTACATACAAACACTTTGGGGGCTAATAATAAAATTTGAGTTATGAATTTAATTTCTTAAATAAAAAGATGCGAACTGAACTGCATAATAATAATAATAAACTCAAGTTTATCCTGTGTATTTTATTGTATTTAGTATTTACTTATGTTGTCAAAACCACTTCCGATGTAGTTACTTGATTTACAATCATTACCCCTGTATTTAAAAACTAGAATATATCGACAGCTCAAGAGCAGCGTGAGACTGATTCGTGAGGTCCCGACGTACGGAATCGATTCCAGCCAGCGGCAATCCTGACAAACAAGTACGAGGTTTTCTTCGGTCATTATTACTAAATCAAGGGATGTAGTCATCATAAACAGCCCTCGGACATTCCCTTCACAATAAATATTATTTCCCTAACAACCTAGTTAGGCCTAACCTAATAGGGTCACTTCGAGAAATCCCGATATGTACCCTACTACGGTCATCCTAACGGGAATACAATGTTCTACCCAGGGCCCAGACAGAGGAACAAGTTCAAGTTCTTCATTAATCAATAGATTTATACATGGTACTAAATGCAGGGGCGGATTGGGCCGCCGGGCAACGGCGAATGCCCGGTGGGCCGGTCTGTGGTAGGGCGGTTCGCCGAAATATTTAGTCTGAGTATAAAGGCGCGTCGTATCGGTAATTTGAAAGGTTGACAATGTTGAATACAGTAGTTTAAAGATATTAGGGGAAGTAAATATAAATAGTCAAAACAATGCGGAAAGGATATTCAGATAAGTTGAAACAATACTTGTTGTTATAAGAAGTGTTAGTCGACTACTAACTACTTGCTTAGACAACATATTAGGTTATCGGCGCACGCTCTCAAGCCATGAGCTAAGAATTTTTACAAACATCCGTCTTTACATAAACTAGGAAAACCTTAAGTCCCGCCGCGTTGTTTGAGCGTAATTGGTGCATTGAGCTGCCATGTGTAACGCGGATTTCTGTTGTTCTGTGAAAAAATCATACTTAGTCGAAGATTTTTTTTAATTAAATTAAATTAAATAAAAAATAACTTAATTTTTTTAATTAATCGTAATTTTTAACAAAGAAAAAAATCTAAATTGCAATATCATAAGAAATAAATATTCGATTGCGCTCAAATTTAACACGAATATATTAATTCATTAAATAATGTTCTGTGAAAAAATCATTACAATAGGATAAAGCATGTAGGTGTTATAAGTCGAATAAATTTTTTAAAAATTGAAAAAAATCGTAAAATTGCGATTTTTATAAGAAAAAATTTCCCGATTGCACTCAAAAACGTGGCAAGTCTAAGTTCAGAGATTTCGAAGGTCTCCATAAAATTTCATCGCAATCGGAGTATCGGTTTAGCCGGAATCGTGTTAACAAACACACAAAAATAAGAAAGAAAAAAAAAAAAAAAAAAACATTCCGGATTTTTTCT
Organism: Sweltsa coloradensis; assembly: GCA_024449915.1. Taxonomy (NCBI): domain Eukaryota; kingdom Metazoa; phylum Arthropoda; class Insecta; order Plecoptera; family Chloroperlidae; genus Sweltsa; species Sweltsa coloradensis. The sequence continues at coordinate 13,619 of JAMZAV010001368.1, forward strand.
CCAGTGTAGTGAATGGAATCTTCGCTTCGCTCGCTACGCTCGCTACGCTCATCCAAAAAACTCACAAAATCCACGCTTTTTGATTGTGGATGAGCAAGCGAAGACTTCATATTCACTGACCCCAAAAAATTTAGCTCGGGTGTTTTTTGTTTGTTTGTTTTTTTTTGTTGTTTTCTGTCTGTTTGTTAACTCTCTACCAGGCAAACGGCATATCCAATCTGATGAAAATAGGAGGGGACCTTCGAAATCTCTGAACTTAGAGCTGTAATTGTTTTTGGTACATCGAAGAAATATTTCTCATGAATATCGTACTTACGGTTACGATTTTTTTCGATTTTAGTGCGATATTTCGTGACATTTGGCCAATTCTGACCAAACGGGTGGGACTACAAAGTTCATATTATACATGGGCATTAAGGTTATGGTGATGTAGTACCTTTGAAAGAAAAAGTTGAAAAAGTTAGCCAGATCCATAGAAATAAAGCTTCAATATAAGTTTTTTGATTTTTGTGCGATATTTTCGTGCCATTTGGGCCAATTCTGACCAAACGGGTGGCTACAAACGTTCATATTATACATGGACATTAAGGTTATGGTGATGTAGTTCCTTTGAAAGAAAAAGTTGAAAAAGTTAGCCAGAATCCTCAGAAAAAAACTTTAAATATATTTTTTACGGTTAATAGTACCAATTGACGACTAGTGATTTACCCGCCCCCTGACGTCACGAAGCAACGTGGCGGAATGATGTGGGATAGATCCTCATTCAGCAAGATGACGCCTGCTGAAACGGCGCAACACTTATCACGCTTAACTTTATTCTATTCATAGTTTGGAAAATACCTTTGGAATATAACGTAGTAAACATATAATTCCTCTAAAATTGATGATATCGAATTTTTAGACACAGCCGTAAACTTGTTATATCGATGTACGTATTATACATGGAAAAAATATTAAAAATTATAAGTTTTTGTCAACTTCTATTTGACAAATAACTTTCAATCGGATTTCAACAAGACCTCATCCAAAGTATGCATCTGACTCTTAGACAAGAAATAAATTAACTTTCTAGATTAGAAAGTGCACTGAACGAAAATTCACAGCATAGACTTATAGCAAGGTGTGTGTTTTCATAACAATACGCACTTTTGACGTGCGGGTGAGCCGTGAAAACTACACTCTGCATATTACTCTATGCTGTAAATTTTCGTTCAGTGCACTTTCTATCTAGAAAGTTGATATATTTCTTTGTTAAATAGTCTGATGCATATTTAAAAGGATATCATGTCAAATCCGAACAGTAGTTTTTTGTCAATTGAAGATGAGAAAAGTTATAATCTTTGAATTTTTTTTCATTGTATATACGTACATCGATATACCAAATTAGGGATGTGTCTAAAAATTCGAGATAATCACTATGAGAAGAAATGATATGTTTGCTACATATTATCCAAAGGTTTTGTCCAAATGTCGAATGGAAACAAAGTAAGAGCGTGATAAGTGTTGCGCCGTCGCAGGCGTCAACTTGCGAAATGAGGATTTATCCCACCTTCTCGTCACGTGACTTAGCGCTCCGCCCATCACCAGTCGTCAATTGACAGGAAACAATAGAAACTTGACAACAATCACTTCAATGCGTAGGCAACAAAACAAAGCACTTGCAAAAGTAAAGATATGCCACGCAAACTAAAATTTTAAAAAGCTCATCCATCAAGCGGCGGGACTTAAGCGTTTTCCTAGTTACAAATTTCGGGATATAAAGGCCAACACGCTAAAATAGGATAGGATAAGACGCGAATGGGTGCCTGAAGGTATGCAGTGAGGGCAGTGGCATACTTAGGGAGGGGCGGGATAAGGCCCTCAAAATGTATTTTTTGAGCCTAGAAATCGGGAACTAACTAATAAAATGTCCAAAAATTTATTTCGCCTTCGGCGAAAGGGCCTCCGGCGGCTGGGGCTCCGCCTCAAACCCCACGGTTTCCCGCTCATAATTTCGGACCGCTCACAACAGATTGCCCGGGCCGGTTTTCTTCCCCAATCCGCCCCTGACTAAATGGATATGGTTCATAACACAATAAGTACGTACGTATATAAATTTAAAGTAAGATAGTAATAAAATATATAAATACAAATAATGTAGGTATAATAATGCATTTACACACAGATTGTTAGCTTTACTAAAAATAAGCTACATACTAGTAGGCCTAGGCTTACTAGCAGTTATAAAATTTAGAAATTAGACCTGAATTAAATTCACCAAAATTTGATATTTTTAAGCTAAAAATTAACATTCTTAATTCTTTTCTAAGATGTTTAGTATTTTTGTTATACTTTTCACTGTATGGCTAAAACTTTAAAAAAATACTTTTTTTTTAAAATGTAAATTATAGGGTAGTCTTTTTAATAAACCAGATTTTTTCCCCAAATTCCTAGCATATTTTGCATTTTCTGTACCGGTATCTCAAATAGCAGCAATACTAGAATATTACATTTCTGGGAAAACTCTAAAAACTTTTTTGACAGTTTCAGCAAATTTCTATTTTTAATCTTCTCTAAAAAAGGTAATTCCTCTTAATGAAATGAGAACATAAACATTTGATTTTTAAAACTGGATCAAATTTAAAAAATAATTTGCATTTCTTTAAATAAAAAAATTATTACATCCTAATGGACACCTGGTCTGAATGGGTTGGGACATCAAATTCCAACTCGCAACCTTCTCGTGGATTCGCCCGTGACTAGGGGAGTTTTTCTCCCTGAAACTAATGGCGAGCTCTGGGTCGTTGTCGGGAACTTTCCCCTTCCCTTTGACTACCTCCCCGACGGCGACGACAATGACAACATGGACGGATAATGACACAGACGGAGACCACCACGACGTGGGGGGAACCCCTGCCCTCCCCTTATGCTTGTGGCTGGTTCTGACAAGCACAGGCCTGTCCACCCCTTGTCCCACCGCGTCATCCCTTACGTCTCTCCCTTCGTCTCGATTAGCCAAGTTGCATAAATATTAGACGTTAAACAATATCCAATCCAAAAATCTGAATGGGTTAACACACAGGTTTGTGAATAATGTTAAGGTATTTACAACTTAGGCAGATAAGTATTCGTGGAGTGAGTAGAAGCTCTTGGATGTGAGGAAGTGTTTCAACTGAGATTTGAAGGAGGCCACAGATGGGGACGTTTTAAAATTGCTGGGTGATTATTAAATGACAAGAGCTTAAGTGCGACTTATGCAAACTATAATATATAGTGTTTTATTTGTTTCTTTTCTTTATGTGATAGTGAAATGTTTGCTATTTTCACAATACATACAAAATGGTAACAATACAATATTAATCTTAACCATATTTAAAAAAATACAGCAGCACTATGACACCACCAAAGCTATAAATACAATAATTCAACCTGAAGAGGTTCTTACAAGTTAATTTAATATTATAATAAATCACTAGTAAAACTCTAGTAATAAACCGGCAGAACGTGCAAGGAAACAATCAAGGCTGGATAAACATTGTTGCACGTGGGATGAATTTGCTACTTTAATAGGAAATGATATAGCTAACAATTCAAAGATACAAGTGAAATCTCTAAAAACATGTGGCCCAGGCCGAAGTATGTTATCAGCAAGCAAGAACGTTACTGTGGGATGAAGGTTTTCCGTGTAAATCTAAGCTGTACTTTATAAGTTGAACTATTTGCCAATACTTACATATTATGGTGAAGTGATCTGGACTTTAGGAGCGAGGGACCCGAGTAATATACAAGCCGCAGAGATGTAATTCACAAGGAGCAAAGAGAGAATATCAAATCTTGACGAAGTCGGAAGTAAAGAAAATAAGAAAGAGAGTAGGAGTTGACAAGGTTTTGTTTAAACTTGGAAGAGAAAGGGTGAGATGGTTTTGACATGTGAGAAGAATGACAAACAAAGAATTCCAAGAGCAGAATTTGAACGAGGAGACATGAGTATTAGAAGACATAGAAGAGTAAGGTAATAGCTATAATTGATAGATATTGTTTTACCTAAGAAGTCACAATGTATGATTCATTAATTCATTAAGTGTGGGTCTATCTATTATTCATAGTTCAAACTTATAAATCAGCGTTATACAGTAAAATGTACAGTAAATAAACAACATGAAAAGCAATAGTTTAGTTGCACCATGTTGAAATTGATCATCTTTGTCATCGGACTGAGGATGACGCAGTACAACTCCGTTCTCAATCATTTTACTAGCATTGTGAAATACACAAATAATAATAAACATTAACGCGGTCGCTGCAGTCAAAGCCACTTACTTTATTATTGATTTATTTAATGTATTACTGTGCATTCATTATGGTGACAGCATTTGTACCGGTACTTCAAGAAATTTATTTTTCTTTCATCTTTAATAATCATCTTTGAAGACCTATTAAGACATGTGAATATATTTGTAAATTACGTGTGAATGTGTGTGTGAATATGTGTAGAGGCAAACGGACGTTAATCACTGGTTTCAATATTTGAGATCTCACCCGTTTACCCCCAAACAGTTTCACGTACTCTTGAACTCTGTTGTGGGGTCCAGGGGCGGAGCCTCGGTGTTCCAGATCTCGCCCGCTTACCCCCAAACGGTTTCACGTACTCTTGAACTCTGTGTGTGGGGTCCAGGGGCGGAGCCTGCTCGGTGTTCCAGATCTCGCCCGTTTACCCCCAAACGGTTTCACGTACTCTTGAACTCTGTGTGTGGGGTCTAGGGGAGAAGACTGCTCGGTGTTCCAGATCTCGCCCGTTTACCCCCAAACGGTTTCACGTACTCTTGAACTCTTGTGTGTGGGGTCCAGGGGCGGAGCCTCAGTGGAGGCTGGGCATCAACGATTCCCATTCAAGGTAATAAAATAAAATAAATTGACAATAAAATAGTAATAGAAAATGATTGTCAATGGTTTATCGCTGTTTTTCTGCACAATACAGAAATGTTCATAATTACAAAAAAATGCAGTCTAGATAAAGTATTATGATAAATAGTAGTTAACTTTTGTAAAATGAAAGAGAATCACAATCATCCCGGTAGCAGATGTTATAGCAGGCTTGTCAGGGATGAAACTATTTGCCATTCTAGACATAAAAGATGATTTTTACAAGGGATGTAAGAAAACGTCATTTCACTAAACGTTTACACCATGCACACAAACGTTTTCACGTTTACATGTAATCCACGAGGTTACCTATTAAACAAGTGACACACCGGCTTGTAGAGTGTGCTCGATATAATATGGAACCAAGTTCTTTGGATTTATATCTATTCAACCAATGTCTACGACTGCTTTTAGCCAAAGATGTTGTGAAATCTGAAGAGAATACCCAATGCCTTCGTGATGATGTGATAACATTGCTTTGGCTCCAATAACAAGGCCCAGTCTCTGTACTATTCATACCATGTGTCGATTGAGTAGCAGTGTTCTGTCACAAAGATACCACATTTTAGATGATAAGATGGCTCCGAGTTACTACTCTTGGTAAGGTATTAATCTCTGTGATTAAATAAAGCATTATATGTAAAATTTGGAGTGTTTATGAATTACATATCAACAAAACATCAAAAGAAAACACTCAAAACAGCTCATAGCTATCGTGTTGACTTTTGTGTCTGGTAAGGCTAAAGTTTCGAGAAACTGTTTTTACACACACAGAACACAGAATCACTTCTCGCCCGTGTGTTCTCTTGTGTATGTTAAGGGTACAGCTCCAAGAAAACATATTTTCACATACAAACACAAGAATCACTTCTCGCCCGTGTGTGTTCTCTTGTGTCTGGTAAGGTCACTGCACCAAGAAAACATTTTTTTACATACAGAACAAGAAAATGGCTTCTCACAAGTGTGTGTTTTCTTGTGTGTGGTAAGGTGACTAGATAAAGAAAATGTTTTTTTACATACAGAACAAGAGAATCGCTTCTTGCCCGAGTGTGTTCTCTTGTGTATGGAAAGGCTATAGATATCAAAGAATTTTTTTTCACATAAATCACACGAAATTTGAATGCCACCAATATGTTTTTTCTTGTGTGAGAGAAGGCTTGATCTATCAGAATACCTGGCTGTGCATAGGCCTACATCACAGGCATAGAGTTTCTTTTGTGTGTGCGACCTGATGTGAACGATTAGACGATACCTCGTGGGAAACTTCGCTCCACATGCATCACAACCATATCTAGTATCTTCTTCGTGCGATCTCTTGTGCGTCAGTAGGAGACTGAGGTCACTGAATGTATCATCACAAATATTGCATCTAAATATCTTAACGTGGCCGTGTTGTTCCTCGTGTCTTGCAAGACTAGGAGGATCGGTGAAGCTCTCCTCACGCAGCTCCACCGAGGAGTGGGGCCGCAAGTGCTGCTTCACGCGGGAACTACCGCCGGGGTTGGAAGTGTCACTTGAATTGAACGCTAGTTTTTCAGGACAGTCCTTTGTTGATGCTTCAAACTTCTGCCTGGGATGACGGCTGTGACCGGATGGCAACAGCAATTCATCTGGAAAAATACACATTTTGTATTGACTCGATTATAGGCCACTATCGAGTGATGGCCGCACAATTAATTTGACCACCCAAATTTCAAAGATTAGTATATAAATACTATTGAAATTGGCTTTACATAATGGCCACATGCCACTTTATTTTGATCATTTTAAAATGTAGGTCTGCCTACCCTAGTCCTATAGGTTACTGCATAAGTACAGTTCAACTAGAGAAACTCAACAAGATTTACACACTACTTGTAGTAGGTTTGTTTAGCCAAACTTGCATAAAATTGGGGAAGAGTGGCCTAAAATGAACCCCCTGGAAAAAAGGTTTGTTAAATCTAAATGGAACATTATGAAGGTCTCGTTTCCTAGCAATGCTTTCTCCATTATATTAACAGTATTTACGAGACAGCCTTTGCGAAGCGCGTGCATAGACTTAGTCAGAAGTTGCTTTTTTTGTTTTAGTGTTTACGTAAGGCCATTGAAAAAATCAACACCCTACAGCTTGGATAAATCTATGTTATAACATCAAAATTATTTTGAAAAATGTAATGGGAACCGAAGAAAAATCCATACAAACTTTCACATTTTGAATGCGTATTGCGGACAATTGAACAATGGTATGAAGTTTTAGAGAATGTTCCAGCATCGTTCATGTCAAGTCTAACGACTTGGCATTATTTTGTAAATTTTACATTATAAAAAGTCAAGAAATTTTTATTTTTCCTTCCTCTCAGATATTTGATCCGACAGTGAATAGTACAGATAGCTTTTATATTATTTTGTTTTTTAGTACTTATAGCGGAAGAGATCCAAAATAAACAAATTGCAACAGAAATCGTTCTTTTTGTAGTGGATTAAGAACAACATAACACAATGTTTTATACTTTATCAAAGGTCATTTGATTTTTAGAAATCAACAGTATTATCAAGCTTAACCTTGGTAAATGATTAAACGATTGTGTCATTTACATTAGTATATCATCCAGGTTAATAAATTCCGCAACAAGCTAACAAATTTACATTACAAATCCAACCATTGATATGTCTCGTTGATGAGAGACAGTCTAAGTCGCTACTTTACTTCTGGGCACTAACGTGTTTATGACGTGCCACCCATTCTTGTCAAATATATATATATATATATATATATATATTTTTCTCACCTGTAAATATGACTTACCACAGTAGGCTTTGGTATAAATTTAAATTAATATACCAAAAAATTATATTTTATCAACATTTTAGTCAATTTTGGATGAAAATGCGATTTGACCTACTTGACAATAACATCAATACATTTTATTTTCAAATTTTTAATTTTTGGTGAATAAATATATAACTTCTTCTTCTTTTCATATGCCCCCAATAGGCCTACTTGGCCATCATGTATTGTTGTGTTATCCAATAAAGACAAGAGTCTCTTTGTACATGTGTTATGCCATCTGGCATCATGTCAAGCTCAGACTTAGTCCTTTATAATTCATACATTCACAAATTTTCATGCTTATACCCCCAAATGCACTATTGTTGCACCATTTTCTTGGACTAGGCCTATAGTATCTTAATTTAGATTAATAGGTGGAAAACCCACTTTTATTGAAATAGAAAGAGAACCAGCAGCCGCCGGAGTGCGTCGACTAATCAAGTCTTGATCGTGTTGCTCGCACTCACTAGCACTTGATTCATGCGTTGGCAGGTAGATCACACTTCAGTAGTTTCTCTATAGTTGCAAGGGATCGTTTTGCCCGGGGGGATCATTTTAGGCCACTCTTCCCTAGTACTTTGTAGTGTAGTGTAGCACCATCTTTGCCATCTTATTGTACCAAGAGCTACACAGAACTGACATTGTTAGTTAACGGCCATAATCTCTAAACCATATTTTAAATGCCAAACCACCTGGCGAACAAGCATACCCATCAACAACTGCAAGGTTGCTAACAAACATTTTAAATCAAGAGACCAGTAGCACTGGGGTTAAAATTTGTCTTTACTGAAATAATTTTAGTGGCTTTCTTCTGTACTGCTTCAAGTTTGCACAGTTCTTGCAAAGTAGGTGGATGCCATGCTGGAATGCCATTATGTTAAAATAGGCCTTATGGCTGAGGTAAAGGAAGGCAGTTTAAAATGTACGTTTTGTTTTCTTTTCCAACCAATACTCCTATTTACGAACCTAAGCAAGAACTAGCAGTTATGAACATAATCAGTTTGCATTTTTGGGATTTTCCATTTCCATCCAATTAAGAGCATTACTGAATTAAATAGTAAGGTAACAGGGCGGGGCTGTGACGGGGACTAGCGACAGCAGCGAGGCTTGACCTTGAGCGACCTACGAATATGATACGATACTGGTTGCTCTGGGCAGAAGGCCCAACACTTAAGTTTAATTGATTTCTAATGGCAACCAGTCTTATAACCTGATGTTTTATTAGCAAAACTTGAACGTGTTTATAGTTTAAGCGGAACACATTTAAAATGGTAACTGGCAATATTTGACTAACAGGACTTATAAACAAAGTATTGGGGTTAATCAGAAAGTAAAGAAAATAACTATGGGATGCCACAAGGATCAGTATTGGGGCCGATCCTATTTATTTCATTTATAAATGGCATTATGGGCTGTGCATTGAGGCTATCAGTAAACCTTTATACTGATGAGACATAACTTAATTAAATTGTTAAAGATGTACATAGACTAATAGAGAACAGGTATGAGGAGCTGGGAAATATTAACAAATGTCTATCCAAGTTTATGTTAGTGAGAAGTAAACGACAATTGTAGACTAATGTAACGCTTACTGGGAGGCCAGTAGGCCTAGATGTAAACATGAGGGATGCACACTGGAGGAAGTATGCAAGTATAGATATCGAGGTGTTATGATATGAACTTCTATGGACATTTCCAGCATATATGTGGTAAAATGGCAAGGAAAGTATAGCAGAACTATTAAGTTTAAATCAATAATTGCCTGAACTATTATGTTTAAACCAATAGTTGCATGAACTATATTACGTTTAAGTAAAATAAATAAATAAATAAATAAATAAATAAATAAATAAATAAAATCATATTAGAGTCTACCCACTTACTCACAGACCTGATTATCAGAGAGAGACATTAACCATAAAGCCGACCAAACCAAGCTAACACTGTAGGAGCCAACACCATCGACGAGCCAGTGTTTAATTAATATAATGCGTTTTGTCCAACTTGTGGTCGTTATCACTCAGCGTGAGTGGACGTATTTAATAATTTCCGGTGATTCAACTCAATATGTCAGTTTCTAGTTGGTAATCAATGACAATACCATTTATTAACAAGCAACTGGAGACCGGCATATTTAAGTAGGAAACACCGATCAATGAAGCTGGACACGATTCCACCCATGGGTAGCGCCAGAATCAAAAAGGCAAATTCAGAACAACCTTAGAATTTGTGATGTGCCTCGCTGCTAGGACGGCTCCAAAGTCTCTGTTTACACATTCCTAAGCCAAGGACTGAAAGACTAAAAAAAGAACCTAAACCTAAAGAAAGAGGTGAAAAAGCTTCTGCCTACAGCGGGAATCGAATCCTGGACCTTCCAGGGGGTGAGACTCGACCCTGAATCCGCGTGGTTTGGTCGATTTCTGTGCTGCATTCCGACAATCGGTAGACTCTACGAATCTTTCAATTCAGTCCGCTATTTGGTTGTCGGAAAAGCTTATTATTTAGTTACTAGGAAAGCGCTTAAGACCCGCCGCGTTGATGGATGAGCTTTGTTGTAAGTTTTTAGTTTGGGTAGGACCACTTTTCCTTTGCAAGTGCTTTTTGAATGCATTGTAGGTGGTAATTGTCAACTTTCTAATACTTGTTAATTGTTATTATAAACCTCAAAAAACTCATATTAAAACCTTTATTCTATGGATTCTGGCTAATTTTTCATGTTTTTCTTTTAAAAGGTAGGCTACTACATCACCATTACCTTATGTCCATGTAAAATATGAACGTTGTAGCCCCACCCGTTTGGTCAGAATCGGCCCAAATGTCACGAAAATATCGCACTTAAAATAAAAAAAAATCGTAAAAGTACGATATTCATAAGAAATATTTCTTCGATTGTAGCCTACCCAAAAACGTGGCAGGTCTAAGTTCAGAGATTTCGAAGGTCCCCTCCAATTTTCATCAAGATCGCATATGCCTAGGCCCAGCAGAGCGCGAACAAACAAACAGAAAAAAAAAAAAACATTGGAGCTAAATTTTTTTAGGGGTCAGTGAAACTGAAGTCTTCGCTTTGCTCATCCAGTAAAATAGTAATTAACAATAATAATTATACATAAAATTTGAAGTTGTTTGTGTACACAAGATAGAAAGATAAAACACAGCTGCAAAAAACTCACTGCCTTATACATATGCAGCTGGCTGGTTTCTTCTAGGGATGGGAAACTATATAAAATTCCATATCGATAATCGATCTCTAAATCAAATTAATATCGCGATAAATCGCGATAATATCGGCTCCAAAAATTATCGTGCCGATAATCATTATCACGATCGCATCGCGATTTATCGCCAGAATACTTGAAATTGTATTTTCTTTCTTTCGTCATCATGCGCTTATCAAGCATCGTTTAGAGTAAACGAGAGATAAACGCGAGATAATAGGCTATGCAATATCTTTCCTAGTGCTACGTAGCGCGACGCGATAGTGGCGGGTGGGGGGGGGGGGGGGGTTCCCGTACTACTGTCGGAAGCTCGCTGCGATTACGCAACGCAGCAGGGCTGCTGTTGCTGTGCCTGTCAAACACAAGTGATAGCTTTGAGCACAGATGCTATGTTATCTGTGCTTTGAGCATTGTTTGGAGTATCAATGAAGGTCAAACCATGGAGTTATAAATAGTACTGGCGTACTGGAGGCGCAGGTGTGTGGTCGGCGGTGTACAAGTTAGCACTTCAAATTGGCAGACATTTTGATTGATTACTTTGGTAACCAAGGTAACCTAGGGCCTACCACAGTTCATGGTAGCAGAGTTTAACCTGCTAGTAGTGGTTATAACAATCAAAATGGCGAATAGGCTCAAACAAACAAACACGATCGTGGACGTGCTGTTCCATTTGAGCTAGACCTCCTTATCATCCAACTCCATGGTCAAACTACAACATAAAGATTACAAAATAAAATACAGTCTTACCTTAAGTAATCTAATCTCAGTCGTGACGTCTGTGAAGGTTCAATAATAATGTTTCTCCTTAACTGTGTCGAGACAAATAGCTTTTATTTAATTAATTTCAAACACTTCACTGTGATTAAAGGTTAATTGTAAGAGAAGCCTCAGGCTTAACATTTGCCCTTTATTATTATTATTATTATTATTATTATTATTATTATTATTATTACTATAGGCCTACATTACGTGGACATTGATACATATTAAAAAACTATAATTATAAATTTAGATTTATAAATATTCTAATATTTACAACCAAGTCCTACAGAACAATCTTCACTTGTCTGCATTGTTTTGTTTGTGTCCATAAGTGAAATAACTATGCAAGAACATCATGTCACTGATGTGCTCCCCTGTTAACCTGGCCCTGCTCTTGGTAGCAACTCGCCCAGCCCTACTGAACATACGTTCACAGGGCACGCTCGTGCCGACAACACACAAGTATTTTTTGGCCAGCTGGGCCACGTGTGGGTAGGATGCATTGTTCTGTTTCCACCACGTGAATGGATCAGTTCCCTCAGGCGGTTTCGCGTGCTCACGATACGCTTGAAGTTCGCGATCCAGTTTATCGCCCTCGGAAACCTCTTCTTCCGAATCACTTTCCACGTCGATCCCTGCACCACGCGATCTCTTTGGCGGCAAATCTTCGTCTTCCACATCTTCGTAATCCGAGTCGTTATTGGAAGGACGACCTCGAACATCCACAACTGGTGTTTTTAGACTCTCCATCTCCCTTCTAATTAGTGTCCAGGCTCGTGTCTGTTCGGCATTTTCTAAATACTTAAGCGCCTTATAGCGCGGGTGCAACGCAGCTACCAAGTTTAGGATAGGGCTCATTTCTGAAAAACGTTTTTCAAGATCGTTGTAAATGGCCGTCTTAAACTGCCGGTCATAATGAGTGTCTCCGTTCACAGGTGCCAACCCCTTTAAAAGATTTTTATAAATGGTGCCTACGATTGCCCCAGTGACGTAGTTTTCTCCCCCTAACTTATCTGTTGCCAATTTGAATGGCAGCAGTACCTCGACAACAACTTTCATTCGAGTCTTATCTGTAGCCGTTATCAACAGATGCTCGGTAGCATGGTTGGCCATTAGCACTTTATTGATAGGTATCCTATTCTCTATCAAGCAGTTCAACATTTCATATGATGAATTCCATCTAGTAATTACATCCTGAATGAGTTTCTTTTTCTTTAATCCCTCGGTGACTTGGGCGTCGTGAAGCAGACTCATTTTTGTAGGGGAGTGTTTGAAGTGGCCTACAATGCGGCGGCCCTTTGCGAGGACTTCGCTGACATGTGGTACTTTCAAGCCCGCGTTCACACTTAGTTGTACGCTATGCGCGGCACATCGAATGTGTTGTACATCAAGCTCCCCCTTCACAGCATTAACCATATTTTGGGCATTGTCTGTAGTGTAAGAAACGACTTTATTGTCGATACTCCACCGTTCCTGTAAAAATTTAAAAAAAAAACTTTTAGTTGTCATTTACTCGTTAATTATTTTTTATTTCATTGTATTTGTATTATTTATTACCGTTTATTATATTATTATTATTATTATTATTATTATTATTATTATTTATTATTATTATTAGGCCCTCTTATTATTACGTGTATAAATTAAGGCCTCGATTTTTTAGTTACGTACGCGTTAAATTATGTTCTTTACATCTGAATGCTAAGTAGTATGTTGTTGCGAGCGATGTACGCAAGCACAATAAACCCCGCGGGGGTGAGGGGAGGGGGGGAAGTTGAGTAGTTCTTTGTGTGCACTTGCCGCCTTCATTGCTGAGACTCGCTCGACGAGTGAGAAGTGGAAGGACGAATGGTTAGGACATGTGACGCAACATGCAGTGTAGAGAGAGAGATACTTGCGCGAGCAGTGGGAGAGAGAGGGAAGCGAGGAGAGTGAGGCAGGGACAAAGAACGAGTCTCATAACTCACTGTCAGTCGATCGACTGCTGCACTTGAGGCCGCTTTATGCTATGTAGAGAACAAGAACAAACGACAGCTGATGTGTTGCTGGCGAGATATTGCAACGAGGAAACGATCGTCTTCTGTCAAGCAGAAGGAAACAACGTCTTTCTTTATGCCTGCTCATGAACCTATTACGCGGTGTGCTACAGCTCTAGTTCTAAACGTGAAGTAGGCCTATCACGGCCTATCATACATAAACATTTATTCCTCTAGGTTTAAAGGGCCTTTCACAACTGTCAAAATATAGATTAGTGCTTATGCGTTTTATTTATAGAATCCTGCTGGGAGATAGACAAGACAGTCTGGAGGGCCAACAGATTTTTTTACTATCTGTCTCGGATAATCAACGTTTTACTGCTTTTATTATTTTAGATCGTTTACTTGTCAGACTTTTAATATATGTATTTATTAACTAATACCCGGTACAACAAAGAAAATGCATAGAAAATTTGAGAAAACTAATTATTTAATAATAATAACTTGATAATTAAATAGGCCCGCAATTAGACATTATCATCTGCTGTAATCAACTGATAGAAAGAATATAAGAGAAAGAGAGAGCCCTACCTGCATCTCTTTCAACATAGACGCAATGTTGACTGCAGTGTGGGTCTCGTTCGTAGGGTGCACCTCCAGTCCGGCCATCCGCAGCTCCCAGTCCTGGTCCACGAAATGGATCGTTACGCCCATAAAAGCTTGGACCGAAATCGATGTCCAGAAATCGGTCGTTGTAATGTATTCGTTACGAATATGTAACTATAATACTAGACAAGAATGTAGGAAGAAGGTTACCGATAAGACGTCAAGTTCCCATGCTGCTATTCTTCCTTATTTACCACCAGAGTGCAGAGTGTACATGGTACGTTTTAAATTATACAGGTATGCCAACTTACTTGCATGAAATAGCGCTATATATTACATCTCTTTTCCCCTAAAAGAGTTCAAACCTGTGGTAGAAATGAAAGAAAAGGATTATTGTTACGGTAAGAGCAATGCATATTACCCTAAATCAAAAGTTAAGTAATTGGTTAGATTCGAAAAATGATTATTAAAATTGGTATGATAGTAATACAATGAAATTATCTCCAACTCATTATAAACTCAATGATCAAAATCGTTCAGCCATGACGGCGGTTTCTTAAACCTTGCCGGTCTTTCGGTTCGTCCCGGCGTATCTTCTAGAGCATCTTTTGACCCCCCTTTTGCTTCATCCATCTGTGGGTGTTCTGTTGGCTGGATATATGGTTTCACAAAAGATGCGTTTCTTTTGTACTCTGCGCCAGTTGGTGACTGGATATGGACTGTAGACCCCGTCTTTTCCACGACGCGGAAAGGTGTCGGATTGAAAGGGGTTGATAGCTTGTCCCGTTTTTCCTGTCTGACGAGTACCTGGGCCCCTGGAGATACTTGGGAATCCACGGCTCTTCTCGTGAAATCGCTCAACTCCTTGCCCTTCATCTTGCACTCCTGGTCTCTGTCGCGTACTTCAGAATCCAAACGATCCGGATTTGGTAGAATCGAAAGTTTGTCTCTAATCTCTCTGTTGAACATTAGAGAAGCGGGCGTTTTACCCGTAGTTGTGTGTGGTGTCGTGTGATACGACAGCAGGTAATTTTCTTAACGCCTGTTGTAGGTCTTCACCACTGTTGTGAGCAATGCGCAGGCGTTTGAGGAAGGACCTATTTTGGCGTTCAACTTCACCATTCGCCTGCGGCCAATATGGAGTCACGTGGCGTAAATGAACTCCATTCGTAAGACAGAAATTGCGAAATTCTTCGCTAATAAACTGCCTTCCATTGTCCGCAACGATAGTCTCGGGAAGACCGTATCGTGCAAATATGCATTCCAAGACATTAATCGTCTCGTGTGAAGTAATCTTTTTCATAAAGGTTGCTTCACAAAATCGACTATAGTAGTCGACGACTACAAAAATGAAGTCGCCAGTCGGTAATGGTCCTAGGAAATCGATCGCGAGGTCCTGCCAGGGTCCACTAGGGAGTTTGGTCCTTATGATTGGTTCAGGGTGGGGGTAAGAACTCACTATTTGGCAACCATGACAGGATTTGCAATATCGTTCAGCCTCAGAATCAACTCCTGGCCACCAGACCTTACTGCGTAACCGAGCTTTCATTTTTACTATACCCGGGTGTCCTTCATGTGCCAGGTCGAGTATTCTTATCCGGAGACTCTTCGGAACAACAACCCTGGTTCCTCTCAGGATTATATTTCCCAGTACACAAAGTTCTGGTTTAAGGATCTGAAAACGCTTAGTTTCCGAATTCCAATTATCGGTTAGGATACTATTTTTCAGCTGCGATAGTTCACTATCACTGGAACATGCAGAGGACATCTCTGCCATTGTAACTGATTTTGGCAAAGCCTCGCTTGCGACCCAGTGCACATGTAAATCGTTACCTGCAGCAGGAGAAACTGCTGCGAGAAGACGTGACAAGGAGTCCGCAATGTTTGTGGATCCTGGACGATATTCTACCCGGTATCGATATCCTTGTAGCTTCATAACCCAACGCTCAATTCGCGCATTTGGTTTCGATCGAGGGGAAAATAAGAACTCTAATGGCTTATGATCTGTGACAAGGACGAATTCGTCTCCTCCGTACACGTAATTGTGAAATCGCTCGCAAGCAAACACGATGCCCAGGGCTTCACGTTCAAACTGGCTGAATTTTCTTTCAACTTCAGTCAGTGAACGACTAGCGTACTCAATAACTTCTTCGCCGTTGTCGTCGGTTTGTGTTAAAACGCAACCTAGTCCAACCGGACTAGCGTCCGCAATTATACGTGTCCCACGGGTTGGGTTGAAGAATCCTAAAGCTTTCGAACTAGCTAGTAGTGCTTTAAGTGTAACAAATGAGTTTTCTTGTTCAGGCCCCCAATTGAATGTGGTGATAGGCCTAGATTCTTCTTCCAATTCCAGCTGATGGAACGCGGAACGAAGATCAAGCTTACTGAAGACCTTGGACCCCCCCAAGTGATGAATCATGTCTTGGAAAGTCGGAATAGGGTGGCGTTGCCGTTTAATTGCAAGATTGGCCAACCGCATGTCAATGCACAGGCGCAGTTCACCGTTCTTTTTAGTACTGAGAACAACAGGCGAAGCCCATGTTGTCGGCCCTGTTGCCGGCTCGATAATGTCATTGTTGAGTAGGTCTTGTATCTTCATTTTGACTTTATCCTGTAACTGGTACGGCATCTTCCTTGCTTTTTGTACTACTGGTGTAACTCCGTCATCGACTGTTAATTTTACCTTATAACCGGTAAATTTCCCTATCCCTTGGAATATATCCATCAAACTTGGGATCTATAATACCAGGTGTAATACTGGGTATTAATACTTGCAGTACCCCTAACTCGATTGCAGTATCTCTGCCTAACAGGGGTTGGCCCTGTTCCTGCACTACTACAAACCGGGATTTCAGGGTTTTATTTTTTAGCACTATCTCAGTCTCAAACTCACCCAGCACTGAGAGTGGATTCTTAGATCCATATGCAAAAAGAACTCTGGATGTCTTTAAACAAGTGCCTTTTATGCCCCTTTTCTTGCATTCATTCCATGTCTTGGAATCTAAGACATTGCAGCAGGCACCCGAATCAATAAGAAGTTCAAGGTTAACCCCGCCCACTTGAGCAGGCAGCATGCTAGGGGTAAGCTAAGTTGGTTTATTTATGCCACATACCTCTTCATTAATGCCGAATGTGTAATTCTCCTCACTCCCGGCTCCTGCTCGTCTACCTGACGAACTGCATTCTTGTAGGGCCTAGCATTAGGACTACTCTGCATAGGCCTAGGACCTGAGAACTTGCTTTTATTACAGACCGAAGCTAGATGACCTAGCTTATTGCATTTCCTGCACTTCTTGTCCCGTGCCGGACATTGTTCATTACTAGCCAAGTGTGTACCTGATCCACACCGAAAGCATTTAAGGTTAGGCCTAGCCTTGTCCTTGCTAGATTTTACTACAGCGATGTGCGCCGTGTCTAGGCCTAGCTTACCTCCAGACTCGATACAGCCGGCCTGGCGCTCTGTAGCCTCGAGCAGGGTTGCAATTTCCTTGGCCTCAATGAGAGTGAGGGAATCTCCCTTCTTCAGGAGAGCCCTGCGTAGTTCATTAGACCTGCATTTCTCTATTAATTGATCGAGAAGCATGCTGTCCCCATCTACGAAGTTGCAGTTTACACTTTGGCCCTTCAGCCTAGACAGGAACTCGGACACGTTTTCAGTTGAACTTTGTGCCATGCATCGAAATACATACCTCTCATATCGGTGGTTTTTAGAGGTTCAAAGTAAGAAGTGAGTGCGTCTTTACACAAAGAATAGATGGTCTTACCTTCTGGCAAGACGAAATTCGTATCAGATTCTGGCAGAGTAAACCACACTTCCTGAATGTGTTCACCCCCAAGGTGTAATAGCGTCGCTTTACGGCGCTTTAAATCATTGAGACCTGAGGCCTCGAAGTAAAGTTCTAAGGAACGTACCCATTTGTGCCACCGGACGGCGATCAGGGAAGCATCCGCGTGCGCATCAAACGGTTTTATGGTAGATTTACTATCCATAATTAGTATTTTACCATCGTCGCCAATTTGTAATGTATTCGTTACGAATATGTAACTATAATACTAGACAAGAATGTAGGAAGAAGGTTACCGATAAGACGTCAAGTTCCCATGCTGCTATTCTTCCTTTATTTACCACCAGAGTGCAGAGTGTACATGGTACGTTTTAAATTATACAGGTATGCCAACTTACTTGCATGAAATAGCGCTATATATTACAGTCGTTAACGACACGTGATTTATCTCTGACAGAGTGTCCCACAGTAGCGCCTTTTTTGTTTCGGCCAACTCTTCAATACGGGCTGTAATTGTTTTACGACACAAAACATTATAGGAAGAACAAGCCTCTTGCAGTATGTCCTTCAACTGCTCGCAAGCCGAAAGTGGCCACAAGTATTTGGCAGTTGATTCAACAATTGCCTTGGTTATTTTCTTTGCCTGTGGGTGGTTGTCTTTCCATTTTGTCACGACGGGTGTGAGCATGCAGCTCAACTTTTGTTGCGTATTGTTGCTTTTATTAAGGAATGCAAGACACTTTTTTAGATGGACCGACAAATTTGTGGTGTTGCCCGAGTAGGCAACCTTTGCATCGCAGTGCCTACAAAACACAACTTTTTCGTCCGTAATTTTTCCGTTGGTGTCCACTTGGAAACCAAACTCTTTCCACACAGGGGCGCGGTATCGGTCAGGCGTGTGAAGTGGTCTCTTGGACATTTTATAAAAAAGAAAAAAACACAAACGGAAAATGAAACACAGACACAAAACTGTGTAAGAAACTGGTAAGAAATGGTGAACGATTATACTAACACACAGACAGATGCACTTGTCGCGTCGTCGCAAGGGTCGTCGCACGCTGAGAAAGTAGGTCAAACTAGCAATCTGCACCCGGCACTTGTCGCCTCGCCGGACTCGGACAAGGTGCTACCAGTGCAGAGTGCCCGCCAAAGATGGTAGTGCGCGCGCAGGCAGCTCGTAGGGTCGGTCGAGAACGGAGACCATTCACATTTTTTATTTTGTTTGGAGGGTTTTTGTGAGCGGAGTACTGACTGCTCGGCTGGCGCCAAATTCAAATATAAATAAACTTGCCAGCTTATCGCGATATTACACCCAAATTAATATCGTACGATAATCGCGATATGGCTGGTCATATCGCGATAATATCGATAATCGATACTATCGATAATTATCGATATACGATTATCGTTCCCATCCCTAGTTTCTTCTACAGATAAGCGTGGTGGGGGACACTAAAATTTTTATAACAAAGCTACCGATTGGCATAACAATGGTAAAATCCTTGCCACAGATGCAAGTCACGGATTGATCCCGACAATCGGAAACGAAACTTGAGTCTACCAAGCGTCGGAATTGTTTCTTTATGGACGGAATCAGATTATTCACAACCACGCGGAAGTTGAGTACAGTCCAGTCTCACCTCCCAGCATTAGAAGCTGAACCTCTAATCACAAGACCAAAGATGATAAGAGTCCATTCTATTAATATAAGCATGCCTTGACTTGACTGTGCCTCGAAAGCAGGTAGGCTATGCGGATGCCCCAAAAATCCGTTTTCAATCGAACTTGGCAAAATTGGCTCTTTGCGGCACGAGACTTCTACAAAGATATCAAGTGTTTTAGCAAAATATTTGCTAGCGTCGACGCCTTTTCTTGTTGTTAAAAAATGTAATAACAACAAGGATCAACAATAAAATAAATAAATAAATAAATGATAGTGATAATTGGTGGCGGTATTGTGTGGTGAAATGCCAAAATGGTGATAATTATTCTCAGGCAAAGTACCCTAGAGGTGGCACGGCAGCTTATTGCCGAAAGTGTTATTTAAATTTTAGGGGCCTATAAATTCTCTAATTTATGAAGGTTAAAAACGTTTGAAATATAAATTGGGCTAAATTACGCATTCAATACGATTACTCACTTGTGGAATCAGAATTATCCAATGGGGGTTGACCTCGATCTACGTCCACTTCAATAAAACCCTCGTTAGGCTGATCTTCCGTCACGTCACCTGTTGTTCTTGTTTCAGTAGCGGTAGTTTGTGAGCAAAGTTAATTGCCGCCGAGTAGCTAGACTGCTCCAATAGTTCCATACCTACAACAACCAGTGCTTAATTAGCAATAATGGAACACAGGTGCATATGCAAATTGAATAATTTTATTAAGGAGGGGCAGCTCTCAACTATTTAGGCAACTTAAATTATTCAATATGCAGTAGGGTGAGATTGATTTTTGATTATACGGCAATTGCTTCTTACCAATGATTGATCGATTGTAAATTTCTTAAATACCGTATTTATGACTATTTAAACCTTCACGACAATTCTTTATCCTTTTGAGTTGTATTTTTCTTATTACATTAGGCCTACTGAAGACGACATTCTACATGCATGCACGTTTCTGTATACAACCGATAGGCCTACTAATTTAAAATGTTTTGATAGGCCTATAGGCCTAGGTGGCCTATATTGGGAAATAAAAATGAAAGTGAAAAAAATGAAAATGATTATGACGTAGAAGCATGTAGTATTAAAGAAAGGATTAACAGTGTCAAAGATAAATTAAGAAAATGAATACGTTAGCACTACTTATGTAGTATATTACCTTTCATCTGGGCAATCAAACTGTGAGACCGTCTATTCTCTGCAATCCTAGGTGGAAATCTTGGAGATGGTTGTTTGACAGGCTTACATTTCTTGGTCCTTTTTGAACGAGGTAGATTGTTCTCAGTCGTTGATTGCTGTTTCCTGTTTTGAGGTTTTGAGGTCGACGATGCTCTGCCTCTCAGTAAAGTATCATGTGACCGTGGCTCGGGAACATCTGGTCTCGAAGTCACATTCGAGGCAACGCGTAACTCACATTGATGTGGCGCAACGTTCAATCTTTCAAGGCGAACATAACACGGTCGCATCGACAGGTTGGACAGTTCAGGATGTACAACTTGAGATAATGTACGTAGACTTGGTGGATATGACAAGGATGTTACAATAGGAAGTAAAGAAGACTTCACAGAGGCACTTTGTTTTGTTTGGCCAGAATACCATAGTTCACTACCATATGAAGTGTCAGTAGCCACTTCTGTTAGATGTAGAGGAATGTCCAGATCAGGTTGAAAAGAAGCAGAAATCATTTCCCGCCCGCACACAGTAGCCTCGGCTAAGAAATGTGTACTTTCTTGTAGCTGTAAGGCTGATTCCTCAAGGCTAGGAGGAGACAAGGCTATCATTTCACTACTGGAAGGCAAATAGGTGGCAGCACCGAGTGTGGTTTGAAGATTAAAAATGTCTCTCTCACAAGCTTCTTCAATCTTGTACGGAGGTGATTCTAGTTTGAAACATTTTTGCTCTTGCCTCAGAGGGTCTGTCTCAATTTGGAAGTTTTCCAGACTGAATGATTTGTCCGTTTCCGGATCATTAACAAAAACATTGATAAAATTGTTGGTAGGTGCTTCTTGAAGTGGATCGCTGGGCTCTTGCTTAATCGGAGGGAGTGGCCCGGATGTGTAAAAGAGAGAAATGTCTAGACCAGGATGGGATGGTGCAGGAAACTTTTCTAGCCCGCACACAGTAGTGTCGGCTAAGAAATGTGTACTTTCTTGTTGCTGTAAGGCTGATTCCTCAAGGCTAGTGGGAGACGAGGCTATCATTTCACTACTGGAAGGCAAATAGGTAGCAGCACCGGGTGTGGTTTGAAGATTAGAAATGTCTCTCTCACAAGCTTCTTCAATCTTGTACGGAGGTGATTCTAGTTTAAAACATTTTTGCTCTTGCTTCAGTGGGTCAGTCTCAATTTGGAAGTTTTCCAGACTAAATGATTCGTCTGTTTCCGAATAATCAACAGAAATATTAATGAAATTGTTGGGAGGTGCATCGTGAAGAGGATCGCTGGGCTCTTGTTTATTTGGAAGGAGTGGCCCGGTTGTGAGAGAATTGTACGAAGGCGACTCCGAGGGTGGGTTGACTGATGTAGTCCCCGTAGGCTGCCTCGCGGGAAGCGATGCCTTCTCCCACGGTTCAGTGGTGAACCATGCTTGGCCTTGCTGCAGAGGATCATATATGGTAGGCAGTGGTAAGGGTCGCTTCACGATACTGCCCTCGTCAATATACTGGCTGTCCATCGCTGATGGATGGTCTAATTTATCATTTGTTGTCTGAAACAAGTAGAATAAGCAAATGGTTACAATGGTACAAGTCAGCCTGTCGGACTCGCTCATCTATATACGGGAATGAAATAGGTCTTTCTACGTTCTTGCGTGTGTTAATCACGCAATGGTGAACTCAACCGATTTTATTGAATTTCCCAACAATATCTGGACCAGAATTGTGGTTGCTGTTGTGGTTGTTGTATTATTGGTTGTGGTGCCAAGAGTAATTTGAGGCATGATCCATTTGACTCGACTTTTGGCTGCCTTTGGTGATCAAGAGTTGTACACTCAGGGAAATGAGAGTGCAGATTTGTGGTGGTAAAGGTAGCTCAACTGTTATGTACATAGCACATCTTCAACAGAAGCAGCTCTTACACAACATGTATCCAGAGCAGTGCACCAGAGAGGCCATGTGTGGGGCCAGCCAGCCTGTCATTTCAGACCCTGAGCTACCTTTACCAACCAGCTGGGGATTGTACAAAACTGATGATGGACTACCCTACATGAACCGCATTGGCAATTACATACAATTAGTATCAAGTCATAAATTACCTTAAAACTGATACAAAATCAAGATTAAAATCTCACTGAAGAACATATGGGACCCCAAATTTTGGTTTCCCTAAAATTCATGCTTACACTCAAACCTATCAAACTGCAAAGTTTGTTGCCTGTATCACTTATTGTCTAATTTCAATATAAAATGCTGCTTATTCCCCTGACTACTAAGGTTAGTGGGAGGGCCAATATTGATCACTGTAATCACTAATAACTAAGTCACCCAATACACAACCATCATTTATTTGAAGTTATTCAAAATGAACCGCAAATAAAATTATTCTAAAAAGCGCCTACTATACTTACCTAGGTATTATTGCAATTATATTTAACACCTATAGTAGGCTAGCCGCTAGATCCCCAGTCTACAATACGTCCGCACATGCGCAAGCGTACAAAATTGACCAATTCAAGATGTCAATTTGGCACTTCAATTTATTATGCTTGACATTATGTTTTAAATGTGATTAAGTATTTTTTGTGGATTGTTTTGATATGGTTTAAAATGTGCAGCAGTGTTGGGTCAGTTCTTTTTTTAAAATGAACGTTTAAAAGTTCAGTTCACAGCTCAAATAATGAACTTTTAAAAAGTTCAAGTTCTTTTAAAACCTAAAATTTTGAAAAGTTCAAGTTCGTCTAAAATATGAACTAAGTTCTTTTAAAAGTTCTTTTGTAAAAAAAATCACTATTTTATTAAAGGCTAGCGTAAATTGAAGAAAAACACGACAAAAAACATTAGGGGTGTTCCAAGTACCAATTTACTCGCGAGTTTGAGTCGGACGAAAGTGTTGAGCTGTCTTTGATCGTGTTGATGATTTGTAATACATTCTCGTCGACCAGCTTGTAAAATTAATGCAGATACTTAGCATTTTAGGCTTCCAAGATTTTTTTTCTGAATTAGTTGGCGTACATCGTTTTAACTTCGTGAATCGTGCGTGATGTTGTCAAAATCAGCTGAACGTGCGTCAACGTAGGCCTACGATAAACGATAAATAGAGGCGAGCTCTGGCTATCGTCGTCGGGGACCTTGTCCCCTTCCCTTGACGACCTCCCCGACGACGATAACTAGACACAACGAACTATGACAAAGACGATGACGACCGCGACGTGAGAAACCCCCCTTCCTCCCCTTTCTCTTGGCTGGTTCTGACCAGCATGCCCCCCCCCCCTAGGTTAGAGTGGTTCATTATGACCTAACGGTTGACGTGTCCTTAATCGAAATAAACCAAAAAAACTACGATAAACAACGATTTGTTATTGTTTTTAAGCGTCGACGGCAGCGAGTCGACGGCTGCTCGGCGCACGGAAAGAACTTACAAATGAACTTTCTAAAACTGAAAAGTTCGTGCTCGGAATGAACTTTTAAAAGTTCAAGTTCTTTCATTTAAAAAAGAGTAAGCTCACTGAAAAGTTCACAAAAAAAGAACGCGTTCGCGAGAACGCGTTCTTTTTAAAAGTTCCTTCCCCAACACTGATGTGCAGCATTGGAATGCATAAACAGAAACAATAAGATTAAGAAGTTATTGGATAAGGGTATTTAGTAATCATTTGGTGGTATTGGCTAATATGCTCACCTGTCAACCTGACTGCACGCTTGAAAAATATTTGGTCTACAAATTGCTAAAACTTACTTTAACATACAAACTGACCTATTCAAGATGGCTTCTAATTGACATGCCAGTGGACCAATGGCTGAGGATCCAGCCTACTTATAGATGTTAAACACTAGGAAAACGCCAAAGTAGTCGTTAGACAAGTGAGTAAGCTATGTGTTGAGTACCCGTTAACATTCCCTTTCTTCCCCCTACTTAAGGCCTCTATAGCCAATTATAGGCTAAAGTGGCGCATTATGGCCTCACAGTTAAGGCGCCTTTAGGCCTAAACCAACTCAAATTTAAATGCAAATGTTCCCGGGTACTTAACACATGACTTGCTCACTCGTCCAGCAACGACTTTGGCATTTTCCTAATCTAGCGGAATGCTGGGGTACCTTGAGCGTGCAAGATTTGATACACCTGTCGCCGAGGTTTATAAAACCAAAGTATGTAGGCCTAAATCTTATTTTTTATATTCAATAGGTAGGATCCTAATTGCAGTTGAATAAGTGGCCTCCGGGATGCTGACTTTGAAAATGAGTGGCCCCCTAACATAGGTAGGCCCTGACTGAAGTTGGAACATCCACAATTTTGGCTTTGTAATTCAAGGGGGTTTAGAAGATTAACATGATAAAAATGATTTTTTTCCCCATATAGGCCTAGGCTACATCCCTACTCTGCTTGGTAGGCCTACAGTCTACAGACTAACTTGATTCCACATTTATCATTTGAAATTGAAAACTTAGGGCCTAAGTTGGTAATTAGTAGTGATGTGGGTCAGAGAATTTACCGTAAATTTACTGAGCATGTCGGCAACTTGGTGAAATTTTTAAACTTTCTATGCGACTTAGCTGATTTTATTTTTGTTTTACCATTGGTAATGCTGGTTTTCGGGAGCTACTTTTAGGAGCCGGGAGCTCACTTCACACAGGTCATTTGGAATGGTAAAAATTAAAAAAAATTATTACCTAGGCTACCGGTATGCGAATGCGACTTACACGGTACACCCGCACTATAGCTGGGGGGGGCATACCCCCAGAGTCCAGACCCCCCTCCCCCATTGTAGCCCTACCAGGAAACACACTTCTTCACAAAACAATTGTTCAATGGGAAGTTCTTAATACTTCTACATAACTAGCCCCAGCGTCGAGCGTCCGCCCACTTATTATTGGATGAGCGTAGCGAGAGAAGCGAAGATTCCATTTCACTACACTGGAGAAAAAAATCCGGAATGTTTTTTTTTTTTCTTTTTTCTTTCTTTCTGTATTTTTGTCTGTCTGTTAACACGATTCCGGCTAAACCGATACTCCGATTGCGATGAAATTTTATGGAGGCCTTCGAAATCTCTGAACTAAGAACTGCCACGTTTTTGAGCGCAATCGAAAAATTATTTCTCATGAAAATCGCAATTTTACGATTTTTTTTCGATTTTTAAAAAATTTCTTCGACTTATAACTCCTACATGCTTTATCCGATTGTAATGATTTTTTCACAGAACCTTGATTTTATGAATTGGTATATTCGTGTGAAATTTGAGCGTAATCAAATAATTATTTCTCATGAAAATCGCAATTTTACGATTTTTTTAATTTCTTCAGCTTATAACACCTAGGCCTACATGCTTTATCCGATTATAATGATTTTTTCACAGAACATTAGTTTTAAGAATTAATATATTCGTGTAAAATTTGTGCGCAATCGAATAATTATATCTTATGAAAATTTCAATATTACGATTTTTTCCTTTTTTAAAATTACGATTAATTTTAAAAAAATAAGTTAATTTTTTATTTTTATTTGATTTAATTTAAACAAAATTTCAACAAAGTTCTGATTTTTTCAAAGAACAACAAAAAATCCGCAAAACACATGGCAGCTCAATGCACCATTTACGCTCATCCAACAACGCGGCGGGACTTAAGCGTTTTCCTAGTTTTAGAAATTAACCACTGGTGTTCTGCTGGAACCCTGGACCATAATGTCACAGCATAACCCATCTCTTAAGCTCGGTGCACATACTTTCCGAAGGTTTTAGGTTTAAGGTTTATGGTTTATGGTCTAAGAAATGTTTTTCCATAACGTTTCTAGTACGCGCGCTACCATTGGCCGGATTTATGAGAGCTCGCTTCTCATTGGCTGGGTTTAGTGTTTAGTGTTTAAGAGCTAAAAAGTTGAAATATTTTCATCTTGTTAAACCTTAGACCCTAAACCTTAAACCTTGGGAAAGAATGTGAACGCGATAACGCATTGGGCATGTTTCAACTTCGTTAAACCATAAACCATAAACCTTAGGAAGTTATGTGCACCGACCTTTACAGTAGCGAAACTTCAATGCACTGCCTGCAGAGTGATTTGCTGTCGTGGTCGGCTGCGCGTACCGCCGCTACACTAGCGCGCATGGCGACTAAGCGACTCAACTAAAAGCCTCCGCCGTCTAAAAGTCAGTGCTTTACAAGATACAAATTGTAGACGGCGGTGGAAAGCGCTATCTCTACCACTCTCCGTGTAGGTAACCTACGTAGCAACCTGTATTGATAGAGCATCTTGCCACGACACTAGCGCGCATGGCGATTAAGCGACTCAACTAAAAGCCTCCGACTTCAAAAATGTAAACAACAAACAATTGACGAATGCCGAAGAATGTCAAGCTATTGCAAGGGCTAGGCCTAGCCTAAGCTATTTAAATTGCAGGCAAAACAACTGCAAGTAATAATGGTGGTAATTTTAATATTATGTAAGCCTATCAACCATTATTATTTTCCATTATAACCTACAATATTAACACTTGGTAGGCCCTAGCCCTACCTAGGCTCTAGCCCCTAGGCTGGGCCTAGAGGCCCGAGGCTAGGCTAGGCCGTAGTCTTTCTTTGAAAACGACATACATATCAGAATAAAATAATAACAATAACGTCAGACAAAACTTATATCCAGCTCAGTGCTCAACTCAACTCTGAGACTGATTTAGCAAGTCTATAGTAGTATCTATGGTCTAGGCCTAGGTGGCACAGTCATCGTTAGTTGACTCGCTTGCTCGCTAGGGGCGCGCATGATGGTTTATGAGCGTGTTTCGCTAGCAAGTTTCGCTACTGTAAGAGATGGGTTATACTGTGATAATGTAAAGAGTCCTGTGACCAAATTTCAATCACGCGAACCTGGTTGAGATTCCGGGCGAACCAGCTTGGCCTTTATGCCTAGGCCTAGGAGTTTGGAAAGCCCTCTAGTCCATGTGCCTAGGCTGGGCGAAAAGTTTTGACCAGGGAAAACTGTGAGGCGAGCGTAGGACCTAGGCCTAATAAATTGAGGGGTTGTTTGCAAAAACAGCCAATGTCCAAAATTACCGATTTCGAGCCCATACCATCAAAAAATTCGTATTTTCACTGGGAATAATACTAAAATAAAAGTTCTGGCAAAAACAACCTATGTCACACGTTTAAGCTTGAAAAACAACAGATTTCTCACAAAAACAACCAATGTCCATTATTTTTTTATTTTTTTTTCGGCATTAAAGGTGGTTCAAGTAGGTGACAGCTATCCAGCAGTTATGTTGGAACTATAGATATATCATATATAATATCGTATTGAACTTTCTGGAAAATAACCTCAACAAAAATGTATACATTTTAAAAATATTCTACAAAAACAACCAATGTCCAAACGTTTTTGTTTTTTTTGTCTTTCTGGGAAGTACTATGGCAAAATGTCATAGCAGAAATAAAAACTATTATCAAGATACACAGTTAAAACCAAAAATTGGAAATTTAATACAACTTTTACGGATGGTATGAAGTTTAATTGATCTCCTGCAAAATGTGCTTTTTGGACATAGGCTGTTTTTGAAATCAACCCCTCAATTACTTCCATGAATAGCACTTGGAGTGTCTAGAGGCCTTTGTGGGTAGATCTACTGTGGCTCTTAATAAACTGGGTCCCAGTGACGCTGGTGATAAACTGGGCTTCAACTTTTCATTTTGTGGGTTTCTGTAAAGTGGGACTCAATTTAAATTAAAAGTTTAATCCGAAATAACCATACGAGGATTGTGGTACTCTAAAATATAATGAGCCACGGCAGCAACCACATTCGTACACTGGAACTTAGTTTTCTGGTACTCAGTTAGTCAACGTTTTCCGAACAGAGAGTAGAGAAAGCAGAGTGTGTAGAGTGGGTCCCAAAAACTCGTGTGGTAGTTCCAGCGCTTGCCGCATGATGAACCGCTTTAACCGACCCCCTGATTTGCTGCAACAAAGCCTACAGCTAAGCAATTCCGGTTGCTGATGAGACTTTGCAGGGGTGAAAGTAGCCATATTCTTATAATAATCTGATTATTAATACGAGACGCTGTACCGTTACTCCACAGTCAACTCTAATACAGTTTTATAATAGTACGTGCAATTTATTTCGCCAAGAATTACATGGATGCATTCACTAGGCACAGTAAATTTATGTATTATGAGTAAGAAAATGTAGATTGGTACATAAGTTGACCCTTCTTGTAGATTGTAATACTTATGGTTGTGTTCGGTTTGGCCAGTGGAGTAACTAGCCCCCGTTTTTGGGGGGGAGGGGCGAACATTTTTTTAAAAACTTACCATGAAACGATTGTTTTGGGGAAAGTATATATCCGTGGGCCTTGGGCGCACAGCAACAGGATATATTTTTTTCTTTTTAATATTGCAAATGGTGTATTTTACGAGGTTTCAGCGTGTTTTCGCCCATAATTTATATAGGAACCTAAAAAAGGTCCCAATGCAAATTATTTGTTACAATAGAAATATTTTATTAAAGTAGTATTAAATTGCTATGGTATTACCAATTTAACAATGTAATGTAAAATATCCAGTGGATCAAACACTTGCGTTTTGTACACATGTAATAATAATAATCTTAATTGCAATTCATATACAGTATACTATACATTTCAAAAGATAGGGATGGAATCAAATCCCTAAAATGATCTTCCATAATTGAGCGAGCGTAGCGAGCGTCTCCACTTGACTCTTATGGCTCGAATGTCTGTTTTTTTTGTTTTTTTTTGTTTTTTTTTCTGTTACTGCTTCGATACAGGTCGCACCGTTTCTCTGATCGACCTGAAATTTTTTACACATGTACATACCACCTAGGCGGGTTGCTGTATAGTTTTTGAACAAAATCCGATCGTTGGTTATAAAAAAAAATAAAAAAATAAAAAATAAAAAAATAAAAATGTTCCGATCGTTATGAAATTTTGCAGGGTCAATAAGTACAACTTTCTCCCTTATTTTCCAAATTTTCAGCTAAATCGGTCAAGACCTTAAAGACTTATTGTTATTGGTAATCATAATTCGAAAAATGATGTTAAAAATGAAGGAGGCAGTGAAGATACAAAGATACACTTTAGAAGGCATGACGTGAATTAGTACAATGCAAAGATGTTGGAATAGTATATAGTGTACAATGTCAATATCCAGTTAGGCCTACAGTTTGTGGTGGGCCTTATGGGAATGTCGTACTCGGGTCATGTTGCACGTACCGGTGCTCGCTCAACAACGCGTCCAACTGAGCGTTTTCCTAGTCTTATATTCATAATGTTACTAATAAACAACAAAAATAAAAATAAGAATTGTCAAGTTTCTATAGTTACTTACCGCTAAAAATATATTTCAAATTTTCGAGCTAGGTCCCAACGGTAAAATCTTCCATAAGAATAAAAAATATTGTCCATTTTCGATGTACTCGACTGGCTTTTCTGTATCCTCTTAATTTTGTTTTGTAATTTGAGCACGTGGTTCGGTCAAAATATGTTGATTACCACAAGAAGGGTTGTGATTTTGAGGTGCATATTTTTGCGTGTTTGAGTGTATATATTTTGTGCTCATTTTCAAGACACGATGTTATAAAGGGACATTTTTAAACAAGGGAGCGGAGCGACTGAGTGTCTTCATTCAACTCAAACGGCCCTCATTCTGTGATTCTGTCTGTCTGTCTGTCTGTCTGTCTGTCTGTCGAAAATCAGCCGAACCGCTGAACAGATTGCGCTGAAATTTTAAACAGACATTCGGTACGAGTTTACGGAGAACTGTTAACAAAATCAGCTAGATCCATAGCGATTTAAGGGCAATCCCTAGACCCAAATATGATTTCTCCTGAAAAGTAAGTAGAATGTAAGAGGGGCTTAATAAAAGAGTGGATTATTTTTTTGAAATTTCTTTGACGGGACATAACCTCAGAATCAACAATTATATTCAAATTACTGGAATCTGTTGTTCAAGTTCAAAATTGAATTTTGAGCAGCGGTTTTTATAATTTCTACAGTACTTTATCTACATTCTAAATATAAGAATTACTGGTTTTATATTGTTTCAGGCGTGGCACAATTTTTCCGTTAAACGGTACAAAATTTGAAATTGTACCGGCAGGCGAAAAAAATTGTGCAACGAAACAAACCATATAAAACCAACAATACTTATATTTAGTTCAATTAAAGGGTAGAAATAATATACAAAAAACCGCTGCTCAAAATTCAATTTTGAACTTGAACAACTGATTCCAGTAATTTGAATATAATTGTTGATTCTGAGGTTATTGTCCCGTCAAAATAATTTCAAAAAAATAATCCGCTCTTTTATTAAGAACCTCTTACATTCTACTTACTTTTCAGACGTCTTGACTGCATTATTTAGAAATCATATTTGGGTCTAGGGATTGCCCTTAAGCCTACAATAAATAAAAATGTGATTTTTAAAAATATCGATAGCATTTGTTTAGTAGCAGCTAGCGGGACAAGATGTACCTGGCTGACATGGCCCAGTGATAAGCATTTAGCCTACCATACGGAGGGGTGGGGTACGATGCCCGTTAAGCAGAACTTTTTTATATTTTTACACCCACATATTATTTTTGAGGGGTGTTAAATGGGAAATAAAAATTAGGTGATTTTGTTTTATCTTGGAAATTTGTTAATGTTTCACGCTAATACGTTTAGTCGTTTCGAACACGATTCGCATTTTGAATGTTCAATTTAAATAAGTAACTAGGGAAACGCCAAAGTCGTTGTTAAACGCGTGAGCCAAGTGTTGAGTACCCGGGAACATCCCATTTCCTCCCATATACCCAAGGCTGGATCTAGTTCAGTATGGGGAATGATACCGGGTACTATCTATACCCATGGCTCACTCACTCGTTTAACAACGACTTTGGCGTTTTCCTAGTTTAGATTGCTACGTCGATGCTCTAGTATCTATCTGGAGCAAAAAAAAAACATGTTAAAGACGATTTCAGAAATTCCCCAAAACCCCAATTTTAGCAAATTTCATTATCTAAAAATTGAAAAATTCGTGTAAAATCACAGTTACAAGATTATAATAAATAATAATTTTTTAAACGGTCATTTTAGTGTAGCGTGTGTAAGGCTTAACTAGGAAAAAGCTTAAGTCCCGCCGCGTTGTTGGATGAGCGTAATTGGTGCATTGAGCTGCCATGTGTTATGCGGATTTTCTGTTGTTCTGTGAAAAAATCATTACTTAGTCGATTTTTGGATGAGCGTAGCGAGCGGAGCGAAGATTCCATTTCACTACACTGGAGAAAAAAATCCGGAATGTATTTTTTTTTTTCTGTATTTTTGTCTGTTTGTTAACACGATTCCGGCTAAACCGATACTCCGATTGCGATGAAATTTTATGGAGGTCTTCGAAATATCTGAACTTAGAACTGCCACGTTTTTGAGCACAATCGAAAAATTATTTCTCATCAAAATCGCAATTTTACGATTTTTTTCGATTTTTTTTAAATTTCTTTGACTTATAACACCTACAGACTTTATCCGATTTTGATGATTTTTTCACAGAACCATAATTTTATGAATTAAGATATTCTTGTAAAATTTGAGCGCAATCGAAAAATTATTTCGTATAAAAATCGAAATTTTACGTGATTTTTCTTTTTTAAAACAATTCTTTGACTTTTTACACCAATATGCTTTATCCGATTGTAATGATTTTTTCACAGAACCTTAATCTTATGAATTTATATATTCTTGTGAAATTTGAGCACAATCGAATAACTATTTCTTATGAAAATCGAAATCTTACGATTTTTTTCTTTTTTAAAATTACGATTAATTAAAAAAATTAAAGATAAAAGTTTATTTTTTTATTTAATTTATATTAATTTTAAAAAAAATCTTCAACTGAGTAATGATTTTTTCACAGAACAACAGAAAATCCATATAACACATGGTATCTCAATGCACCAATTACGCTCATCCAACAACGCGGCGGGACTTAAGCGTTTTCCTAGTTAAAAAAATTAAATTAAATTAAATTAAAAATAACTTAAATTTTAAATTTTTTAATGAATCGTAATTTTTTTTAAATCGTAAAATTGCAATTTTCATAAGAAATAATTATTCGATTGCGCTCAAATTTAACACGAATATCTTAATTCATAAAATTAAGGTTCTGTGAAAAAAATCATTAAAATCGGATAAAGCATATAGGTGTTATAAGTCGAAGAATTTATTAAAAAATCCAAACAAATCGTAAAATTGCGATTTTCATGAGAAATCATTTTCCGATTACGCTCAAAAACGTGGCAGTTCTAAGTTCAGAGATTTCGAAGGCCTCCATAAAATTTCATCGTAATTGGAGTATCGGTTTAGCCGGAATCGTGTTAACAAACACACAAAAATACAGAAAAAAAAGAAAAAAAACATTCCGGATTTTTTTCTCCAGTGTAGTGAAATGGAATCTTCGCTTCGCTCGCTACGCTCATCCAATTAAATGTCAAAACTTTTATTTCGATGCCTCTCAGCTAACTTTCTAAAACTTTATTTCAAAAGTACGTACATAAAAAATTGGAATGTTGTAGCCTGTAGGTAGGTGGAAGATTTGATTTGATTTGATTGTCGTCTTTATTGATGGCGGGATTAAGGCCTGTTAAGCCTTCTCTTCCATCCAACCACTTCCTAATTACAACAAATCACGACATTACAGGATTACATAAAATAATGAATTTAAAAAAAATACTATGATCACCTAAAAATAATGTTAACATCATACTAAAATAACTAAAACAAACTAAATTATGAAATAATACATTAGGAGTAACATTATTGCAAAGTTAAAATTTTCTAGGGATATGGTAATGTTATGCAAATTGTGGCTTTAAATCTATTTATGTAAATCTACAATAGCTTAAGAAACATTCATTCATCCATTCACACAAAAGTACACAATTAATATGGCTTTAGCCATTGTGTGCAGAAAGTGAGCAGGAGCAGGTTGTGGTGTGCTCAATCATTGACAAAGGCTGTAGCGCCTGATGTTTATAGCGGCTAATTAATTATAATTACTCAAGTAATGTTGATATACTTTACGCTTGAAAGTGTCGTTACTAATTCCGTAAACATCCCTGATGCTGGTTCGGAGAGTATTCCAGACTCGAATAGCGTTTATTGTAAAAGAGTGGTCAAGAAGATTGGTTCTATGGGTTGGAAATGTTAACTGAGTACCTGATCTAGATCTAGTGTTGAAGGTATGGTTTGAGAATAAGTATTGAAAATTAGATGCTAGATACGAAAGTGTTGATGTTGAGAGCAGACGATGAACAAGGCAAATCGAGTGTAGATTTCTACGGTCATTTAGACGAATCCACTCAAGATTTTTGAATCCAGGGGTAATATGATCATATTTTTTGATACCAAAGATGAAACGAACACAGGCATTTTGAGCTCTCTGAAGAGTGAAGACGAATAGAGAGGTCCACATAGATCATTGTACACAACGTCGCAATAATCAAGGAAGAGGAGGAGGAGTTCCTACTAACTCCGCAAAGTGATTTTCAGCATGTTTAACTCATTGTTTCACACAAAAGGAATGTTTTTATACCGAACCAAATTTGTTGTGTTGTCAGCCCCGATTGTGACAGTTTTCAAATTCATATCACGTTTCATGACGGCTGGGTGACTCCTCGAAATCGCCCCAACTCGGATTGATCGGATGAGCGTTGCGAGCGAAGCGAAGATTCCATTTAACTACACTGGAGAAAAAAATCCGTAATGTTTTTTTTTCTTTTTTTCCGTTTGTATTTTTGTCATTCCGGCTAAACCAATACTCCAATTGCAATGAAATTTTCTAAAGACCTTCGAAATCTCTGAACTTAGAACTGCCACGTTTTTGAGCGCAATCGGAAAATTATTTCTCATGAAAATCGCAATTTTACGATTTTTTTATTTTTTTAAAATTTCTTCGACTTATAACACCTACATGCTTAATCCGATTTTAATGATTTTTTCACAGAACCTTAACTTTATGAATTAAGATATTCGTATGAAATTTGAGCGCAATCGAAAAATTATTTCTTATGAAAATCGCAATTTTACGATTTTTTTATTTTTTTTAAATTACGATTAATTAAAAAAATACAAAAATAAAGTTAATTTTTTATTTAATTTAATTTAATTTAAATTAAAAAAATTCTTCGACTTCGTAATAATTTTTTCACAGAACAACAGAAAATCCGCACAACACATGGCAGCTCAATGCACCAATTACGCTCATCCAACAACGCGGCGGGACTTAAGCGTTTTCCTAGTATATAGACCCATAGATATTGAACCCCTATATAGGGGTTCAATATCTATGTATAGACCTTAGCAAGTGAAGTCAGAGTTGGTGTGCCCCTGTGTGGCTCATTGGTCCAGCGGTTAGTGTACTTGTTTCCAAAAATATAGAAAGTTTGGGAATCAAATCCCGTTCCAGGCAGAAGTTTTTAGCTTCT
The DNA here is from genome assembly GCA_024449915.1 of Sweltsa coloradensis. Taxonomy (NCBI): domain Eukaryota; kingdom Metazoa; phylum Arthropoda; class Insecta; order Plecoptera; family Chloroperlidae; genus Sweltsa; species Sweltsa coloradensis. Next base: position 48,942 of record JAMZAV010001368.1, read on the forward strand.
GCCACAAACTTTGATCAATCATTATGACGGTTATGTTGTGTACGTAAACGGTGACTGCGGAGTTGTCTTATAATGATTTTGGAAAACTATTTTAATGTCAATCGAATATTTTGATTTATTGGTATATTAGTATGCACGTGTAGATTTACAACAAATTTCAAAAAGCTATAAACTGTGACACGGTGGTGTTTTTTGCACTGGAACAAAATAACATGTCAATGCTCTACACCGTACACCGCAGATGGCAGGACAAAAAAGACAGTAATTCATAATTTTTCTGGTCCTTTTAATCCTGAATATACCAAGAATAGTGTACCTTATAAAACTTATAATATACATCAGTCGTCACAAAATGTGCTGTTTGAATAGTGCGGGCTCTGCAGGCATGCTCACAGCCGATAAAATAGTCGTGCGCGAACGACAACCGGCGAGACACCTAGCGGCGATCGCTCGTACCAAAGTGAGACCCACAATACGTACTTGGTCATTTTCAAATGTATAAGACTTTAAAAATATTTTACCCTGCTTCTTTCGAGATTAATTAGGACCCAGATTCCTTAAATTGTCGTTTAATATTCACAAAATTGAGACCCAGTTTGCACAGATTGACTATAATTGAAACTATATTATTTTGATATGAGGCCCAGTATACGCAACTCGTCACCTTGTTTTTTTGGTCAGAATTGAGGCCCAGAATACTAAAGCCCACCTTGTGGCTTCCCCCTTTGTGTAGGACCTAGGCCTACGGACGGCCCGAGTCCAGGAGGTTAGGTTGCCCCTAGCTAGGGCCTAGGCTAGGCTTAGGGATGCCTAGAAGCTAAGGACTAGGTCTGGTTAGCTGGGCTTACCTAAAGAAAACTTTATGCCCAAACAGCCCAACCACGTTCGCACGCGCTGACTTTCACTTCAAAACGAAGATAACCTTGTTTAACATCACAATTTTTAAATTACTCGAAGCTAAATAGATCTTTGGACAAAAACAAGATGCTACAGACGCCACAGCCAGTGGAAAATGGAAATTACACAACGATCTGATTAGCCCACAGCCACCTAAATCACTTAGGAAAATTTACGCGGTACATACAAACTCTTGAAGCTAATAATAAAAATTGTGTTATGTATTTGAATTTCTTAAATAAAAAGACTTCATAATAATTATTAGTATTAAACTGAAGTTGATCCTGTGTATTTTATTGTATTTACTTATGTTGACCCGGGGAATTGTGAAGTCTCAAGAACTTGGTCTATAAAACCACTTCCGATGTAGTTACTTGATTTAGAATCATTAGGTACCCCTGTATTTTAAAACTGGAATGTATCGTCAGCTCAAGAGCAACAAGTGAGACTGATTCGCGAGGTCCCGACGTACGGGATCGATTCCAGACAGCGGCAATCCTGACAAACTTGTACGAGGTTTTCTTCGGTCATTATTACTGAATCAAGGGATGTAGTCAGCTTAAACAGCCCTCGGACATTCCCTTCGCAATAATTATTAATATTTCTTAATTAAAAACCTGTTAGGCCTTAAATCCATAGATTTATACATGCATTGAATAAAGAAGGCTTCTTTAATCAATGATACATGGTACCAATATGGATCATATTGCTAAATAGGTAGGCCTATATAATTTAATTAGTAAGATAGTAATAATAATAATAATAATAATAATAATAATAAGTTGTCTTTATTTCTCAAGGAAAAGGGCGAATGTTAAGCCGGAGGCTTCTCTTACAATTTACCTTTTTCTAAAATTAGTTCTAATACTTAATACTAATACGAACTAATCTAAACAATCTAAACAATGCTTCTTTAACAGTCATCAATATTTTCTAAAATATTATGGTTCTAATATTAGTATAATGAGTGTATATCTAAAAATTTAAACAATGCTACTTTGTCTTTATCAGTCATTCGAAATGTTGTAATTTCACAAACTCATAGGCCTAATTCATAATTATTTATATAGTTATATATCATAGTTATCTACAATAGTACATTGTTAAGATTTAATTACTTATGATCTATATACATGAAATAGTTTCAGTTGAGTTAGCTAGAGTAGTTTAATTATGCTATATTGAACTTGGTGATTACTCTCATAATAAACATATATTCTAAGCCTTCTCACTATCGCTGGTCTGGCTATAACAAGAGCTGTTTGGCGGCATCTAATTTTGAATGGCTTAACATTTTTTATCCAACATTTTTGCTTTTAGTTTAATTTTGAACTGATTGTAGTTGAGAGATTTGTCAATTCCTACATTGTTATAAGTATGAACGGCATTGTGGGTGAACGACTTCTCAAATAGTGCTGTGGAGTGTGTGTGAATTGACAATTGCTCAATGTTTCGTAGGCTGTGCGAGTGTGTCATTTTCCTGATCGGAAGTTTGTCTTTTAGATATTTTGGAAGACCTGATGTGTGAATTTTATGTGTCAGACAGGCTAAGTGAAGGGCTCTACGACTTGCCATGTTAAGTACACCGACTTCCGAGTATTTATGTGAGATATGATCATACTTTCTCATTTGTAGTGCAAAACGCATGCATGCATTTTGTGCTCTCTGTATGCGTTTACTTTGGATACTGTCTAAACAAGGCCCATATATGACATCCGCGTAATTGAATTTTGATAAAATAAGTGCTTCGACCAACATTAATTTTGTCTCTTGGGTATAGAATAAAATAGACGCAGTGGATATTCGTACGGACAGCCATACGATACCACCTAAATAGGCCAATAGCTTCAAATATCACAGTGTATTGTGGCAGAGTGGTAGCACGTCCGAATTCTATGCGAAAGGTCGGCGGTTCAAATTTTCGTTAGGTCGTTTTTTTTTTACCATTCTATTTGGGTCCATGTTTTTTCTGCAAATGATTTCACTACATTCGGCCCGTCGCAAACACAATTCTAGATGATAAAAGCGTTTAAAAAGTGCTACGCCTAGGCCTATTTTAAGGAAAAGCCTTATCTCTACACCTCGACGTGTAGGTAGGCAGCCTAAAAAGGACTTTTGTTTAAAATAGAAACGTTAAAGGTCTTGGAAGGTTTTTTGTTGTTAATAAAACAGCAAAAAAGGAGACGACAACCGAAAAAGGACTTTCGTTTAAAATAGCAACGTTAAAGGTCTTGGAAGATTTTTTTGTTACCAAAACAGCAAAAAGGACGACATTTAGGCCTAGGCCTACCAAAAAGGACTCTCGTTTAAAATAGCGATGTTAAAGGTCTTGATGTTTTTTTGTTGTCACTAAAACAGCAAAAAAGGACGACGGAAGGACGACACTTTTATTACGGCGCGCCTTTATCCAATCAGATCATTGACCGTACGAATAATTTTGCACTGGTCGTACGGCTGATCGTACGAATATCCACAGCCTAAAATAAAACATAATCTAAGAATAAAAATTATAAAGTAGGTATAATAATACATGTACACACAGAATAATTACCTTTACTAAAAAGAAGTTGGCTACACACTGGAACTAGTTATAAAATTTAGAATTCAGACCTGAATTAAATTCACTGAAATTTGACATTTTTATGCCAAGATTAACCTTAAATATTTGTTCTAAGATTTTTAGTATTATTGTTGTATTCCATTGTAATATTTAAAAAGTTACGGAAAATTTTGGAATTTTTATTGAAAGCAACGTTTTATGTTCAAATGTAAATAAGTACATATCCCAAATAAGATTTTTGGACCCGAATTCCTAGCATATTATTTTGGATTTCCTGTATCTCAAATACCAGCAATATTTGTCGTATTGAAATGCAAAAATATCCATTTGATTTTAAAAAATGGATCTAATTGAATAAAATTATTCATATTTTTTAAAATTCATAATTATTATGTCCATTATAATGGACACCTGGTCTGAATGGGTTAACACACAGTTTAGTGAATAATGTTAAGGTATTTACAACTTTGGCAGATAAGTATTCGTGAAGTGAGTAGAAGCTCTTGGATGTGAGGAAGTGTTTCAACTGAGATTTGAAGGAGGCCGCAGATGGGGACGTTTTAATGTTGTTGGGAGATTATTAAATGACAATTAGCTGAAGTGCAACTTTTGCAAACATATTGTGTTTTATTTATTTCCTTCTTTTATGTAAAGTAGTAGCAGGATATTTTGAAATGTTTGCTATTTTCACAATACATACACAATACAAAATGGTAAAAATACAATATTAATCTTAACCATATTAAAAACATTACAACATCACTATGACACCAAAGTTATAAATACAATAATTCAACCTGAAGTGATTCTTACAAGTTAATTTAATATTATAATAAATCACTAGTAAAACTCTAGTAATAAAACGAGCCAAGAAAGAAACCAGCAGAACGTGCAAGGAAACGATCAAGGCTGGAGAAACATTGTTACACATGGGATGAATTTGCTTCTTTAATAGGAAATGCTATAACAAACAATTAAAAAAAAACATGTGTCATGTCATGTATGTCACAATATATTATGTCAATACTTGGGGAAGTTCCTTTAAAAAGGAACATTTAAAAGATTCAGTTTATCAATTAAAAAAATAACTTTTATAAACTTCAAGTTCCTTTTTACACCCTAACCTCTAAAAAGTTAAAGTTCCTTTAAAAGTTCCCTTTTACATTTTAGTTTGTTTAATGCGACTGCAAAGTGACTGGTGTAGGCCTACAACTTGCAAGCATGTGTACGGCTGTCAAAGAGCACGGTGAGAGGTACAGGGTCATGAATCATGATGATACGTATGATATGAAAATTATAAATGATACATAATGGCCGAGGCCGTCGCTAACGTACAGGCCGGAGACTGCGCTGCGAGTTGTGGTGTGACGTCACGCTAGTGGGCCGACTTGCGTTGCTCGGTAGCAAGGCACCATACGAGACTCGTTGCACCTACCCCGATCAAATAGCCATTTGACCCGGGAATAATTGTTACAGATTTTTTTCTTCTTCAGATATTGTTTGTTATGCATATCTTTATATGCCGAATGAAAGTTTACCGCTCTGCGACCCCCCCTATTACTACAATTAATTAACGATGTGTGGCTAGTTAGTCTTGTGGTTAGCGTATCTGCTTTCAATGCAGATGGTCAAGGGTTCGATTCCCGCTACAGTCAGAAGTTTTTAACTTCTGATTTGGACTTAGGTCCATTAGTTCTTGTCTTAGGAGTTTGTAAACGGTGACTTTGGAGCCGTCCTAGCAACGATAGCACATAATAAATTTCAGAGTTTTTCTGAATCGGCCTTGTTGATTCTGGCGTTGATTCGTGGGTGTTCGCACTGTCCATACCACTGATTGCTATATTACCTATTAAAAATATCGATCTTTGGTTGGTTATCGTTCACTCGTCGATTGCGTCGGGGCCTGCAGGGTTGGCTTGGTCGCTTTGATTTAAAGTCCCCCACTGAAAATCAGTTATATAACTGAGTGGGTAGACTCGAAATAAAATTTATTTATTTTATTTATAATGTGTAGTTATTCTTTAATAAAGTAATTTTTCAACAATTGGTTTTGCCAAACAATTTTGTTATATGAAAAATTAATGACCACACTCGATCAATTTTTACTGTCAGGTATCGCAAATAAAGGACAGAACTAATACGTTTGTATCAAATTACATTAGTAATAATGCGATGCCCATACAGTGTGCCATGTACCTGTCTAGTTGGTGAATAAAATCTGAATCTGAATCTGAATCTGAAGCATTTTCATTATAATTATATGTGAGTATTTTTTTGCTAGTTTTGGGTTAGAAAATAAAAATGGAGAGTGCTTTAATACGTTGAACAGATTTTATCTATATTGTTTTCCTTGCGTGTGTCTCAGCAGTAATTTGATAACACTCAGTTCGTTCAATAAAAGGCATGAATACTGTCAATATGGGTTTCAAATGAAAGTTATTAATGACGCGGATAAAAATGTTGATATTATATACTAAGCATGTTTACATGCGTATGTATATTATGTTGATGTAATAAAATACAAAACTTATTATGTTATTCCAGTGAAATCGGAGAGGTTAACAGGAACAAGTAGTTTCTTGGAAATTATTAAAATTTATTAATTATATATTTTTATATAAAAAGTATATTAATTAACATGAATAAGGATACATATGACATTATAATTACCAAAGAGATAGTTCGTTTGCTGTGAATATAAACAGGATTATGCGTTTTGTTGTGATTTCTAACTTCTAAGATAAGTGCAGTTAAAACGCTTAGAAAAAATTCTAATCCAGTTAATAATTGCTTCAAATATAGTTAGTTTCATTGCAGAAACATTTACTTACTGTATATACATCTACCACATAACCTAGTATCAAAAATTGTGGAAGGGTCTTTGAGCGTAAGCCTATCTAACAACACGCGGCAGCTGCTGGCGCGCTGCACAGTCGGCCCACTAGCGTGACGTCACCAAAGCCAGGCTACGGCCTGAGAACGAAGTGAGTTAGCGACGGCCTCGTAATGGCCAAGTTGTTTGCTAACAATTAACAAATACTGAAAAGTGGTTCTAAGTACAAAATTGGCTTTGGCAAAAAAAAATTGGCAAAATTGGCATGCATTCAGCCCACTACTTTTTTTTATCAAACACACCAAACGCAATCTAAAAAACTAATTATCTAAATTTTCGCCTGTTGCGTTGTTTTTTGGATATTTTTTGCCACCCCAAACTCTCTGTGCTTACAGTATTTTCTTTACGAAAAGTCTTTGCTTTTTCTATCATCCCGCCGCCATTTTATTTCCACTTCGAGCATTGAAGGGGCATAGATGGAGGGTTCATAAAACTTGTTGCCCGCAAGGCAAAAAATCTTGCAGAGACACCTGCAAGTTAATGCTGTTGTTTCTCGTTCTCGGCTTCAAGAGCAGAGGTATTTCAGCAATAAACAACAAGATCTTTGGTCACATCGAGGGGACCCGTGATATTTGATCACATTATTGTTGCCGGTGATACACAAGAGTCTCATGATCAGGTTTTGAAATAGTCCTTAAAGAGCGAGGAAGGCAAATGTGAAGTTTGATAGAGATAAGTTTCAGCAATAAACAACGAGATCTTTGGTCACATTATTGTTGCCGGTGATACACAAGAGTCTCATGATCAGGTTTTGAAATAGTCCTTGAAAGAGCGAGGAAGGCAAATGTGAAGTTTGATAGAGATAAGTTGCAGCATGGAGTCAAGGGGGCGAGATTCTAAGTCACTTCACTTCAGACAAGGGGTACGAGCTGATCCAGAGAGGATACGAGCTACCGGCAACATGGCAAATACAACATGTGTTTTAGATGTTTGGCCTTGCGGTGTTGAATTATGTTCATCAATATATTCCAAACATGTCACAGTTGTGACCCCACTTCCCCAGCTGTGAGGCTGTCAAGTGCTGGGCAAGGTTGCGACACTCGTCGTCCGCTCACTTTGGAGATGTGAACCTGTCACGGTCTAGTAAGTCACTAGTTGAATTATATATATAGTATATATATATTTTTTTAACGTCTATCCTATTCAGTTATAAAAACTGATTTATAAAGGAGGACAACTAAATAAATGTAATTACATAGATGCAGAAACAACAATAAACTACATTTAAGTAAATATTTGAAGTTAGTTAGTTATTGGGGTTTTAAATATTTGAAATAGGAGCATTACAACAAAAATGCATTAAACACAACAATTTTGGTAACAAATAAAAATGATACTAAATGCATTCAATGAATGAATCAAATATAAAAAAGGGTGGGGAATGGTTATATAAAGGTATTTGAAAACTGACAACAACAACAACTACATGTATCATGTTGTTAGGTTGGTACTAGGTAGAAGATTTCTAAGTTGTTTGGTGGGACCTAAAAAGTAGGACTCCCGCACTTTACTGTATTGTCATTGTATCAATAAACAGTCAACTAAAAATGTAGTCCGTCGTTATTTGTAAACTATTAATCCATCCTGACTAGAAAACGTAATAAGAATATATAATATGGTGTCTTAAAATGGGATTTAAGTTTATTTACAAGTTTATCTCGTAGAGCGCGATTATAAAAATGTTTTTATAAAAGTGAGGTTAGGCGGGGCCGACCACATGTTGAAAAAAATATAAAAACGAGTGAATATTCATTCCGCGCATAGCCTAGCCTAGGCCTACCATTATATATTACAAGAATAATAATGGAAGGGTTTCGTGTTCCGCCCGTGTTGAGAATTAAAGATAATCCACGTGTAGAATGGAAGGCTTGGAGGCAAGAGTTTGAGACCTACATCTCTGCCACAGGTTTGGATACAAAGCCAGATCCTCGAAAAATAGCTATGTTGATAAACTTAATTGGACCCGACGCTCAACCCATTTTTAACAACTTCGTTTTTGAAACCCCAGAAGACAAGAAGAAGTACGAGGTAGTACTAAGAAAATTCGAAGAACACTGCTTGCCGCAGGTGAATATAATAATGGAACAGTTTAATTTCTTCAATGTAAACAGAAAGAAGGACAGCCGTTTGATAGCTTCTTGACGGAACTCCGTACCAAATCAGGCACGTGTGATTTCGGAGATCAGTTGGACAACCTACTCCGAGCTAGAATCGTGTTTGGGATCCGGGATTTCTCGCTACAAGAAAAGTTACTCCGAGACGGTGCCCTATCCTTGGACAAAGCCATCACTATTTGCCGGGCGGCTGAGGTATCAAAACAACTCGAGCAGCTCCGAGACCCACAGGTAGGCCTAGTTCCAAGTGAAATAAACATTGTGAAGACAAAGCGCAATCGCAACCCTAAGAAAAATCAGCCAGTACTAGCGAACCAAAAACTGATAAATACTACAGTGAACCGACCACAACTAAAACTGGGACCAAAGCTTTTGACTGTCGCAGTTGCGGTAACAAACATCTACCAAGGGCTTGTCCTGCTTTTGGTAAAGAGTGTTATGTGTGTCATAAAAATAATCATTATAGTTCAATGTGTTTCAACAAGAAACCTAACCCTAAACAGGTTAAAGAGTGACACTTGAAGAAATGAGTATGTAGTTCACTTACTAGAAGAACAGTATGTATCACAAGTTGAAAAGGATGTGTGGCTTACTAATTTAAAACTGTGTGAGAAAATGTAACTTTCAAGCTAGATACAGGTGCTCAGGTGAATGTCCTACCAGGTAAAATTTTTGACAGCCTAGGCCTATTTTCTAAAAACAAGGTAAGAGATACCAACACAATATTGGTCACCTTCGGGAATCATAGAATCAAGCCTAGAGGTGTAGTAGAGTTAGCTTGTACCAAGGGTAGCAATGAACCTATGAAATTAGATTTTATTGTTGCTGACATAGAGTCACAACCATTGCTAGGCCTAGTAGGATGTCAGAAACTGAACCTTATTAGAAAAGTGGACAAGGTTAATGTAGCTAGAAACCTTGGACAGTGGATTCAGACTAAAGAGGGTATTGTAGCTCAATACAGTGAGTTGTTTGAAGGATTAGGGAAAATCCCAGGTGAGCATAACATGGTTTTAAACGATAAGGTAGATCCTGTTATTCATGCCCCTCGAAAGGTCCCATTTCAGCTCCAACCCAAACTGAAAGAAACCTTAAACACTCTTGAAAAACAAGGAGTCGTATCCAAAGTAGATCACCCTACTGACTGGGTCAGTAGTCTCGTTATAGTGGAGAAACAAGATGGACGTCTACGTCTCTGTCTTGATCCTAGAGATTTAAATATGGCGATTAAGCGGGAACATTTTGCAATTCCGACTGCCGAAGATGTCGCGATTCGTATGAACGGAAAAAAGTGTTCACAATACTGGACATGAAGGACGGTTTTAAGCATATACAATTAAACAATGCTAGTGCTGACTACTGTACTTTTCAGACCCCTTTCGGTAGATATCGCTTTGAAAGGCTTCCATTTGGTGTCAGCTCGGCACCAGAAATATTCCAAAAGAAGGTCATGAAAATATTTGGTGATATTCAGGGAGTGTGGATTGTGGTTTGATGACTTAATAATTGCAGGCACAACTGTAGAGGAACATGATCAGATACTTCTTGCAGTGCTAGAGAGAGCCAAGCAGTATGGAGTGAAGTTCAACAAGGAGAAGATGCAACTACGAGTGGACTCTGTCAAATACGTAGGACATCTGGTAACATCGGAAGGACTCAAACCAGACAAGGACAGAATTCGAGCAATGGTTGAGATGCCTCGCCCAACAAGTAAGGAAGATTTACGCCGATTTCTAGGCATGGTCACGTATGTAGCTCAGTTTGTACCCAAACTTTCACATACCACTGCCCCATTAAGGGAATTGTTAAAAAATGATGTTGATTGGCAATGGCAGCCTCAACATGAGAAAGCATTGGCTAGTTTAAAAGAGAAACTGTGCAATGCACCTGTTTTGCAATATTATGATCAAGCCAAACCCCTAGTTTTACAAACCGATGCCTCGAAAGACGGGTTAGGTGCATGCTTGATGCAAGATTCTCTTCCAATTGCATATGCATCTCGCAGTCTCACTGCAGCAGAGAAAAATTATGCTCAAATTGAAAAGGAAATGCTTGGAATAGTTTACGGTGTACAAAAATTTCACCAATACGTGTACGGTAGAAACGTAAATGTACATACTGATCATAAACCACTTGTCGTTATCGTGAAGAAGGAGCTAAATCTAGTGTCATTTAGGCTTCAGCGAATGTTGCTTAAATTGTTAAGATATGATTTAAATGTGTCGTATGTCCCTGGCAAAGAGTTTGTTCTTGGCTGATACACTATCAAGGGCCTATCTAATGGACCCGGTTGAGGATGATCCAAAACTTAACGTCATTGTACATACAGTAAAAAAACATTTAGCCATTAGTCCTGCAAAGAGGGAGGAAACTCAAAAGCAACTTTAGCTGACACAGTCCTTCAGCAAATAATTCACTACCACACAGAAGGATGGCCAAGACGAGTTTCCGAGGTTGAACCAGGTGTAAAGCCTTATTGGAAACTGCAGGAACAGATCTCTGTGTCGGAAGGTTTAGTGTTTGTAGGAAATAAGTTACTTGTACCTCAAACAATGCGTGAGAAAATGTTAAATTCAATTCATGAGGGCCATCAGGGCATGGAAAAATGTAAGGCGAGAGCACGAGGAATTCTTTATTGGCCTGGCATGACCCAGCAAATCGAGGACACAGTGTCCAAGTGCTGGATCTGTGAGAAGTTTCAGAGAAACAACTCAAAGAGCCATTACTTCCTCATAAAATTCCTGATCGGCCATGGCAGAAGATTGCTGCCGATTTCCTAGAGTATAGTGGAGTGACATACCTGGCGATAATTGATTACTATTCAAAATGGTTAGAAATCATTAAGTGCGAAGGCAAAACAGCTAAAGATGTGATCCAAAATATGAAAATGGTGTTCTCACATAATGGTATCCCAGAGTGCGTAGTTTCCGACAATATGCCATTCATGAGCTACGAATACAAACAATTTGCAAGAGAATGGGATTTCCAAATAATCACATCAAGCCCAACATATGCCCAATCTAATGGGATGGCAGAGAGTGCAGTTAAGATTGGTAAAACAATGCTCCGTAAAGCACATGCAGAAGGGACAGATATCTATACAGCTCTTTTAGAATACAGATCAACTCCAGTTAAGGACATAAACAGATCTCCAGCACAATTGCTAATGAGCAGAAATCTTCGCACAAAGTTGCCGATATCCAAGTCTCTATTAGAACCTAGAGTAGAAACACAGGTTACGGACGCCCTTCGTCTAAAACAATGTCGTCAGAAGAAGTTTTATGATAGATCGGCTCGTCCTCTACCAGAACTAAAAATAGGAGAGAGTTGCAGAATTAGACGTGGAGATACATGGGAGAAAGCCATCGTAAAGGGAATACATGAATCGCCTAGGTCGTACATCGTTACTACGGCCAACAACGCAGATTTCCGTAGGAACCGAAGAGATTTGCACCAGTCTGTAAACCCTCCTCCCATAGTAACACAGCCACTTCCGGAAGAGTTGTTCCAAGAACCAAATCACCTTCCAGAACCAGTGATTCCGATTGATCCTTTAGTTTTAGAACCTCCTTTGTCTCAAACGATAACTAGGCCAACTCGAAAGAAACAACTGCCTCGTTATCTGTTAGACTATCAGCGCTAAGCAACTTTTGATTATGATTTTTGACTTATAAATAGTTTGTAATTTAAGTAAGCAATTCTATCTTTGTAACCCTATCTTTAGAATTGTAAAACAAATAATTGTACTTCTCATTATGTTGTTGAATAGTAATGTTTCAGTTTAGAAAAGGGGATGTTATATAAAGGTATTTGAAAACTGACAACAACAACAACTACATGTATCATGTTGTTAGGTTGGTACTAGGTAGAAGATTTCTAAGTTGTTTGGTGGGACCTAAAAAGTAGGACTCCCGCACTTTACTGTATTGTCATTGTATCAATAAACAGTCAACTAAAAATGTAGTCCGTCGTTATTTGTAAACTATTAATCCATCCTGACTAGAAAACGTAATAAGATATATAATAGGAATGAAAAGAAAAGAAAAGAAAAAGGAAAAAAAAGAGATTAATGCTTACCAAGAGATGTAACTCGATGCTCAACCGACAACATAATACGCTCGTACCTACATTAACAAGCGACACACAGGTATGCAAGGCATGCAAGATGTAATTAGGAGCCAAGTTCTTTAGATTCTATTCACTGCCAGCAAGAGACAGACCAGCTCAGCCAATGACTGCACCTGCTTCTAACCAAAGATCTGGAGAGTTCTTGAGAGTACAACCAAAGCCATTGTGATATGTCATAATATCGGTTTGGTTCCCATAACAAAGGCCCAGTCTCTGTTCTATTCATACAATATGGCTGATTGTGCAGCAGTGTTGTGCCAAACAGGGTACCTGTTTATGGATTCCAAGATGGCTCTGAAATACTTCTCTAAGTAAGGTATTAGTCTCTATGAATAAATATAGCATTATATTTGTATACAATGTGGAGTGTTTATAACCACAAATCAACAAGAAATCAAAAGTAAATGGCTCTCTTAGACACCCTGTTGATGCTTGAAACTGGTAATGCTACAGTTTCAAGAAAACATTTTTGCATACAGAAAAAGAGAATGCCTGCTTGCCCGTGTATGTTCTCTTGTGTATGGTAAGGTCACTGCTATGAGAAAACGTTTTTTCACCATCAGAACACGAGAATGGCTTCTTGCCTCTGTGTGTTCTCTCGTGTTTGGTAAGGTCACCAGAGTATGAAAACGTTTTTTCACATACAGAACAAGCGAATTCTTGTGTTTGTTAAGGTTCCCGATCTGGGTAAACGTTTTTTCACACACAGATCAAGAGAATGGTTTCAAAGCCATGTGTGTTCTCTTGTGTTTGGTAAGGTTACTGCTTGAAGAAAACGTTTTGTCACATACAGAACATGAAAATGGTTTCTCGCCAGTGTGTGTTCTCTTGTGTTTGGTAAGGTGATTTTTATGAGAAAACGTTTTTTTACATACAGAACAAGACAACTCGCCTGTGTGTGTTCTCTTGTGTGTGGTAAGGTAACTGCTAACAGAAAACGTTTTTTTACATAAATTACAAGATAATCCCTTCTCGCCAGTGTGTGTTCTCTTGTGTCTGTTAAGGTTATCTCTCCCAGGAAACAACTTATCACATACAGAACAAGAGAATGGCTTCTCGCCCGTGTGTGTTCTCTTGTGATTTGTAAGGCTATAGTTATCAAAGAACTGTTTTTCACATATATCACAAGAAATTTGCTTGCCACCGATATGTTCTTCTTGGTGTGCAAGAAGGCTAGATTGATCAGAATACCTGGCTGTGCATAAGCCTACATCACAGGCATAGAGTTTCTTCTGTGTGTGCGACCTGATGTGAACGATTAAACGATACCTCGTGGGAAACTTCGCTCCACATGCATCACAACGATATCTAGTATCTTCTTCATGCGATCTCTTGTGCGTCAGTAGGAGACTGAGGTCACTGAATGTATCATCACAAATCTTGCATCTAAATATCTTAACGTGGCCGTGTTGTTCCTCGCGCCTTGCAAGACTAGGAGGATCGGTGGAAGCTCTCCTCACGCGGCTCCACCGAGGAGTGGGGGCGCAAGTGCTGCTTCACGCGGGAACTACCACCAGGGTTGGAAGTGTCACTTGAATTGAAAGCTAGTTCTTCAGAACAGTCCTTTGTTGATGCTTCATATTTATACCCGGAATGGCGGCTGTGACCGGATGGCAACGTTAATTTATCTGAAAAAAAAATACACATACTGTGTTGCCTTGATTATACGCCACAATCGAGTGATGGCCGCACATTAATTTTGACCACCCAAATTTCAAAGATTAGGATTGGACATGGACACATGCCACCTTAATTTGATCATTTTTTAATGAAGGCCTGTCTACCCTAGGCCTATACTTGCATAAATACAGTTCAAAAGTCTGGAAAAGGCCAACTGGCTAGATTAGATTGGAGAAGGGTTGACAGTTTGGGAAAGCACAGAGAACATAAAGCCCAGCCTGAAGGGCTGGGGCGACAAAACTTTTCAAATGCTGATGACAACTAGAGAAACTCAACAAGATTTACACACTACTTGTAGTAGGTTCGTTTAGCCAAACTTGCATAAAACTGGGGAAGAGTGGCCTAAAATGAACCCCTAGGAAAAAGGGCTTTAAAAATCTAAATGGAACATTACGAAGGTCTAGTTTTCTGTCAATGCTTTCTCCATTATATTAATAGTATTTACGAGACAGCCTTTGAAATGCGCGTTCAGAGACTTAGTCAGAAGTTGTTTATTCGTTTTCGTTTTTATGTTAGGCCTATGAAAAATATCAACAACCTATAACTTCAAAAGATCTAAGTTATTACATCAAAATAATTTTGAAAAAATGTGAAGGGAGCTGAAGAAAAAATATATCTTTCACATTTTGAATGCATATTGTGAACAATTGAACAATGGTATGAAGTTGTAGAGAAAGTTCTAATATCATTCACGTCAAGCATAATTATTTTATAAAAAGTCATGGAATTTTTATCTTTCTCTCAGAAATTCGATCGGACAGTGAATACTACAGATTGCTTTGCATTATT
This sequence comes from Sweltsa coloradensis, assembly GCA_024449915.1. Taxonomy (NCBI): domain Eukaryota; kingdom Metazoa; phylum Arthropoda; class Insecta; order Plecoptera; family Chloroperlidae; genus Sweltsa; species Sweltsa coloradensis. Next base: position 64,003 of record JAMZAV010001368.1, read on the forward strand.
TTGTGTTTCGGTACATAAAGCGGAAGAGATCCGGAATAAACAAAATGCCACAGAAATAGTCCTTTTTGTACCGGATTAAGAACAATATTACACTATTGTTTAAACTTCATCCAAGGTCATTTAATTTTAGAAATAAACAGCATTTCCAAGCTTAACCGTGGTAATGATTAAACAATTGTTTCATTTACGTTAGTATATCCAGGTTAATAAGTTCCGCAATAAGCAAAAAAAATTACATGACAAATCAAATCATTGATGTCTTGTTGATTGATTGATTGGATATTGGTTGCTTATCGTCTCATATTAATGCACTTTGGCTATTCGAGACGATGAGTGGTGATAGATGAGGATGAAGTATGAACAGAAGGGAGGGGAAACTCGGTACTGGCACGTAGCCTACTCCTTTCGAAAAGTTCGAAGAGTTAGTTTTCGGAAAGTTACTTCACTCGTCTAATTAATAATGAAGAGCAACCAGATTCCAAAAATAATCATTTTTACAGTAAACTATGATAATTATAGCAATTTTTAACTTTTTGTCCTTCAGAGAGAAAATACGCTAAAATCATTGATGGATCCATATTCTAACATTCACTAATTTTTATGCTTGTACCCCCAAATGCACTATTGTTGCACCATTTTGTTGTACTATAGTATCTTAATTTAGATTAAAAGGTGGAAAACCCACTTTTATTGAAAAAGAAAGAGAACCAGCAGCCGCCGGAGTGCGTCGACTACTTGATCGTGTAGCTCGCACTCACTAGCACTTGATTCATGCGGCGGCAGGTAGATCGCACTTCAGTAGTTTCTCTATAAAGTTGCAAGGGATCGTTTTGCCCGGGGGGATCATTTTAGGCCACTCTCCCCTAGTACTTTGTAGTGTAGTGTAGCACCATCTTTGCCATCTTATTGTACCAAGGGCTACACAGAACTGACATTGTTAGTTAACGGCCATAATCTCTAAACCATATTTTAAATGCCAAACCACCTGGCGAACAAGCATACCAACTGCAAGGTTGCTAACAAACATTTTAAAGCAAGAGACCAGTAGCACTGGTGTTAAAATTTGTCTTGACTGAAATAATTTTAGTGGCTTTCTTCTGTACTGCTTCAAGTTTGCACAGTTCTCACAGAGTACGTGGATGCCACGCTGGAATGCGATTATGTAAAAATAGGCCTTATGGCTGAGGTAAAGGAAGGCAGTTTAAAATGTACGTTTCCTATTCCAACCAATATTCCTATTTACGAACCAAAGCAAGAACTAGCAGTTATGAACATAACCAGTTTGTATTTTCCATTTCCATCCAATTAAGAGCATTACTGAATTAAATAGTAAGGTAACATGGCGGGGCTGTGACGGGGACTAGCGATAGCAGCGAGGCTTGACCTTGAGCCACCAACGAATATGATACGATACTGGTTGCTCTGGGCAGAAGGCCCAACACTTTAGTTTAAATGATTTCTAATGGCAACCAGACTTATAACATGATGTTTTACTAGCAAAACTTGAACGTGTTTATGGTTTAAGCAGAACACTTTTAAAATGGTTACAGGCAATATTTGACTAACAGGACTTATAAACAAAGTATTGGGGTTAATCAGAAAGTAAAGAAAATAACTATGGGATGCCACAAGGATCAGTATTGGGGCCAATCCTATTTATTTTATATATAAATGGCATTATGGGCAGTGCATTGAGGCTATCAGTAAACCTTTATACTGATGAGAAATAACTTTATGAAATTGTTAAAGATATGCATACACAAATAGAGATCATGTATGAGGAGCTGGGAAATATTAACAAATGTCTATCCAAGTTTATGTTAGTGAGAAGTAAACGAGAATTGTAGACTGATGTTATGCTCACTGGGAGGCCAGTAGGCCTAGATGTAAACATAGAGGGATGTACACTGGAGGAAGTATGCAAGTATAGATATCTAGGTGTTATAATAATGATAACTAGGAAAACGCTTTAAGTCCCGCCGCGTTGTTGGATGAGCGTAATTGGTGCATTGAGTAGCCAAGTGTTATGCGGATTTTCTGTTGTTCTGTGAAAAAAACATTACTAAGTTGAAGATTTTTTTAAAATTTATTTAAATTAAATTAAAAATAAACTTTAATTTTTTAATTTTTTTGATAAATCGTAATTTTAAAAAGAAAAAATTGTAAAATTTTGATTTTCATAAGAAATAATTATTCGATTGTGCTCAAATTTCACACGAATATATTAATTCATAAAATAAAAGGTTCTGTGAAAAAATCATTACGATCGGATAAAGCATGTAGGTGCTATAAGCCAAAGAAATTTAAAAAATCGAAAAAAGTCGTAAAATTGCCATTTTTTTAAGAAATTTATCTTTTGATAACGCTCAATTTCACACGAATATATTAATTCATAAAATTAAGGTTCTGTGAAAAAATTATCACAATCGAACAAAGCATGCAGATGTTATAAATCGAAGAATTTTGTTAAGAATCGAAAAAATCGTAAAATTGCGATTTTCATGAGAAATAATTTTCCGATTGCGCTCAAAAACGTGGCAGTTCTAAGTTCAGAGATTTCGAAGGCCTCCATTAAATTTCATCGCAATCGGAGTAACGGTTTAGCCGGAATCGTGTGGACAAACAGACAAAAAATACAGAAAGAAAAAAAGAAAAAAAAATAAACATTCCGGATTTTTTTCTCCAGTGTAGTGAAATGGAATCTTCGCTTCGCTCGCTACGCTCATCCAATAATAAAACATCTACGAACATTTCCAGCATACATGAGGTAAAACGACAAGGAAAGTAGAACAGAACTAGTATTACGCTTAAATTAATAGTGACTTGAACTATTACGTTAAAATAAATAGTTGCCTGAACTCTTATGTTCAAACCAATAGTTTGCATGATTTATTGTTTAAATTAATAGTTGCCTGAACTCTTATGTTTTAACCAATAGTTTGCATGAACTATTACGTTTAAATTAAAAGTAATATTAATAAATAAAATCGTAATTAGAGTCTACCCACTCAGCCACAGAACTGATTTTCAGTGCTGGGACATATATAAAGCCGACCAAACCAAGCCAACACTGTAAGAGCCGACACCATCGGCGAGCCGGTGTTTAATTAATCTAATAAGTTTTGTCCAGCTTGTGGTCTTTATCACTCAGCGTGAGTGGACGTATTTAATAATTTCCATTGATTCAACTTAATATTTCAGTCTCTAGTTGGTTATTAACGACAATAAACTATTTATTAATGAGCAACTAGAGACCGGCATATATAAGTAGGAAACACCGATCAATCAAGCTGGACATGATTCCACCCACGGGCAGCGCCAGAATCAAAAAGGCTAATTCAGAACAACCTTAGAATTTGTGATGTGCCTCGCTTCTAGGACGGCTCCAAAGTCACCGTTTACACATTCCTAAGCCAAGGACTGAATGACACAAGTCCACATCAGAGGTGAAAAAGCTTCTGCCTACAGTGGGAATCAAATCCTGGACCATCTGCATTGGAAGCTGAGCCTTTAACCATAAGACCAAAGATGATAGCATCCATTCTAATAATATAAGCATGCCTCAATTGAGACTCGAAATGAGGTATGCCCCAAAAAACGTTTACAATCTAACTTGGCAAAATAATGATAGTGATAATTGGTGGCGGTATTGTGTAGTAAAATGGTGATAATTATTCTCAAGCAAAGTAGCCTACCCTAGAGGTGGCAGGGCCGCTTATTGCAGAAGTGTTATTTAAATTTTAGGGGCCTAAATTCTCTTCTTTGTGAAGCTTAAAAAACATTTAAAATATAAATAGGGCTACATTACGCATTAAATACGATTACTCACTTGTGGAATCAGAATTATCCAAGGGGGGTTGACCTTGATCTACGTCCACTTCAATAAAACCCTCGTTAGGCTGATCTCCCGTCTCGTCAACCTGTTGTTCTTGTTTCAGTAGAGGAAATTTGTGAGCAAAGTTAATTGCCGCCGAGAAGCTAGACTGCTCCAATAGTTCCATACCTACAACAACCAGTGCTTAATTAGCAATAATGGAACACAGGTGCACATGCAAATAGAGTAATATTATTAAGAAGTTTCAGCTATCAACTATTTAGGCAACTTAAAATGCAATATGCAATAGGCAGTTTGATTTTTGAATCTATGGTAATTGCTTCTTACCATTGATCGTAAATTTCTTAAGTTGTATTTATGACTATTTAAACCTTCACGACAATTCTTTATCTCTTTGAGTTTTTTTTTATTGTGCTACTGAAGATGACATTCTACATGCTGCACATTTCTGTAAATTACCGCTTATATAAAATGTTTTGATATACTAACTATATACAGTAAGACCTCAATTATCCGAGGTGGATGAGACTGAGCCATGCTCGGATAACGAAAAACTCGGATGATAAGGACTTTCTTGTTTAACTCCTCCCAGTAGGGCCCTAGTATATGAAAGTGATATCTCTAGTGTGAAAATAGTGAAATACCATTTAAAAAACATAAGTAAACAGCCTCTTAGTGATGACATCGGCTGCCGACTGCTTTGCCGATAGAATGAATTTGTGGTCTCGTTATCTTATCCCATAACATTAACGACTGCCTTGCTGATAGAATGAATGACTAGTCTCATTATCTTATCTCATAATGTAAACAAAACAACTCTGCGAGAGTCTTGGCCCGAAGCCAATTGACTAGTGAGATGATACGTAGTTCATGGCTTGGGAGGAGGAGGGGGGGAGAGGGTGACGGTTATCTCCGCGTCCGTCATTGATGGATATCCTAATGCAATGTTGATTTCTTCATAATCGTAGTCAGCCTCTATCATGTCGTCTTCAAGGCCAGATTTTGTCTCAATCTCTCTCTCCCTCCCTCTCTTCTCTCTCATCCGCCGTCTTTGAGCAAGGTCGCGGCGGTGGCGGCAAGCACTTACAAAGACACTGGCTCAACACTCTACGGCACCCTAACCTTAACCCCTGCCCCCAACCCCCCTTACAACTCGCGCGCTGTGCGTGACACGTCATTGTAGTAAACAGCATACTGCATGACATTCAGATGTAAAGAACATAACATTTCGGTCTAATTAAAAAAAGGAAAGGGCACCTGAAACCAGCTCGGATAACAGGGAATCTCGGTTAATCGGAGCTCGGATGAACGAGGTCTTACTGTATTGGTAAAAAAAATTTAGACCTAAGTAAAAAAATGGAAATTATTATAGCGTAGAAGAACAAAGGATTAACAACAGAGTCAAAGATAAATTAAGAAAAACAAATATGTTAGTACTACGTATATTACCTTTCATCTGGGCAATCAAACTGTGAGACCGTCTATTCTCTGCAATCCTACGTGGTAATCTTGGAGATGGTTGTTTGACAGGCTTACGTTTCTTGGTCCTTTTTGAACGAGGTAGATTATTGTCAGTGGGTGATTGCTGTTTACTGTTGCTTGGTTTGGAGTTTGACGATGCTCTGCCGCTAGGTAAAGTATCATGTGACCGTGGCTCGGGAACATCTGGTCTCGAAGACAAGTTCGAGGCAACGCTAAACTCACATTGATGAGGCGCAATGTTTAATCTTTCAACACGAACATAACACGGTCGCATCGACAGGTTGGACAGTTCAGGATGTATAGCTTGAGATGATGTACGTAGACTTGGTGGATATGGCAAGGATGTTACAATAGGAAGTAAAGAAGACTTCACAGAGGCACTTTGTTTTGTTTGACCAGAATACCATAGTTCACTATATGAAGTGTCAGTAGCCACTTCTGTTAGATGTAAAGGAATGTCCAGATCAGGTTGAAAAGAATCAGAAATCATTTCCCGCCTGCACACAGTAGTGTCGGCTAAGAAATGTGTACTTTCTTGTTGCTGTAAGGCTGATTCCTCAAGGCTAGCAGGAGACAAGGCTATCATACTATTGGAAGGCAAATAGGTGGCAGCACCGAGTGTGGTTTGAAGATTAAAAATGTCACTCTCACAAGCTTCTTCAATCTTGTACGGAGGTGATTCTAGTTTGAAACATTTTTGCTCTTGCTTCAGAGGGTCTGTCTCAATTTGGAAGTTTTCCAGACTAAATGATTTGTCCGTTTCCGGATCATTAACAAAAACATTGATAAAATTGTTGGTAGGTGCTTCTTGAAGTGGATCACTGGACTCATGCTTAATCGGAGGGAGTGCCCCGGATGTGTAAAAGAGAGGAATGTCTAGACCAGGATGGGATGGTGCAGGAAACTTTTCTAGCCTGCACACAGTAGTGTCGGCTAAGAAATGTGTACTTTCTTGTTGCTGTAAGGCTGATTCCTCAAGGCTAGCAGGAGACAAGGCTATCATACTATTGGAAGGCAAATAGGCAGCAGCACCGAGTGTGGTTTGAAGATTAGAAATGTCTCTCTCACAAGCTTCTTCAATCTTGTACAGAGGTGATTCTAGTTTAAAACATTTTTGCTCTTGCTTCAGTGGGTCAGTCTCAATTTGGAAGTTTTCCAGACTAAATGATTTGTCTGTTTCTGGATAATCAACAGAAATATTAATGAAATTGTTGGGAGGTGCATCGTGAAGAGGATCGCTGGGCTCTTGTTTGATTGGAAAGAGTGGCCCGGTTGTGAGAGAATTGTACGAAGGCGACTGACAAGATATCTCCGAGGGTAAGTTGACGGATGTAGTCCCCGTAGGCTGCCTCGCGGGAAGCGATGCCTTCTCCCACGGTTCAGTGGTAAACCATGCTGGGCCTTGCTGCAGAGGATCATATACGGTAGGCGGTGGTAAGGGGCGCTTCACGATACTGCCCTCGTCAATATACTGGCTGTCCATCGCTGATGGATGGTCAAAGTTATCATTTGTTAACTGAAACAAGTAGAATAAGCAAATGGTTACAATGGTACAAGTCAGCCTGTCGGACTCGCTCATCTATATACGGGAATGAAATAGGTCTTTCTACGTTCTTGCGTGTGTTAATCACGCAATGGTGAACTCAACTGATTTTATTGAATTTCCCAACAATATCTGGACCAGAATTGTGGTTGCTGTTGTGGTTGTTGTTGTGGTTGATGTATTGTTGGTTGTGGTGCCAAGAGTAATTTGAGGCATGATGCATTTGACTTGACTTTTGGCTGCCTTTTGTGATCAAGACTTGTATAGTCAGGGTCATATATAAATCAAGAGGTCTGAAGATACCTCTTTCACCGACATCTCGTGGTCAACTCTTGGTGCCATTATTTATATTGCCCTGTGAACTACATTATTATCGATCGATGGAAGTTCCCTAGACTATTTGATGTTATTAATATTATTTAGGAGGCTTTGAAAGACTCTTGGTCAACAAAATAGTCAATATCTAGAAGGCAGTCAGAAGAAAAAATACAATTTTCTCAAAACAAAAGCACAAAAACAAACTTTGGTGGTTTGCAAATAAGACTTGACAGCTAAGATAGAATTATTCGAAATTAACTAGAAACTAAGCAAATATAAGAACTAAGGATAGTCTTAATGCTATGCCTAGGCCAAGGTATCGATATATAATGCTCTCTTTACGTTCCATGTTATATTTCTTCTAGGCTTAATAGTTTCTCTGGTGAATAGAGAATTTTCCTTTGACATTATCAGCCATGTTTCTTATTTATGTCGACAATGCAGTTTCACAGGGCGATATAAATAATGACACCAAGAGTTGACCACGAGATGTCGGTGAAAGAGGTATCTTTCAGACCTCTTGATTATATATGACCCTGACTGTACACTCAGGGACAAGACAAGAGTGCAGATTCATGGTGGTAAAGGTAGCTCAACTGTAATGTACATAGCACATCTTCAACAGAAGCAGCTCGTACACAACATGTATCCAGAGCAGTGCACCAGGGAGGCCATGTGTAGGACCAGCCAGCCTGTCATTTCAGACCCTGAGCTACCTTTACCAACCAGCTGGGGATCGTACAAAACAGATGATGGACTACATGAACCACATTGGCAATTACATACAATTAGTATCAAGTCATAAATTACCTTAAAACTGATACAAAATCAAGATTAAAATCTCACTGAAGAACATATGGGACACCAAATTTTGGTTTCCCCTAAAATTGATGTTTACACTCACACCTATCAAACTGCAAAGTTTGTTGCCTGTATCACTTATTGCCTAATTTCAATATAATATGCTGCTTATTCCCCTGACTACTAAGGTTAGTGGGAGGGCCAATATCGATCACTGTAATCACTAATAACTAGGCCTAAGTCACCCAATACACAACCATCATTTATTTGAAGTTATTCAAAATGAACCGCAAATAAAATTATTCTAAAAAGCGCCTACTATACTTACCTAGGTATTATTGCAATTATATTTAACACCTATAGTAGGCTAGCCGCTAGATCCCCAGTCTACAATACGTCCGCACATGCGCAAGCGTACAAAATTGACCAATTCTAGATGTCAATTTGGCACTTCAATTTATTATGCTTGACATTATGTTTTAAATGTGATTAAGTATTTTTTGTGGATTGTTTTGATATGGTTTAAAATGTGCAGCATTGGAATGCATAAACAGAAACAATAAGATTAAGAAGTTATTGGATAAGGGTATTTAGTAATCATTTGGTGGCTAATATGCTCACCTGTCAACCTGACTGCACGCTTGAAAAATATTTGGTCTACAAATTGCTAAAACTTACTTTAAAACATACAAACTGACCTATTCAAGATGGCTTCTAATTGACATGCCAGTGGACCAATGGCTGAGGATCCAGCCTACTTATAGATGTTAAACACTAGGAAAACGCCAAAGTAGTCGTTAGACAAGTGAGTAAGCTATGTGTTGAGTACCCGTTAACATTCCCTTTCTTCCCCCTACTTAAGGCCTCTATAGCCAATCATAGGCTAAAGTGGCGCATTATGGCCTCACAGTTAAGGCGCCTTTAGGCCTAAACCAACTCAAATTTAAATGCAAATGTTCCCGGGTACTTAACACATGACTTGCTCACTCGTCCAGCAACGACTTTGGCATTTTCCTAATCTAGCGGAATGCTGGGGTACCTTGAGCGTGCAAGATTTGATACACCTGTCGCCGAGGTTTATAAAACCAAAGTATGTAGGCCTAAATCTTATTTTTTATATTCAATAGGTAGGATCCTAATTGCAGTTGAATAAGTGGCCTCCGGGATGCTGACTTAGAAAATGAGTGGCCCCCTAACATAGGTAGGCCACTGACTGAAGTTGGAACATCCACAATTTTGGCTAATGTAATTCAAGGGGGTTTAGAAGATTAAAATGATAAAAATGATTTTTTCCCCATATAGGCCTAGGCTACATCCCTACTCTGCTTGGTAGGCCTACAGTCTACAGACTACTTGATTCCACATTTATCATTTGAAATTGAAAACTTAGGGCCTAAGTTGGTAATTAGTAGTGATGTGGGTCAGAGAATTTACCGTAAATTTACTGAGCATGTCGGTAACTTGGTGAAATTTTTAAACTTTCTATGCGACTTAGCTTATTTTATTTTTGTTGTTTTTTACCATTGGTAATGCTGGTTTTCGGGAGCTACTTTTAGGAGCCGGGAGTCACTTCACACAGGTCTTTGGAATGGTAAAAATTAAAAAAATTATTACCTAGGCTACCGGGTATGCAAAATGCGACTTCAGGGTACACCCCACTATCTGGGGGGGGGAACCCCAAAACCCCCCTCCCCCATTTAGCCCCCCCCGGAAACAATTTCTTCAAAAAAAACAATTTTTTTTCAATGCGAAGTTTTTAATATTTCTACATACTAGCCCCAGCGTCGAGGTTTTCCGCCCATTTTATTTTAAAAATTTAAACCAGGGTTTCTCGGGAAACCCTGGCCCAAAAGAAAAAGGCCCTGGACCAAATTTTCAATCACGCAAACCTGGTGAGATTCCGGGCAAAACCAGCTTGGCCTTTATGCCTGGCCTAGGATTTTGGAAACCCCTCTATCCATGTGCCTAGGCGGGGGAAAAAAATTTTTGACCAGGGAAAAACTGTGGGGCGAGGTAGGACCTGGGCCCCTAATAAATTATTTCCCATAATGATTGGAGTGTCTAGAGCCTTTGTGTAGGGCCTAGGCCTACGGACGGCCCGAGCCAGGGGGTTGGGTTTGCCCTAGTAGGGCCTAGGCTTAGGGATCCCAGAAGCTGGGGATAGGGTGGTTCTGGGTTACCGATGAAAATTTTTATGCCCAAAACCCAACCACGTTCGCACGCGCTGACTTTCACTTAAAAACGAAGATAACCTTTGTTTAACATACCGAAGCCAAGGGTGTATATAACTGTCCCAAGTAAATAGTCTTTGGACAAAAACAAGATGCTACAGACGCCACACCCTGGAAAAATGGAAATTACACAACGATCTGATTACCCCACAGCCACCTAAATCACTTAGGAAAATTTACGCGGTACAACAAACTCTTGAAGCAAAAATAAAAATTTTTTTATGTTTTGAATTTTTAAAAAAAAAAGACTTCATAATAATTATTAGTATTAAACTGAAGTTGATCCTGGTATTTTTTTGTATTACTTATGTTGAGGGGGGAAATTTTGGAAGTCTCAAGAACTTGGTTAAAAAACCCCCTTCCGATGTAGTTTTTGATTTACAATCAAGGTACCCCTGTTTTTTAAAATTTGAATGTTCGTCGCTCAAGAGAAACAAGTGAGATGATTCGGAGGTCCCGCGTACGGGATCGATTCCAGACAGCGGCAACCCTGACAAACTTGACGAGGTTTTCTTGGTCATTTTTTGCTAAATCAAGGGAGTAGTAGTCGTTTTAAACGCCCTCGGACTTTCCCTTTGCAATTTATTAATATTTCTTAATTAAAAAAACCCAGTTAGGCCTTAAACCATAGATTTATCAGCATTGATTAAAGAAGGTTCTTTAATCAATGATAAGGTACCAAAAATGGATCAATTGTAAATAGGTAGGTATATAATTTTAAATTGTAAATATAAAAAAATAGACGCAGGGGTATTCGTACGGACAGCCGTACGATATGCAAAAATTTTTCTTTTCGATCGCCGACGATACCACCTAATAGGCCAATGTTTTAAAATTTACGTGTATTGTGGCAGAGTGGGTAGCGCCCTCCGAATTTTATACGAAAGGTCGGGGTTTTTAAATTTTGTTTGGGCGTTTTTTTTTTTTTCCTTCATTTTGGGGCATGTTTTTTCTGCAAATGATTTCACTACATTCGGCCCGCGCAAAACATTAGATGATTAAAAACGTTTAAAAGTGCTAGCCTAGGCCCATTTTAAGGAAAAACCTTATCTCAAACCCCGCGGTAGGTAGGCAGCCTAAAAAAAGGATTTGTTTTAAAATAGAAACGTTAAAAGGCTTGGAAGGTTTTTTCAGTTCAGTTCAGTTCTGTTTTTTTTTGAAAAATTTTTTTACATATTACAAGTTTTAGTAAGCCCCCAAAGAACCAGGGGCTCGCGGAGGGGTTTTCACAGAAGGGGTTTTTGGATAAAATGATGGAGTGGGAGAGATCGATACAAAAATATGAAAAACAAATTGAAACAAAGAGGAAGTGGCCCTAGGCCCCAACTGAGAGAGAGTAAAGGACAAAACTGTGAAACTTAAACGGTACTAAAATGTTATGACCAAATTTTTCCCATGAGGCAACAATTTAAAACTAACAGAACAAGAAAGTTGTAAATGAGTTTTTTTTTAACCTATAAAAAATTAAATGGGTTAAGAACTAAATAAAATAATTAGAATAAGAAAAAAATAAAAGGTTCACGTAGGGTAGCATAAATAATATTAAAAAGGGGGCAAATTTTCCCATGATGGCAAGAAGTAAAACAAGGCAAAGGTTTTATCTACATGAGTTTTTTTGAGCCTAACCTATATATAATATTGTACAATAAAGAATTTAATAGAAGATAGAATAAAATAAAGAATAGGCTTCATGTACCCGGTAGGGGAGCTATAAAATTAATTTTAAAATGTTTTGACAAAATGCCTATATGACAACAAGTAAAACCAGGCAAAAAATTGTAATGAGTTTGTTGAATTATTAAAAAATTAAATTGAACAGAAAATAATAAAGTAAAATAGAAGTGAGAATCAAAAAAAATGGCTTCAGTAGGGTAGGCCTATGAAACCAAACCTTACACAAATATATATTGTTGTTGTTAATAAAACAGCAAAAAGGATGACGACAACCGAAAAGGACTTTCGTTTAAAATAGCAACGTTAAAGGTCTTGATGTTTTTTTTGTTGTCACTAAAACAGCAAAAAAGGACGAGGAAGGACGACACTTTTATTACGGCGCGCCTTTATCCAATCAGATCATTGACCGTACGAATAATTTTGCACTGGTCGTACGGCTGATCGTACGAATATCCACAGCCTAAAATAAAACATAATCTAAGAATAAAAATTATAAAGTAGGTATAATAATACATGTACACACAGAATAATTACCTTTACCAAAAGAAGTTGGCTACACACTGGAACTAGTTATAAAATTTAGAATTCAGACCTGAATTAAATTCACTGAAATTTGACATTTTTATGCCAAGATTAACCTTAAATATTTGTTCTAAGATTTTTAGTATTATTGTTGTATTCCATTGTAATATTTAAAAAGTTACAGAAAATTTGGAATTTTTATTGAAAGCAACGTTTATGTTCAAATGTAAATAAGTACATATCCCAAATAAGATTTTTGGACCCGAATTCCTAGCATATTATTTTGGATTTCTGTATCTCAATACCAGCAATATTTTGTTGTATTGAAATGCAAAAATATCCATTTGATTTTAAAAAATGGATCTAATTGAATAAAATTATTCATATTTTTTAAAATTCATAATTATTATGTCCATTATAATGGACACCTGGTCTGAATGGGTTAACACACAGTTTAGTGAATAATGTTAAGGTATTTACAACTTTGGCAGATAAGTATTCGTGAAGTGAGTAGAAGCTCTTGGATGTGAGGAAGTGTTTCAACTGAGATTTGAAGGAGGCCGCAGATGGGGACGTTTTAATGTTGTTGGGAGATTATTAAATGACAATTAGCTGAAGTGCAACTTTTGCAAACATATTGTGTTTTATTTATTTCCTTCTTTTATGTAAAGTAGTAGCAGGATATTTTGAAATGTTTGCTATTTTCACAATACATACACAATACAAAATGGTAAAAATACAATATTAATCTTAACCATATTAAAAACATTACAACATCACTATGACACCAAAGTTATAAATACAATAATTCAACCTGAAGTGATTCTTACAAGTTAATTTAATATTATAATAAATCACTAGTAAAACTCTAGTAATAAAACGAGCCAAGAAAGAAACCAGCAGAACGTGCAAGGAAACGATCAAGGCTGGAGAAACATTGTTACACGTGGGATGAATTTGCTTCTTTAATAGGAAATGCTATAACAAACAATTTAAAAAAAACATGTGTCATGTCATGTATGTCACAAAGTATGTCACAATATTCTATGTCAATACTTGGGGAAGTTCCTTTAAAAAGGAACATTTAAAAAGATTCAGTTTATCAATTAAAAAAATAACTTTTATAAACTTCAAGTTCCTTTTTACACCCTAACCTCTAAAGAGTTAAAGTTCCTATAAAGTTCCCTTTTACATTTTAGTTTGTTTAATGCGACTGCAAAGTGACTGGTGTAGGCCTACAACTTGCAAGCATGTGTACGGCTGTCAAAGAGCACGGTGAGAGGTACAGGGTCATGAATCATGATGATACGTATGACGTGAAAATAGCGTTTTGTGAATAGATGCTACAAAGCGCTATTTTTTCACTTAAAACTAAAGTTTTCCAGTCCTATTTTATTTTATTTTCCATAGTAGGGATAGTTTGTTTATATACACATTTTTATGCATTGATATTGATTCCACCTTGATGACATAATTTCAAAATAATATGAAAAATATTTATACACAAGTTTTTGAAGGTGGCAAAAAAATAGATGCTACAAAACGCTATAAAATGACACTTGAAAATGCTATTTTCACGTACCTCTAATACATAATGGTCAAGTTGTTTGCTAACAAATACTGAAAAGTGGTTCTAAGTACAAAATTGGCTTTGGCAAAAAAAAATTGGCAAAATTGGCATGCATTCAGCCCACTACTTTTTTTTATCAAACACACCAAACGCAATCTAAAAAACTAATTATCTAAATTTACGCCTGTTGCGTTGTTTTTTGGATATTTTTTGCCACCCCAAACTCTCTGTGCTTACAGTATTTTCTTTACGAAAAGTCTTTGCTTTTTCTATCATCCCGCCGCCATTTTATTTCCACTTCGAGCATTGAAGGGGCATAGATGGAGGGTTCATAAAACTTGTTGCCCGCAAGGCAAAAAATCTTGCAGAGATTGGGAAAAGTCCTTGAAAAGCGGGAAGGCAGAAGTGAAGTTTTGATAGAGATAAGTTTTCAGCAATAACAAAGAGATCTTTGGTCACATCGAGAAGACCGTGATATTTGATCACATTATTGTTTGCCGGTTTATACACAAGAGTCTCATGATCAGGTTTTGAAATAGTCCTTGAAAGAGCGAGGGAAAGGGAAAAGTAAAGTTTGATAGAATAAGTTTCAGCAATAAACAAAGAGATCTTTGATCACATCGAGGGGGCCCGTTAAAATTTTATCACATATTGGGTTTCCGGTGATACACAAGAGTCTCATGATCAGGTTTTGAAATAGTCCTTAAAGAGCGAGGAAGGCAGATGTGAAGTTTGATAGAGATAAGTTTCAGCAATAAACAACGAGATCTTTGGTCACATCGAGGGGACCCGTGATATTTGATGACATTATTGTTGCCGGTGATACACAAGAGTCTCATGATCAGGTTTTGAAATAGTCCTTAAGGCTATTCCCCCGCGTTTTTCTATTTTCCAAAATATGCTACTAAGTCAAAATAATGTGAATGGCTTTGAAACATGGCTATTTTAGAATCAAAAAAATTTTTTCCAAATTTTTCTGATCCGGTACACGGCCAATATAGCCACCTCAAAATAATTTCAAACTTCAAATTTGCCAGGGCACACCATTCAAAGTATGGTTTGTGCTTTTGTGACATTAATTTTTAACTGTTTTTCTATGGACTGACTGAGAGAAAACAATTATTTTAAAAATTGTCTTTTCCAGCGAATTTTTCGTTTGGCGGTACATATTGGTAAAAAAAACCGCCAAACGAAAAAATTCGCTGGAAAGCAATTGTTAAAATAAAACTTTTTCTCTCAGTCAGTCCATAGAAAACAGTTAAAATTAATGTCACAAAAGCACAACACCGTACGTTGAATGGTGTGCCCTGGCGAATTGAAGTTTGAAATTATTTTGAGGTGGCTATATTGGCCGTGTACCGGATCAGAAAAATTTGAAAAATATTTTTGATTTTCTAAAATTGCCATGTTTAAAGCCATTCACTATATTTTACTTGTAGCATATTTTGGAAAATAGAAAACGCGGTGGAATAGCCTTAAAGAGCGAGGGCAAATGTGAAGTGTGATAGAGATAAGTTTCAGCAATAAACAACGAGATCTTTGGTCACATCGAGGGGACTCGTGATATTTGATGACATTATTGTTGCCGGTGATACACAAGAGTCTCATGATCAGGTTTTGAAATAGTCCTTGAAAGAGCGAGGAAGGCAGATGTGAAGTTTGATAGAGATAAGTTGCAGCAGGGAGTCAAGGGGTGAGATTCTAAGTCACTTCACTTCAGACAAGGGGTACGAGCTGATCCAGAGAGGATACGAGCTACCGGCAACATGGCAAATACAACATGTGTTTTAGATGTTTGGCCTTGGGATGTTGAATTATGTCCATCAATATATTCCAAACATGTCACAGTTGCGAGCATACTTCCCCAGCTGTGAGGCTGTCAGGGCCTGGGCTAGGTTGCGACACTCGTCGTCCGCTCACTTTGGAGATGTGAACCTGTCACGATCTAGTAAGTCACTAGTTAAATTAAAGAGATTAATATCTTACCAAGAGGAGTAACTTGATGTGCAACCGACAAGTTGACATAATATGCTCGTACGTATGTTAACAAGTGACACACAGGCCTGTAAGGCATGTTTGATGTTATTACAAACTACAAAGCCAAGTTCATTGGATTCTATCCACTGCCAGCAAGATACAGATCAGCAGTCAGCTAGACTGCTTCAAACCAAAGATCTTGTGAAATCTTGAGAGTACAACCAATGCCTTTGTGATGATGTGATATTTTTTAGGATTCCATAAAAAAAGCCAAAATTGAGTAGCAGTGTTTTGTCACAAACGAACCAGATTTTAGATGATAAGATGGCTCTGAGCTACTTCTCAAGGTAAGGTATTAATCTCCACGGTTAAACAAAGCATTATCTATTTATAATATTTGGAGTGTTTATTTAACAACATATCAACAACACATTAAACGGCTCCAAGCCATCGTGTTGACTCTTGTGTCTGGTAAGGTTAGAGATTCGAGAAAACGTTTTGTCACAAACAGTACAAGAAAATGGCTTCTCGCCCGTGTGTGTTCTCTTGTGTCTGGTAAGGTGACTGCTATGAGAAAATGTTTTTTTACATACAGAACAAGAAAATTGCTTCTCACTCATGTATGTTCTCTTGTGTGTAGTAAGGTGACTGCTATAAGAAAACGTTTTTTTACATACAGAACAAGAAAATGGCTTCTCGCCCGTGTGTGTTCTCTTGTGTCTGGTAAGGAGACTGCTAGCAGAAAACATTTTTTACAAACAGAACAAGAAAATGGCTTCTCGCCCGTGTGTGTTCTCTTGTGTATGGTAAGGATACTGCTATCAGAAAACTTTTTTTCACATAAAACACAAGAAATTTGCTTGCTGTCCATATGTTTTTTCTTGTGTGCGAGAAGGCTAGATTTATCTGAACACCTGGCTGTGCATAGGCCTACATTACAAGAATAGAGTTTCTTTTGTGTGTGCGACCTGATGTGAATGATTAGACGATACCTCGTGGGAAACTTCGCTCCACATGCATCACAACCATATCTAGTATCTTCTTCATGTGATCTCTTGTGCGTCAGGAGGAGACTGAGGTCACTGAATGTCTTATCACAAATCTTACATCTAAATATCTTAACGTAGCCGTGTTGTTCCTCACGTCTTGCATGACTAGGAGGATCGGTGAAGCTCTCCTCACGCGGCTCCACTGAGGAGTGGGGGCGCAAGTGCTGCTTCACGCGGGAACTACCATCAGGGTTTGAAGTGTTACTTGAATTGAACCTTAGTTTTTCAGAACAGTCCTTTGTTGATGCTTCAAATTTATGCCCGGAATGAAGGCTGTGACCAGATGGCGACAACAATTCATCTGAAAAAATACACATACCTTATTGACTTGATAGGCAACATTCGAGTAATGGCCGCTCAAATTTCAAAGATTGGATAACAATACTTTTGGCAAATTGCTTCACATAATGGCCACACCCCACTATATTAATTTGATTATTTTTAAATGGATCCTACGCCTATACTTGCAATTTACACAGTTCAACTAGGGAAACTCAACAAGATTTACACACTACTTGTAGCAGGTTTGTTTAGCCAAACCAAAGTAGTATTTTGCATAAAACTAGTACTTGGAACTAGGGATAGGACGTGAACACATCCGTGTCCATGAATATATATTTTTTTAAGCCATCGACTTTCTTGTTCTGCAATTCAAATTGTTCAGTCGTCGAGATTTCAATAATTTTATTTTGAAATATGCTCTCTTTCAGCCGTCGCCGCCTTTTCGCAAAATTGTAAGTTGATTACGATTGCTGATACGGTCATGTAATCATGTATATCGGCATAAAACTCTCTTTTGTGTCAATTTGAATTGCGCAGTGAAGCAGAGAGAGAGAGAGAGAGAGAGAGAGAGAGAGAGAGAGAGAGAGAGAGAGCGCGAGAAAATATTGATCTTTTTTCCTATTAAAAAATATTGATCTTTGGTTGGTTATCGCTCACTCGTCGATTGCGTCGGGGCCTACAGGTTTGGCTTGGTCGCTTTGAGTTACTGTCCCCCACTGAAAATCAGTTAAATAACTGAGTGGGTAGACTCTAAATACAATTTATTATTTAATTTATTATTTAAACAATTAACAATATTATTGCAATATATTTTCGAAAAAATTGTGACTATCGATATGAATTTATTTATTATAAAGCAATTGACTATTTACGGCACCAAATCAGTTTGCATTTTCCATTTCCATCCCATTTGGTGGGCACTATCATTGCTGAATTAAATAGTATAATATATAAACATGGCGGGGGCACGACCCCGAGCGATAACAGCGGGGCTTGACCACGAGCGATAACAGCGAGGCTTGACCACGAGCGATAACAGCGAGGCTTGACCACGAGCGATAACAGCGAGGCTTGACCACGAGTGATAACAGCGAGGCCTGACCCGAGCGTAACATGGCGGGGGCACGACCCCGAGCGATAACAGCGGGGCTTGACCACGAGTTATGTACAAATTAGATACGATATTGGCTGCACTAGGCAGAAAGCCCAAAACTTACTACTACTACTAACTACTACTAACTGGGTAATGGCAACCATTTTTATAACATGATTTAATTTAAAGGAAGGCCTCATACCACAATTTGTTGTAGGCCAATATTTGACCATACAAGCAAATATAAAAACTTGTGTTTCAAAACTTTTAATTCAAGATATTTTTATTCGTCTGTTTAGAAAAATTCTTGTAGGGCCTATGAATCGAATGCAAAAAACAGAAAATCTTGCAACTCTGTTGACAACATAAGTGACTTTTTAATGTTGATTTCAGTCCACGGCTTATTATTTGGGGAACAAATCGTGTTAAACCTGAACAATTTCCACACTTCAATTTAATACAATCACAACATCCTTAACAAAGCTGTCACATACAGACCCTGATAACACCAATGAAATAAACTACAAAATACAAAACATTTGTATCCTTGCGATAGCAACTAGCATCAAGAAGTGAGTGCGAAGTTTGGCAGCTCTGTACGAGGCTAGCCAACCACCATGTACGGAGACACCAATATGGGCGTGTGATGAGCTACTACCATGGAACGACAGACCTACGAAACCACGTTGGACGAAGGCATGCTGATGCAACAAGTCATTCGGAGGCTGGGTAATATGTATTGCTTACCTAGATAGCTCTGCAGGTCAGCTTGAGAGAAGTGACAGACTTCCTCTGGCCAACTGTCTGGCTGGGTCTTGTAACACCCGTACAGAGTGTACCTCCTGCTTGGCTTGATGTGGTTCACAGGGTGAGGCTGGGTATTCTGGCAACTGTAGCGGGTCAACACCTACAACACGATTGGAGATGGAATAAAGTTCAAAACTTAAAACCAGTTCGGTAACGGAGTGAGTAGGCCTACTTCTAAATACTTTTTTATTTTATCATATAGGCCTACCAATTTCCTAAAGAGGTCCCTATTTACCTAACATGCAAAAAATATCATTAAAACATGTTTATTTTATTTTGTGTAGATAGGTCAGGAGCAAATCCAGGAGTTTTGCAAGGAGGGTGATGCAGTTGGTGCATCGCAATGTGGCCCTAGCTTAGTACTGCAGGGAATTTTCTTGAGAAGATATTGTCTAAAACGTGTTAAAAATAGACGGATGATCAACATATTTTATTACATTTACCACACAGTTTCATGTGTTGTCATCACGTTGCAGTATTTCTGTAATCATAATGGAATAACATTTAACCCTTTAAGAAACAAGGGGGGCAATCCCTCCTGCCGCCCCCCCGGATCCGCCACTGGCATAGGTGTAACTGTATGTTGGTACAGTCTACGTGTAAGTTTTAGTATACTTGTTGACCACATATTTTTAGTAGACTATAGAATTGAAAAATCTCAGGGTAGGTTTTGGAAGAAGTTTTTATCCTATCGAAGTAAGGTCAGGTTGGGAGGGCTGGCGTGCTAAGCCAAGAGTAGGGACCAGTTTGCAATTATTACTCACATGACATATTAGAAAATTCCATGGTTCATACGACTACGTCCATTTCACAAAACCAAAGTCGAGTATTTCGTCAAGTAATCGGACTGCTGTCTTGTTTGACTGTGACATTTCTGGGGAAAGTTGATGATTGCCGAATAGCTTGATCGCGCGATCTCGTCAATACCTAAACAGAAATAAAATGTGCTATGCTTAGCTAAGCTTAGCAGTTTACGTTAAATAAAATATTTACTGAAGCCTACCTACATAAAAACAAAAGGTCTACAAAGTCTTATGAAAAACGAAAACACATTGCAAAAATTTAAAAATTGAAACTATATAACAGGTAGTAACGTTACCAGTGTTCCCCAGAAAAAAAAGTTCACTGGTATTCCATAAACATTGCCGGGGTCTATATTCATAGGGTAGGGACAAAATAGCGGGGGTCCGGGGCTTGCCCCGGAAAAAATTTTGAGATCCTAGATTCGATTTGGAGTTTAGAGGTTTTAGAAGCCTTTTAAAGTAGCTTACTTTAGCTGGTTTATGGGAAGAACATTTCAAATTTGATTGAAATTATAGTTAACCAAATTGAATTATTTTCTCCTTTGTATGTAGGCTGTGAATTACACCGTAGTCCTATTGTAACAATAGTACAATAGGCCCTTGTTAAAAGTGATATATTTTTTTAAGGTGGTTATTAAACTAGATTGTTGTAGGTTTACAATAACTACAACTTGAAACATTGTTGTATTTGATACTTTATTTGTATTACCCTACTTTATAATTTGCCCTAGCAATCAATAAAATGGAGAAATTGATAAATAAAATTGTCACTTGTGTGTGCTCCTTTGTGCAGTGAAAGTTCACGATCATAGCGATGATTGCCATTTTGACATAACTTATGGTTTCGTTCAAATGCATTCCTTTTCGTGTTCTTTTATCAGGAGATTAGCCATCCACATTTTTGTTTACAATCCGCCTGCAGTATCTCGCGTTTGAGTCAACACAGACTGACCGGAATTGGTCGTAATGCTAGCGTAGAAAGAATGTGCGAGAGATTGTTGGAGCGAGAAGAGAGGGGAGCGCGGGGAGGTGTAAATACAGTGACAAACAAAACCAGCCGCTGAATGAAATGTGATGGTCGTCGGTGTTTGTTAAAGGTGAAACGATACACTGAGAACAAAACATTTTGAAGTGTAGGCTTACAGCAGAAACAACGACGATTGTTGGGAAACAGTCCGCGGGGTTTTTACTAAAATACTGTGGTTAGGCTATAATAAATGAATAACACAACAAATTCGTGGGTTATCCTTCAATGTAGCATCAGGTAAGTTTGAATTTATTATCAGAGGACTAAAAATATAAAATTTAAATACGTAATAAACATTGATACCATCCTTCCCCGGTAATAAGTTATAAGAAGTAAAAACATAGTTGTAAAATAACTATTACCAAACTAATCTTTCATTTCTTCACTTGTCACTTGTCGGTGCTTCGATGTAGACGGAGAAGGTGTAGTGATTGTAATCGGATCGGGGATGTCTCTGAAGAGGTGAGGCCCGGGCCTCTTAACATTTTAAAAAACTGTCAGTCTATTTATTTAGTCTTTTTACTCATCCTACCGCAGCACAATTCAACACTCGTAAAACCGGAGAGATATCTGCATGACTGAGTCACGTCTCACGAACGGACGATGACAATTCCCACCCTACCTAAAAAAACCGAGCACCACCGAAGCCGCATGTGAGCCTGGCCTGGCCGAAGTGAGCGAGTTTGAT
The DNA here is from genome assembly GCA_024449915.1 of Sweltsa coloradensis. Taxonomy (NCBI): domain Eukaryota; kingdom Metazoa; phylum Arthropoda; class Insecta; order Plecoptera; family Chloroperlidae; genus Sweltsa; species Sweltsa coloradensis. Next base: position 85,705 of record JAMZAV010001368.1, read on the forward strand.
TTCTCTCTCTCACTCTCTCCCTCTTCTGCAGTGAGAGACGTAGTCAACTCGTACGCAAATCAAGTGATAATCGACACGTTATTTTGATGTTTTGCTTTGTTTGAACAACATTACACAAACGTAATCAGCTACATTTTAAAATTTTCAACGTTATTTTGATGTTTTGTTGAACAACATTCACACAAACGCAATCAGCTACATTTAACATTTCTACATTGAATTTCAGCGTAAGAAGAAAACGTCAAGTGAATAATAGCACCACGTTATTTTGATGTTATGTTGAACATTCACACGAATGCAATCAGCTACAGTTTAACATTTTCTACGTTACATATTCCAGACGTACGAAGAACAAGTTTACACTCAAGTTACAACATTTGTAAGTTGATCTATAATGAATGTTGTGTATGTGTGTCCGTGTCAGTGTTGCCTTGCCTAGCACGTGCGTCGCGCGCATCGCCGGATTACCGAGCCCTCCACTGCAGCGATCAAGCTTTGGCCCAGTCAGCTGTACAGGGTGCACCCATGCGATGCACTGCTGTCTGTCCGTGACATTCGCTTGAACTGACTAATGGCGCACAGTGCCCGGCACCAGTGCTTCTACGTGGGTGCTCGCTGACCGCACTCAAACCCCCTCACATAAAGTCTTGACATAGAGGATGGATGGAGGTGTGAAGGTGATAATTTTGAACAAAAATACTATAATTGGCGGCAGATATGTTTGCCGGACGGTAGCTAAAAATAGCCGGGCGGGCCGCCCGGCTAACCGGCTCTGGGGAGAACACTGCGTTACACATACAAATCATTTGACTTTTTACTGTTATTAACTTATTTTTATTTAAAAAATGTGATATTTCGACTACTTTTCAGCAGTAAGGTATTGTTTGATGAAGACTGCTGAAAAGTAGTCGAAATATCACATTTTAAAAATAATAATAAGTAAATAGCCCCTAACAGTGAAAAGTCTAATGATTTGTATGTGTAAAATTGTAAACATTGCCAGACTGCAATACGTCACATCTACAATTCCAAACACGTAAACCACATAATTCTACATGACCAATAACTATAGTGCCCTTAAATAAGAGCATTACCATCTTAGTTTTGTAGCATTATAAAAATAATAACATTAGGCCTAGGTTTCAGTTTAGTGTTAAATTATTGTACGTATATGGCAAAATCCCACTAATTGGTTTAGTTATAAGGGGATAGGACTTAGGTACGTACATGTTAAATTGTTTTTGTTTTAGTCTAACAAAAACATCATTCTCACGACTGATTGGCCCAATCAGTCTTCAATAATTCTAATGACGAGCAATGAAAAGGAGCACTAACTTTATTATGACAGGCCACTAAAACATTACTAACACATCAGGGTATCAGATTTCTTATAACTAGAACAATTTCTTAAGACAAAAAAACACGGTTGTGGGAATTAAGCCTATGCCTACCAACACATTTTACTTTCGACATGGATTTTCTTTTAACCCTTCATAGGGCAAAAGACTGGGACCCAAAATTTTGCTTTCTACCATAACTATGTGAAGTTTGTGATTTTTTTAAGGAATTAAAAAAAAAACTTTTGTTCATTTAGAAATGAAATGCTGATTTTGGATTCCAAATTGACATCAAAATTGAAAAAAAAATTAGATATTTTTGCAATTTTTCATTTATTCTATTTTGTTTTTTCTATGTTCAAATTGAATCTTCTACAGGCAAACAAAATATCCGGGACATCCCGGAAATTTGTGTTTTTGAGTGTTTTATACTTGTATTTTTTAACCAATCCAAAAATCATTTTAATAATTCGAATTTTTTATGGAAAAATTATACGAATTCCGATCAAAACAAAGCAGCTTTTTCCCAGGTTAAAAGTATGATAAACTGGCAGCTTAAATGAGTTGATTTTGAATAGTGGTGATACAACTATTATATCTCTACCCTTCCCTATAAAGGGTTTAAGTCAGCTAAATATATCCCAAATTCAATTATTAGAAATGGTTTTCTTTTCAATCAAGATGAAATCAGCTTTTCGTGGAAAAACTTTAAAACAGTTGTGCTATTTTAGGCCACAAATTAGCAAGAACTAGCATTTTTAGCATTATGCCTAACAAGTTACCTAATTCAGCATTACTTAACAAATATATAAATAATCAGATCAATCAGTTAGGCCTATGTGACTGAGTGGGTTACTACTCTAGTTAGCTAGATAGGTAGGCCTATTATTTTAAAATTTATTTATTTATTTACTTACAAATCTTAGACCTCTCAAAAGTTGGTTTTAAAAATAATCTTTAAAACCAATTTAAACATATTTAACATTCATTGTAGTTTAAACTTAAAAACAAACTTTCGGGGCTCTACCAACAACCCGTTAATATGTCAATCACTGAAAACAATTTTTAAATAAAATAATACCAGTAGTTCTGCAATTAAAGTCACTGTGTGCTATCTTTAGTGATGGTTTAATGGGATGTTGAAAATGATTGTAGCTGAACCAACCTAGCCGCCTATTTTTTCAAATAATATCTATGAAAATTCACTGCCTCATTGAAATTTACATAATAACCCTCACGAGTCACGAGATCTAGGCCTGAATGACTCATCGTGGCCTAGACGTAGGAATAATGCTAACCTACCTCCAAACTCAGCTTGGTCTATATCGGCGGAATCTTCGGTCTTAACGTTTGATAACATCCTTGGTGATCCTTCATCGTCTCCACAAACTTCTTCTTCCTTGATATCAATGGTTGTGTCCATGTTTGCACTGGCCTAGTTAAATAGACTTGGCTAGGCCTTCTCCAACCTAAGTTAAAACAACACCGAGTTTATCATACTGCGTGGTGACTTCCAACAGGAGCCATGTGGCCTAGGATAAGCTTAGGTGTGGTTGACAAACTTAAAAGTGTAATCACCCATGGACGTTGAAACTAAGGCTGGGCATCGACATCGATTAATCGATGTTTTATCGATGTCGGGAGTATTTTTCGACATCGATTTTTTGTGTGTAAATCGATGTTTTTTTAAATTAATTATGTAAATTTTTTTTTTTTTTTTTAAATTTTCAATTCCCGCTTAAAACGTCTGAAAATTCATTTCAACGCGATAATTTCATATTACAATTGTTACGTCGCAATTTGAGGTAGGCCTACTCTCAACAGTTACGTAAACACTTCGCTCGCGTAAGTTTGAATGGCCCGCCGCTGAGCGCTAGAGCGGCCTTGTATCTGTTGCCTAGCAACGGAAGGACCACTCCCCTCTCCCCGCGCCGATCGAGGCAAGGCACTAGACTCACGCGCTCTCTCTCTCTCGCTTCACCGCTCCCTCTCTCTCACTCCCTCGTGGAAGGGGCATCGAGGGGCCCGTCACAGGCGCGCCGAGACAGCGCGCAATTCAAATTGACGCAAATGCGAGAAAAGGGCGTTTATGTCGATAGTATATTGTAATATGAATAAAAAGTGAGACTTTTTTGTTGGGATTTTTTTACGCGATTTTATTCTCATTTCGTCGCAATTATCGATATGAAAGTTTTTTTTTTTTTTTTAAATAAATTTTTTCAATTTCGATGTCGATGTCGAAAAATTTTCGACATCGATTATTTGACTTCGATGTCGATGTTGCTATTTTACATCGATGCCCAGCCTTAGTTGAAACATTCAGTAATGTGAGGCAGAAGTAGTGATGGCCCGCTGAAAATTTTCAATTCAATGAAAATTTTCAACAATAATTGAAAATTAAAAAAAAAAAAAATGTGTTTAATTCTGACAACATGTTTGTTTGCATGAAGTATGTCAGTGTTATGTAGGCCCTAGCTCCATTTGTTCTCATTGTAGGGCTAATTGACTAATGCAAGGGGAGAAATTCATGTGTTCTGTATACCTAGTTCTATAATTCATTTTGTATACAAAATATATCTATAACTATTTATAATGGAAATAACTTTCCATCGCGGCTGATCCAGCATAATAATATTATCACATCGCACGTGGCAGCCTACCAGCCACTGCTGTATGCTAAGATAAGACTGGCACTAGAGAACGGTTGAGTGTGCACTATTAGACACCACACCATCAATTGGTTTTCTTTCCATCAAAACCCTAAATGTAGGGTGTTTCTTACATTTCTAATGGTAGGGGAAATGATGAATTATAGGAACATTTCAATTCAATAGAGGTAGTCACATAAAACACTAGAATAGGCCTACATTGGTTGCTAAACTAGTTCTCAAAAGGCATTAAAAACATTATTTTTAGTAAAATTAGCATTTTGTTGCATCAAAAACCTAAAACGCTAAAAACCCATATCTCTACGTCTATCCCCTACAGCATGAAATTAATTGAGGATTACTGATTGACGATTGTTATTAAGTGTTATTGTTGTAGGCCTAGGCTAGGCCTATATTGAGTGATAATAAATAGCATTGGTAGGCCCTACGTAGACGGAAGCCTAAAGCCGGAGGTTCTGGGTTCGATCCCCGGTCGGGGCATCTTTAATTGTTTAGACAAACATGCAATGAGAAAAAAATAGAGATGGGTCAACAGCGCATGTAGGTTATAACATTGAAAAACTTAAAGTATTATCCTAGTAGGAACTATCAGTAGGAGTAGGCTAAATAAGAAAACATTTTTTTTTTGTATTTTCTGAAAAATTTTAACGGGGCATCACTAACTAGGCCCACTCCCCCCCCCACTCTGCCACACGGCCCTGTGATGTAGGCTATGTTGATATCATCGATGGCAATACTCGGAGAATTGCTACGGACAACATAACATAACATAACATTTCTTACGGTTGCAAATGGGCCCTTCCGCCCGGTGGCAACCACTCACTCCCCCCAGACCTAATTACTGTCCCCCCCTAAAAATGATCTAAATTCCCTTAAAGACCCACTACCTACAATACCCCCCCGCCAGTCATTCCATTCCCTAACAGTCCTTTCCATGAAACCATACCGACCCAGATCCGTTCTTACTACTTGACGCTGGAACTTCCATGAATGATCCCCCCTTCCCCTGTAAAGCCCCTCTTGTAGCCTATTGCGGATGTCCCCCCACCCCCTACTTCCCCTAGCTGCCCTGTACATATTGCACAACCTAACCTCCCTTCTTCTTCCCTCTAATGACTCCCACCCCAACTCTCCTAGCATTGCAGTGACACTGTCATATACTCTCTCTACATTCCCCTTATCATCCTCTTCCCACCGCCACCGCCTAACCTTTCCCGTAACCCTTCTTGCCGCCCTACGTTGGACTTTCTCTACTTCCAAAACCTCCCCCAACTTATACGGATCCCATGCCGCCGCCCCATACTCCAGGACAGGTCTAACCACTACCTTATATGCCCGATCTTTAACCTCCCGGCTGGCCCCTCTTAGATTTCTCATAACAAAACCCAGAGCCCTATTTCCCTTCTTAACAACTTCTTGCACCTGATCCCCCCAACCCAAATCCTCTGCCAACATCACCCCTAAGTTTTTAAAATTTGTTATTGTTAATTATTCCGTAACTTATGGTTGAATAGATACTTCGTAAACTTTTAAACACGGTTGGTGGAGTTGTTGTTGCTGCTCTAGTGGTAAGCCTGGGCCCGCCTTGTAACGACGTGGGACTAGGACCCGGCCTTGAGCAGAATAACATGTTTGGATAGGGTACTAAATAGCAGAATGTTTGCACTAGGCCTAGGTGAAAGACTCTACACCGAGTCACCGACTGACTGACAGTGTTTTAAACACTAGGCCTAGCTCGGATCATTAGGCCTATTTATAACAGAATTTAATTAATCAATTAGCTGACTATAGGAGAAGGTCGGAGGGCCTAGCCTAAATGATGATCATTGCTACGTCAACGTCCTAGGCTCCTAGCCTAGGGTTAGGGCTAGGCCTAGCCCCTACCTACACCTCAAGTTGCAGGAGCAAGACCAGCCTTCACTCTGCAAGAGCCTAGGCCTAGCTATAGCCTCAATAGGCCCTAGTAGTTAGGCCTAGGGTAGCTAGGGCCTAGACTAGACGGTACTCTTTCGGTTGGTATGGACAGTTTTTTTTTATGTGTACCGGTACCTACAAAACCTTTAACGTCGCTATTTTAAATCTAAAGTACGGCCTACCTACAAAACCTTTAAGGAAATGGCTATTTAACCATAGGCCAACCCTCGAAAATTCCACCTACAAGTCACTCGCAAATACGAATTTGCACTCGCAACTAGGTTGCGTGGGCAGCTGGGTCTGGGGCGAAGCCCCAGCCGCCGGAGTCAAATTTTGCCGTAGGCGAAATTTTTTTTGAGTTTAGAACAAAGAAGATGGCCCTAGAACGCGTTTTGAGGCGAAATTTAGGTTTAAAACAACTGTGAAATATAACGCCAAAGTTGCATATATTTGTAACGGTTTAAATTAAATTTGATTAGATTAAATTCCTACGTCCGCGTAAAAGTAGGCCCGGGAACTGACGTCTCGCGTCTGCCAAATAAAATCAATTCAGATGAACTATTTACAATTGAGTTTTCATATTTGCTTGTTGAGAATACTGTAAATGAATAGTGCAGGATAATAATAGGGCTTTACCTATAAATCGGCTACCGCCAGCTTGCGCTTGTGCCCACCCACATGACGTTTCCCTGGAGCCGTGAAATACCACTTGTCTATGGCCCGACTGGGATCGTAGACCTCGGCGGGTGGTCCGTTTACAGCTAGTTGTAAAAGGTCACGGAGGGTGGAAGTGTCAAGGGCTAATCTTTGTTTGATTTAATCCTGTTCACAAAACTGAACCCTCGTTCGCACGACGCAGTTGAGACGGCAACACAAGTTGTTGCTTCGATTACTTGACGTAATAACACAAATCGTGTTGGGTACTCATGCAATCTCTTCAAATAACCTTGTATCTGTAGGCCGAGACCGCGCGTCGTATACTTAAACTCCATCCATTCAGATATCAATTGATGTGAGTTTTCATTGTCAATAACATTAAAGTGTCGAGCAAGTGTAACGATCTCTTCATTTCCATATGATTGAAACGTTTCATTGTCAGGATGCTGCATGGGATCGAGAATATGACAATTCATGCCTACAACATTGTCGGTCGACTCAAGCCTCTCGCGTAAATATTTACATGTGTTCTGTAAAATGGTTTTGCGCAGTAGCTGGTATTGTTCTTCACCCTTGATCACGTGTTTCAGGTTAAGTCCGTTGTAACTAACCTGATCGCGGTTGTAAACGAGTTTAGATAAAAAACATTTTACTTCCTGGCCCTCGTTATTTATTAGAGCTTCGAGGGAGTCTACCGCAATTGTGATTTTGTTTCTGATTTGGGACAACACGAGTTCTTTTTGTTGTAATAATTTACACGGGGGGTCAAGCACCGAGTACAGATCCATCATGAAGTGAAGAGTTTTCGCAAACTTCAAACTTTGCATGCTCTTTTACAATACCCTTTGCCTGACCACTCCCAGCAACGGATGAATCAGAGGCGAGAGACTCTAGGTTGACAATGACAGCAACCAAAGTTCCTGTTTAAAGCCCGTATTGCGTCGCTTTTACTTGACACCCATCGTATTGAATGGATGTCACGCAGCTTTACTATCTCCACTTCCATAACACGTGCTGTTTTACGTAAACTTTGAAGCCTTTTGTTCGAACCGCGGTAAAAATGAAAACACGCGTTTTACAACTTTGTCGAATTCGATTAAGTAATCAAGTTTCGAGGTGGCATCAAGGATTGCAAGCTGCAAACGGTGTGCAACACAGTGTATGCTGATGCAGTGTGGCACATCGCTCTGTTGCAACAATGTTATCAGGCCTGATTTATGGCCTACCATCGAAGACGCTCCGTCGGTACCGAGGCTCAACATATAATTGGGTCGGCGCCAATCAATGGTAGTGGAATCTAAGAAGTCAGTTAGTGCTGCGTATATGACGCGGCGGTCCCACTCTCTAACACCACTAAACCCAATAAATCTTCTTTTATTTCTCCTTTGTGTATGTATCGTACATACACATCGGCATTATCATCGCCAGCCCTATCTGTTGAACCATCTATTAGGATGCTGAAGTATGGGGACACTTTCACATTTTCAACCACTGTCTCGAGCAAGTCTAATGCAATAAATTCTATAAATGAATGGCACGCTTTGTCACTGATGTACTGGTCTTTTAGTTCAACATTTAATCTGCGAGCTAATGTCACTTGGCGAGGGAAGTCGGTGAATGGTTTTTCATTTGTGCCAATGAAATACGCAATGTGAAATAAGTGAGTAAGGTGCTGAAACATAGACTTTTCCATTTTCCGCACGCATTTTGCTAACTCTGATTTAGCCGGGTTTTGTGAAACTGTGTTGTATTTAACACTGTCACAGTGCATTTTTACTTTTGCATGCCAAACAAAAGTTTCTTTTTTATAAGGGCCAGGAAAACCAACGACCCACTTCTCGGTAGCGAGTTTTACATTTTGGGTACACACACTGCATGTGGCCAACTCCTTCTCAATATTAAATTAAGCCACACGAAGTCTCTTCGCCATTGAGGCAAAAATCCACCTTGTTTCTTGTTTTGTCTTACTACTATCAGCTATCGAATTCGAAATGTCAAGTTCTACACTACGCGTCTCACTCTCACCCGCACTGGTACCGGTCTCGGCCTGTAGAGATGTAGAAGTGCTGGGCACTGATTGTTCCACCTGATTAGGCCTAATTATTTCGCGGTCACTAACACTCTTTTTTAAAAAAGGAAAATATGTTCGACTGTTTTCATTGTAAAAGCACACTGTTGAATGTTTATTTCACTGAACACTCGACAAAACTAATTAAAACATAAACATATCTAATGGAAAGCGTCAACGTGAACAAGCGCGCGCGATCTCCCGGGTCCGACAACCAAAGATACTAACTCCGACAACCGTTCGCTTCCTTCCACAGCTTTGAACACACTTAAACTTGAAACTTGAGGGTAAAAATGAGACTTTCTTTGCGCATCCAGATATTGGTTGTAATTCATTCAAGATGCTTTATTGTCACAAAATTCGAAACTCGAAAATACGCACGTTTTCTTTTGAGCAGGTCGCCGACAAAAGCTTCATACAACCCAAAATATATTTTTAATTTACAAAATAAATAGTTCATAACCTAAGCAGAAGCACGAAAATATCGTAAAACTACTGCATTGTATTTATAGACGGGAGTGGAATGAATGGGTGGTTGTCTGTGTCGCCCCATTGATAAATAAGGGACTGGTCGACCAAGGTCGCGCTAATGGGCTCTGCAGCCCTCCAAACTCGAAGATTTTAATGTTATTTATGACTTTTTATTACCATCTTCGAAGCGCTCTTCATTAATGCAGAACCCATCTCACTGCCAACACGTATCAATCACATACCGACGGTTTATGCAAGGAGGCCTAGTTCTTTGTTTTTTTGCGAGGAAGCCTAGTTTTATATTTTTGCGAGTGGATTATTTTTGCGAGTAGGTTATTACTGACTCGCAACTGGCAAATTTCCACTCGCAAATTGCGAGCTTGCGAGTGGAATTTTCGAGGGTTGCCATAGGCTACGGACAAATGAACAATAACAAATCGTCCGTAGCAGTACGATACCACCTAACTAGCCAAAAGCTTCACATATCACAGTGCGTTGTGGCAGAGTGGTAGCGCGTCCGAATTCTATGCGAAAGGTCGGCGGTTCAAATTTTTGTTTGGTCGTTTATTTTAACCATTCTATTTGGGTCCATGTTTTTTCGGTACTGTTTCGGTTAAGAATGGCCAACTTTTCACCAGCACTTCCACCGAGCCATAGGCCCTACACTCACTGTAGGCCTAAGTAACCTTACAAAACCTTTAACGTCGCTATTTTAAACAAAAAAAAACTTCAAAACCTTAACGTCGCTATTTTAAACAAAAAACCTTCAAAACCTTTAACACACACAACACAGTTTACAAGTGTTTAAAAGTTGGCCATTCTTAACCGAAACAGTGCCGTTTTTTCTGCAAATAATTTCACTACATTCGGCCCCGTCGCAAACACAATTCTCGATGATAAAAGCGTTTAAAAAGTGCTAGGCCTAGGCCTACACCTCGACGTGTAGGTAGGCAGCCTAAAAAGGACTTTTGTTTAAAATAGAAACGTTAAAGGTCTTGGAAGGTTTTTTTGTTACCAAAACAGCAAAAAGGACGACAACATTTTAGGCCTAGGCCTACCAAAAAGGACTCTCGTTTAAAATGGCGATGCTAAAGGTCTTGATGTTTTTTTTTTGTGACTAAAACAGCAAAAAAGGATGGCGACAACCGAAAAGGACTTGTTTAAAATAGCAACGTTAAAAGTCTTGAAGGTTTTTTTGTCACCCTATGGCTAGTACAGTTTACGGTTTAAATTGTATAACATAATTTTTCCGTAGCTACGGTTAGGCCTAAATAACCACAGCGAACCTTTAACATCGCTATTTTAAATCTAAAGCACTTACAAAACATTTAACGTCGCTATTTTAAATCTAAAGAACCTACTGATCAAAAACTGTCACCAACCGAAAGAGTTCCGACTAGGCCTAGGCCTAGGCCTAGGCCTAGGGGGCTAGGCCTAGGCCTAGCCTAGGCGTATGGAAAGCCCTCTAGGTCATAGGTCTAGCCCCTAGCTATGCTAGACTGGACCAAGTGTTTAGAACAGGGAAAACTGTGAGGCGAGCGTAGGACCTAGGCCTAATAAATTACTTCCATGAATAGCACTTTGAGTGTCTAGATGCCTTTAGGGCCTAGGCCTACGGACGGCCCAAATCCAAGAGGTTAGGTTGCCCTAGCTAGGGCCTAGGCCTAGGCCTAGCCTAGGGATGCCTAGAAGCTACGGACTAGGTCTGGTTAGCTAGGCTTACCTGATGAAAAGTTTATGCCCAAACAGCCCAACCACGTTCGCACGCGCTGACTTTCACTTCAAAACGAAGATAACCTTGTTTAACATCTAAATTTTAATTAACAAAGTCAAAATTCTAGGCCTAGGCCCTCCAATCTGCTACAAAACACACAGCCTGTGGGATACACAGCAATCTACCTCTGCCCACAGCCATCTAAAATCACATAGGAAATAGGAATATTAACGCGGTACATACAAACACTTTGGGGCTAATAATAAAATTTGAGTTATGAATTGAATTTCATAAATAAAAAGATGCAAACTGAACTGCTAATAATAATAATAATAATAATAAACTCAAGTTGATCCTGTGTATTTTATTGTATTTAGTATTTACTTATGTTGTCAAAACCACTTCGATGTAGTTTACTTGATTTACAATCATTACCCCTGTATTATAAAACTAGAATATATCGACAGCTCAAGAGCAGCAAGTGAGACTGATTCGTGAGTCCCGACGTACGGGATCGATTCCAGCCAGCGGCAATCCTGACAACAAGTACGAGGTTTTCTTCGGTCATTATTACTAAATCAAGGATGTAGTCATCATAAACAGCCCTCGGACATTCCTTCACAATAATTATTATTTCCCTAACAACCTAGTTATGCCTATAATAGGGTCACACCGAGAAATTCAGATATGTACCCTACTACGGTCATCCTACCGGGAATACAATGTTCTACCCAGGGCCCAGACAGAGGAACAAGTTCAAGTTCTTCATTAATCCATAGATTTATACATGGTACTAAATGGATATGGTACATTATACATAGGTACGTATATAAATTTAAAGTAAGATAGTAATAAAATATATGAATACAAATAATGAAGGTATAATAATGCATGTACACACAGATTGTTGCTTTACTAAAAATAAGCTACATACTGGTAGGCCTACTATACTGACACTATACGTATATCACAGCACTCAATCCGAATTGACTCAAGTCGGTTCGAGTTCAATTCGGTTTGAGTCTCTTGATATACACACTAGATTCGCATTGAAGTCAATCCACTTTCCAAAGTGGACTGACATGAGTAAATTGCTTGATATACAGTTCAATACGGATTGAAAACTGCCTTAGAGATTTAGATTTCAGTGAATACCATTATTAGGCAGGCGGTGTTTATTACATGTTTACGCATGTTTACAATAAAATGGCGTCTTGGAGGCTTTAATGAAGACATTAGGCTTTATATTTACGTAGCTGTAGGTAGAGATACAAGTACATAGTATTTTCAAGTGTTATTCATAGAATCTTGTAGTATCAATTTAAACTGCCACAACAACAACTTCAATTCGAATCGAAATAGGATTGAGGAAGTCGTTTCGAATGTCCGTGATATACACTTCAAGTCAAACCGAATTCAGTCAATTCGGATTGACTGCTGTGGTATACGTAGTGTGTGATTCAGATAAGCTGTCGGTCGCCGAGGGATCGCAGCACTGTCGTCCACGCACTATGGCCACAGGATCGACAAAAAGTAAATAAAATAACGGTCTCTAAAACTGCTTTCGGAGAAAAACACGACTATTTTAAAGCCAAGTCTTGCCCAATATATCCTAAAACTAAAGTATTTATGAAGTGTACAAATAATTACAAAGTACAAATTTTTGACCCTTTTAACCTTCAAAACAGCCGGATACGTAATTTAAAGATTCAATGACTCTTCTTTTTGGGAGGCGAATTGCCTACCAGTTCCATCCATCCATCCATCCAACAAACGGACTAATACTAAACTGAAATCTCATGTTTCTGCTTGAGCGCCAGTGCTGATTGAGTTACGTTGGCCTTGGCCGGCGGAGTTCAATTATAGCGCCTGCGCCTCGCCAAGTGCGCATACAATACAAAGGGGTTGGAGAGCGGTAGTGGGACAGGGCAGTCACGAGCACGACTGGCTAGGAGTAGGACTACGGAAAGGCGGCTACATGAAAGAAACTAACTTTTATTCCAAATTACCAAACCAACTGATGTACCAACTTTAGAGAGAAAAAACACTAATTCACTGCAATACTCTAAAATTCAATAAAATGTAGTACAAATATGACTTTTTCACAAATTCCGGACAAAGTGCCGTCCGGAATGAGGCAATTCCTCTTTCCGGACAAAGGCATCAAAATCAGGACTGTCCGGAGAAATTCCGGACGGTTGGCAACCCTATTACAACATCACTATGACAACAAAGTTATAAATACAATAATTCAACCTGAAGTGGTTCTTACAAGTTAATTTAATATTATAATAAATCACTAGTAAAACTCAAGTAATAAAACGAGCAAAGAAAGAAACCAGCAGAACGTGCAAGGAAACAATCAAGGCTGGATAAACATTGTTACACGTGCGATGAATTTGCTACTTTAATAGGAAATGATATAGCAAACAATTCAAAGAAACAAGTGAAATCTTAAAAACATGTGGCCCAGGCCGAAGTATGTCATCAGCAAGCAAGAACGTTACTGTGGGATGAAGGTTTTCCGTGTAAATGTAAGCTGTACTTTATAAGTTGAACTATTTGCCAATACTTACATATTATGGTGAAGTGATCTGGACTTTAGGAGCGAGGGACCCGAGTAATATACAAGCCGCAGAGATGTAATTCACAAGGAGCAAAGAGAGAATATCAAATCTTGACGAAGTCGGAAGTAAAGAAAATAAGAAAGAGAGTAGGAGTTGACAAGGTTTTGTTTAAACTTGGAAGAGAAAGGGTGAGATGGTTTTGACATGTGAGAAGAATGACAAACAAAGAATTCCAAGAGCAGAATTTGAATGAGGAGACATGAGTAATAGAAGACAAAGAAGAGTAAGGTAATAGCTATTTGATAGATATTGTTTTACCTAAGAAGTCACAATGTATGATTCATTAATTCATTAAGTGTGGGTCTATCTATTATTCATAGTTCAAACTTATAAATCAGCGTTGTGATACCAGGTTGTAAATAATACAGTAAAATGTACAGTAAATAAACAACATGAAAAGTAATAGTTTAGTTGCATCATGTTGAAATTGATCATCTTTGTCATCGGACTGAGGATGACGCAGTACAACTCCGTTCTCAATCATTTAACTAGCATTGTGAAATACACGAATAATAATAAACATTAACGCGGTCGCTGCAGTCAAAGCCACTTACTTTATTATTGATTTATTTAATGTATTACTGTGCATTCATTATGGTGACAGCATTTGTACCGGTACTTCAAGAAATTTATTTTTCTTTCATCTTTAATAATCATCTTTGAAGACCTATTAAGACATGTGAATATATTTGTAAATTACGTGTGAATGTGTGTGTGAATATGTGTAGAGGCAAACGGACGTGAATCACTGGTTTCAATATTTGAGATCTCGCTCGTTTACCCCCAAACAGTTTCACGTACTCTTGAACTCTGTGTGTGGGGTCCAGGGGCGGAGCCTCAGTGTTCCAGATCTCACCCGTTTACCCCCAAACAGTTTCACGTACTCTTGAACTCATGTGTGTGGGGTCCAGGGGTGGAGCCTCTGTGGAAGCTGGGCATCAACAATTCCCATTCAAGGTAATAAAATAAGATAAATTGACAGTAAAATAATAGAAAATGATTGTCAATGGTTTTTTGCTGTTTTCCTGCACAATACAGAAATGTTTATAATTACAAAAAATGCAGTCTAGATAAAGTATTATGATAAATAGTAGTTAATTTTTGTAAAATGAAAGAGAATCACTATCATCCCGGTAGCAGATGTTATAGCAGGCTTGTCAGGGATGAAACTATTTGCCATTCTAGACATAAAAGATGATTTTCACAAGGGATGTAAGAAAACGTCATTTCACTAAACGTTTACACCATGCACACAAACGTGTACACGTTTACACGTAATCCACGAGGTTACCTATTAAACAAGTGACACACAGTCTTGTAGAGTGTGCTTGATATAATACGGAACCAAGTTCTTTGGATTTATATCTATTCAACCAATGTCTACGACTGCTTTTAGCCAAAGATGTTGTGAAATCTGGAGAAAATAACCAATGCCTTCGTGATGATGTGATAACATTGCTTTGGCTCCAATAACAAGGCCCAGTCTCTGTAATTTTCATACCATGTGTCGATTGAGTAGCAGTGTTCTGTCACAAAGATACCAGATTTTAGATGATAAGAAGGCTCAGAGTTACTTCTCTTGGTAAGGTATTAATCTCCGAGATTAAATAAAGCATTATAATATGTTAAATTTGGAAGTGTTTTTGAATTACATATCAACAAAACATCAAGGAAAACACTCAAAACAGCTTATAGCCATCGTGTTTACTTTTGTGTCTGGTAAGGCTAAAGTTTCGAGAAACTGTTTTTACACATACAGACCAAGCGAATCACTTCTTGCCCGTGTGTTCTCTTGTGTATGTTAAGGGTACAGCTCCAAGAAAACGTATTTTCACATACAGAACACAAGAATCACTTCTCGCCCGTGTGTGTTCTCTTGTGTCTGGTAAAGCTACTGTTAACAGAAAACGTTTTTTTACATACAGAACAAGAGAATGGTTTCTCGCCCGTGTGTGTTCTTTTGTGTCTGGTAAGGTGACCGTTATCAGAAAAGGTTTTATTACATAAGGAACAAGAGAATGGCTTCTCGCCGTGTGTGTTCTCTTGTGTATGGTAAGGCCACTGTTATCAGAAAAGGTTTTATTACATAAGGAACAAGAGAATGGCTTCTCGCCCGTGTGTGTTCTCTGGTGTCTGGTAAGGCTATAGATATCAAAAAACATTTTTTCACATAAATCACAAGATATTCGCTTGCCGCCCATATGTTTTTTCTTGTGTGTAAGAAGGCTAGATCTATCAGAATACCTGGCTGTGCATAGGCCTACATCACAGGCATAGAGTTTTTTTTGTGTGTGCGACCTGATGTGAACGATTAGACGATACCTCGTGGGAAACTTTGCTCCACATGCATCACAACCATATCTAGTATCTTCTACATGCGACCCCTTGTGCGTCAGTAGGAGACTGAGGTCACTGAATGTATCATCACAAATCTTACATCTAAATATCTTAGCGTGGCCGTGTTGTTCCTCGCGTCTTGCAAGACTAGGAGGATCGGTGAAGCTCTCCTCACGCGGCTCCACCGAGGAGTGGGGGCGCAAGTGCTGCTTCGCGCGGGAACTACCACCGGGGTTTGAAGTGTTACTTAAATTGAAAGCTAGTTCTTCAGAACAGTCCTTTGTTGATGCTTCAAATTTATACCCGGAATGGCGGCTGTGACCGGATGGCAACGTTAATTTATCTGAAAAAAAAATACCATACTGTGTTGCTTTGATTATACGCCACAATCGAGTGATGGCCGCACACTAATTTTGACCACCCAAATTTCAAAGATTAGGATATAAATACTATTGAAAATGGCTTTACATAATCGACACATGCCACCTTAATTTGATCATTTTTTAATGTAAGCCTGCCTACCCTAGGCCTATACTTACATAAATACAGTTCAAAAGTCTGGAAAAGGCCAACTGGCTAGTTTAGTTTAGATTGGAGAAGGGTTGACAGTTTGGGAAAGCACAGAGAACATAAAGCCCAGCCTGAAGGGCTGGGGCAACAAAACTTTTCAAATGCTGATGACAACTAGAGAAACTCAACAAGATTTACACACTACTTGTAGCATGTTCGTTTAGCCAAACTTGCATAAAACTGGGGAAGAGTGGCCTAAAATGAACCCCTAGGAAAAAGGGCTTTAAAATCTAAATGGAACATTACGAAGGTCTAGTTTTCTGTCAATGCTTTCTCCATTATATTAATAGTATTTACGAGACAGCCTTTGAAATGCGCGTTCAGAGACTTAGTCAGAAGTTGTTTATTCGTTTTCGTTTTTATGTTAGGCCTATGAAAAATATCAACAACCTATAACTTCAAAAGATCTAAGTTATTACATCAAAATAATTTTGAAAAAATGTGAAGGGAGCTGAAGAAA
Organism: Sweltsa coloradensis; assembly: GCA_024449915.1. Taxonomy (NCBI): domain Eukaryota; kingdom Metazoa; phylum Arthropoda; class Insecta; order Plecoptera; family Chloroperlidae; genus Sweltsa; species Sweltsa coloradensis. Next base: position 102,529 of record JAMZAV010001368.1, read on the forward strand.
AAATATATCTTTCACATTTTGAATGCATATTGTGAACAATTGAACAATTATGGTATGAAGTTGTAGAGAAAGTTCTAATATCATTCACGTCAAGCATAATTTTTTTATAAAAAGTCATGGAATTTTTATCTTTCTCTCAGAAATTCGATCCGACAGTGAATACTACAGATTGCTTTGCATTATTTTGTGTTTCGGTACATAAAGCGGAAGAGATCCGGAATAAACAAAATGCCACAGAAATAGTCCTTTTTGTACCGGATTAAGAACAATATTACACTATTGTTTAAACTTCATCCAAGGTCATTTAATTTTAGAAATAAACAGCATTTCCAAGCTTAACCGTGGTAATGATTAAACAATTGTTTCATTTACGTTAGTATATCCAGGTTAATAAGTTCGGCAATAAGCAAAAAAAATTACATGACAAATCAAATCATTGATGTCTTGTTGATTGATTGATTGGATTGGATTGCTTATCGTCTCATATTAATGCACTTTGGCTATTCGAGACGATGAGTGGTGATAGATGAGGATGAAGTATGAACAGAAGGGAGGGGAAACTCGGTACTGGCACGTAGCCTACTCCTTTCGAAAAGTTCGAAGAGTTAGTTTTCGGAAAGTTACTTCGTTTCGCTGCGCTCACTCGTCTAATTAATAATGAAGAGCAACCAGATTCCAAAAATAATCATTTTTACAGTAAACTATGATAATTATAGCAATTTTTAACTTTTTGTCCTTCAGAGAGAAAATACGCTAAAATCATTGATGGATCCATATTCTAACATTCACTAATTTTTATGCTTGTACCCCCAAATGCACTATTGTTGCACCATTTTGTTGTACTATAGTATCTTAATTTAGATTAAAAGGTGGAAAACCCACTTTTATTGAAAAAGAAAGAGAACCAGCAGCCGCCGGAGTGCGTCGACTACTTGATCGTGTAGCTCGCACTCACTAGCACTTGATTCATGCGGCGGCAGGTAGATCGCACTTCAGTAGTTTCTCTATAGTTGCAAGGGATCGTTTTGCCCGGGGGGATCATTTTAGGCCACTCTCCCCTAGTACTTTGTAGTGTAGTGTAGCACCATCTTTGCCATCTTATTGTACCAAGGGCTACACAGAACTGACATTGTTAGTAACGCCCATAATCTCTTAACCATATTTTAAATGCCAAACCACATGGCGAACAAGCATACCCATCACCAACTGCAAGGTTGCTAACAAACATTTTAAATCAAGAGACCAGTAGCACTGGGGTTAAAATTTGTCTTTACTGAAATAATTTTAGTGGCTTTCTTCTGTAGTGCTTCAAGTTTGCACAGTTCTCGCAGAGTAGGTGGATGCCACGCTGGAATGCCATTATGTTAAAATAGGCCTTATGGCTGAGGTAAAGGAAGGCAGTTTAAAATGTACGTTTCGTTTCCTTTTCCAACCAATACTCCTATTTACGAACCTAAGCAAGAACTAGCAGTTATGAACATAATCAGTTTGCATTTTCGGGATTTTCCATTTCCATCCAATTAAGAGCATTACTGAATTAAATAGTAAGGTAACAGGGCGGGGCTGTGACGGGGACTAGCGATAGCAGCGAGGCTTGACCTTGAGCGACCTATGAATATGATACAATATTGGTTGTACTAGGAAGAAGGCCCAACACTTAAGTTTAATTAATTTCTAATGGCAATCAGTCTTATAACCTGATGTTTTCCTAGCAAAACTTGAACGTATTATGCTTTTAGCGGAACTCTTTTAAAATGGTAACTGGCAATATTTTACTAACAGGACTAAAAAAAACAAAGAATGGGGGTTAATCAGAAAGTAAAGAAAATAACTATGGGGTGCCACAAGTATCAGTATTGGGGCCGATCCTATTTATTTTATTTATAAATAGCATTATGGGCAGTGCATTGAGGCTATCAGTAAACCTTTATACTGATGAGACATGGCTTTATTTAATTGGAAAAGATGTACTATATAGACTAATAGAAACCATGGATGAGGAGCTGGGAAATATTAACAAATGCCTATCCAAGTTTATGTTAGTAAGAAGTAAACAAGAATTGTAGACTAATGTAACGCTCACTGGGAGGCCAGTAGGCCTAGATGTAAACAAGAGGGATGCACACTGGAGGAAGTATGCAAGTATAGATATCTAGGCGTTATGATATGAACTTCTATGGACATTTCCAGCATATTTGTGGTAAAATGGCAAGGAAAGTATAGCAGAACTATTAAGTTTAAATCAATAATTGCCTGAACTATTATGTTTAAACCAATAGTTGCAAAAACTATTACGTTTAAGTAAAATAAATAAATAAATAATAAATAAATAAATAAATAAATAAATAAATAAATAAATAAATAAATAAATAAATAAATAAAATCATATTAGAGTCAACCCACTTACGCACAGACCTGATTTTCAGAGAGAGACATTAACCATAAAGCCGACCAAACCAAGCTAACACTGTAGGAGCCGACACCGTCGACGAGCCAGTGTTTAATTAATATAATGCGTTTTGTCCAACTTGTGGTCGTTATCACTCAGCCTGAGTAGACGTTTTTAATAATTTCCGGTGATTCAACTTAATATGTCAGTTTCTAGTTGGTAATCAATGACAATACCATTTATTAACGAGCAACTGGAGACCGGCATATTTAAGTAGGAAACACCGATCAATGAAGCTGGACACGATTCCACCCACGGGCAGTGCCAGAATCAAAAAGGCAAATTCAGAACAACCTTAGAATTTGTGATGTGCCTCGCTGCTTGGATGGCTCCAAAGTCACCGTTTACATATTCCTAAGCCAAGGACTGAAAGACTAAAAAAAGAACCTAAACCTAAAGAAAGAGGTGAAAAAGCTTCTGCCTACAGCGGGAATAGAATCCTGGACCTTCCAGGGGGTGAGACTCGACGCTGAATCCGCGTGGTTTGGTCGATTTCTGTGCTGCATTCCGACAATCGGTAGACTCTACGAATCTTTCAATTCAGTCCGCTATTTGGTTGTCGGAAAAGCTTATTATTTAGTTACTAGGAAAGCGCTTAAGACCCGCCGCGTTGATGGATGAGCTTTGTTGTAAGTTTTTAGTTTGGGTAGGACCACTTTTTCTTTGCAAGTGCTTTTTGAATGCATTGTAGGTGGTAATTGTCAAGTTTCTAATACTTGTTAATTGTTATTATAAACCTCAAAAAACTCATATTAAAACCTTTTTTCTATGGATTCTGGCTAATTTTTCATCTTTTTCTTTTAAAAGGTACTACATCACCATTACCTTATGTCCATGTAAAATATGAACGTTGTAGCCCCACCCGTTTGGTCAGAATCGGCCCAAATGTCACGAAAATATCGCACTTAAAATTTTAAAAAAAATCGTAAAAGTACGATATTCATGAGAAATATTTCTTCGATTGTAGCCTACCCAAAAACGTGGCAGGTCTAAGTTCAGAGATTTTCAAGGTACCCTCCAATTTTCTTCAAGATTGCATAGCCTAGGCCCAGTAGAGCACGAACAAACAAACAGAAAAAAAAAAAAAAACATTGGAGCTAAATTTTTTTAGGGGTCAGTGAAATTGAAGTCTTGCTTTGCTCATCCAGTAAAATAGTAATTTACAATAATAATTATACATAAAATTTGAAGTTGTTTGTGTACACAAGATAGAAAGATAAAACACAGCTGCAAAAAACTCACTGCCTTATACATATGCAGCTGGCTGGTTTCTTCTACAGATAAGCGTGGTGGGGGACACTAAAAATTTATAACAAAGCTAGGTACCGATTGGTATAACAATGGTACAATCCTTGCCACAGATGCAAGTCACGGATTGATCCCGACAATCGGAAACGAAACTTGAGTCTACCCAGCGTTGGAATTGTTTCTTTATGGACGGAATCAGATTATTCACAACCACGCGGAAGTTGAGTAGTACAGTCCAGTCTGACCTCCCAGCATTAGAAGCTGAGCCTCTAGCCACAAGACCAAAGATGAGAGTCCATTCTATTAATATAAGCATGCCTTGACTTGACTGTGCCTCGAAAGCAGGTAGGCTATGCGGATGCCCCAAAAATCCGTTTTCAATCGAACTTGGCAAAATTGGCTCTTCGCGGCACGAGACTTCTACAAAGATATCAAGTGTTTTAGCAAAATATTTGCAAGCGTCGACGCCTTTTCTTGTTGTTAAAAAATGTAATAACAACAAGGATAAACAATAAAATAAATAAATACATGATAGTGATAATTGGTGGCGGTATTGTGTGGTGAAATGGTGATAATTATTCTCATGCAAAGTACCCTAAAGGTGGCACGGCAGCTTATTGCCGAAAGTGTTATTTAAATTTTAGGGGCATATAAATTCTCTAATTTGTGAAGGTTAAAAACGTTTGAAATGTAAATTGGGCTAAATTACGCATCCAATACGATAACTCACTTGTGGAATCAGAATTATCAAGGGGGGTTGACCTCGATCTACGTCCACTTCAATAAAACCCTCGTTAGGCTGATCTTCTGTCGCGTCATCCTGTTGTTCTTGTTTCAGTAGCGGTAGTTTATGAGCAAAGTTAATTGCCGCCGAGAAGCTAGACTGCTCCAATAGTTCAATGCCTACAACAACCAGTGCTTAATTAGTAATAATGGAACACAGGTGCACACGCAAATTGGATAATTTTATTAAGGAAGGGGCAGCTCTCAACTATTTAGGCAACTTAAATTATTCAATATGCAGTAGGGTGAGATTGATTTTTGATTATACGGCAATTGCTTCTTACCAATGATTGTAAATTTCTTGAATAGTACGGTATTTATGACTATTTAAACCTTCACGACAATTCTTTATCCTTTTGAGTTGTATTTTTCTTATTACATTAGGCCTACTGAAGACGACATTCTACATGCATGCACGTTTCTGTATATAACCGATAGGTAGAGGTAGTGAAAAATGGTGATAACGAAATTTGCGAATTTTTTTAAATGTCCTTTTTAGTGCCTAAAATGTAATATTGTCGACAAATTACATCATTTAGAGATGGAAAAAACACATTTTGAAATCGCGAAATTCGCGAAATCTCGTGTATAGCGCGAAATAACGAACGAAATTGTATGAAACTGGTCAAAACGCGAATTAACTCGCGAAATTGAACCGTTTAGAGTGCAAAATGTAAGGGATGGTGGAGGTGCCGGTCCAGACTGAATATTACGCGTGCGGTAGGCGGTACAGTCATCAAACAGTCAACGCAACGCGCGCGTCACGAGCTTCACGGAAATAGACCGCGGAAATAACGGCGCGTATATGACTCCGCGGAAATAGTCACCAAAATAACAGTGCATACATATTTTTGGGGGGGAGGGGGAGAATCGACTCTAAATCGATTTTTAGGTCACAATGATCGATTCTAACTTTTTGGAATCGATGTCATCCCTAACTTAAGGGGCTCCGTTTTTTTTTTGGGGGGGGGATTTTTGGATTTTTTCGAAACGTTTTTGACAATTTTTTCGAAATCGCGAAAAACGCGAAATTTGGGTTTTTAAAACCGAAATTTGCGTTTTTATATCACCATTTTTCATTACCTCTGCCGATAGGCCTACTAATTTAAAATGTTTTGATAGGCCTATAGGTGGCCTAAATTGGGAAATAAAAATGAAAGTGAAAAAAATGAAAATGATTATGACGTAGAAGCATGTAGTATTAAAGAAAGGATTAACAGTGTCACAGATAAATTAAGAAAATGAATACGTTAGCACTACTTATGTCCCTATATTAGGGGAACATGCTGTACCTTGGACATAGTTGTACCTTGGACCATTCAAGATATCTCTGCTATCTTGTGGTAAAAAAAATAGCTAAAATTTCTAGTTGACAATTATGCCACTAGGTGTCAGACTATACCAAACCAGGATGGTGGTAGAAAACCTAGCATCATTAAAAAAATAATTTGTGTTTTCAACCATTCCAAGTAAATATTTTGCATGTTACTATTTTGTTTTTTAAAGTCTTGAATGATATTTTACTGCTAAAACACTTTATTAAGTCTGAGAACCATGTTTTGATGTATAATTATACCAATTACATAAAACGGGCAACTTAACCTCAAACTAAATTGGAGGGAAATCAAAAAGTCAAGTGCTTGGTTGTACCTTGGGTCACCTTATAGTAATGTACCTTGGACCATGTCCAAGGTACATTTAACATGGCATTTCCTTTACCATGGTAGGCCAATTCGTTTTGTTTCTTTACATAATGCTACGAAGTAAAGAGGGCAAGGTAAGGGTGAAATTAGTGGAGTTGGGGGGGGGGCCGCAAAGCGCCGTGGGGGAAGCATAAAATGCGTTGCCGTTGTCAGCTAGGCCCCCCCCTCGGCACTTCGCGCCACCCCCCCAACCTACTATCCACTTTTTAGGGGAGGGGGGGGGCTAGCTGACTACGGCAACGCACTTCATGCTTCCCCAACCCCCTAACCTACTTTCCTTTTCGGGGGGGTCTAAGTACCGATTTTTCTTTTTATATTCTATAATTAAAAATGGCTGGCCTTAATAATATTTTTAGTCAATAGAAATATAACTATACACTCCCACTCTTTAATATGAAGTACTAACAAGAAAAAAACATTAAGTAGGCCAATAGGCCTATCCTTCAATTTTCTATGTAATTTATGTACATAATTCAAGGCATAAATTACATGGTCCAAGGTACGAATTACATGGTCCAAGGTACATCGCTATGCTGTACCTTGGACCACTTTGCACTAATTATTAAAATGGTTAATTTATAGCAATAATTGTAAGTACCATATACAATAAAATCACAAAGTTTGTACAAGGCATGTTCTAGCAAATACAAAAAACATAAACCAAAATCATCATCTCATTTCTCCAGAAACCATATAAATGTAAAAAGTGGCCCAAGGTACAGCATTTTCCCCCTACCTTTCATCTGGGCAATCAAACTGTGAGACCGTCTATTCTCTGCAATCCTAGGTGGAAATCTTGGAGATGGTTGTTTGACAGGCTTACATTTCTTGGTCCTTTTTGAACGAGGTAGATTGTTCTCAGTCGTTGATTGCTGTTTCCTGTTTTGAGGTTTTGAGGTCGACGATGCTCTGCCTCTCAGTAAAGTATCATGTGACCGTGGCTCGGGAACATCTGGTCTCGAAGTCACATTCGAGGCAACGCGTAACTCACATTGATGTGGCGCAACGTTCAATCTTTCAAGGCGAACATAACACGGTTGAAATCGACAGGTTGGACAGTTCAGGATGTACAACTTGAGATAATGAACGGATACTTGGTGGATATGACAAGGATGTTACAATAGGAAGTAAAGAAGACTTCACAGAGGCACTTTGTTTTGTTTGGCCAGAATACCATAGTTCACTACCATATGAAGTGTCAGTAGCCACTTCTGTTAGATGTAGAGGAATGTCCAGATCAGGTTGAAAAGAAGCAGAAATCATTTCCCGCCCGCACACAGTAGCGTCGGCTAAGAAATGTGTACTTTCTTGTAGCTGTAAGGCTGATTCCTCAAGGCTAGGAGGAGACAAGGCTATCATTTCACTACTGGAAGGCAAATAGGTGGCAGCACCGAGTCTGGTTTGAAGATTAAAAATGTCTCTCTCACAAGCTTCTTCAATCTTGTACGCAGGTGATTCTAGTTTGAAACATTTTTGCTCTTGCCTCAGAGGGTCTGTCTCAATTTGGAAGTTTTCCAGACTGAATGATTTGTCCGTTTCCGGATCATTAACAAAAACATTGATAAAATTGTTGGTAGGTGCTTCTTGAAGTGGATCGCTGGGCTCTTGCTTAATGGGAGGGAGTGGCCCGGATGTGTAAAAGAGAGAAATGTCTAGACCAGGATGGATGGTGCAGGAAACTTTTCTAGCCCCACACAGTAGTGTCGGCTAAGAAATGTGTACTTTCTTGTTGCTGTATGGCTGATTCCTCAAGGCCAGTGGGAGACGAGGCTATCATTTCACTACCGGAAGGCAAATAGTTAGCAGCACCGGGTGTGGTTTGAAGATTAGAAATGTCTCTCTCAAAAGCTTTTTCATCTTGTACGGAGGTGATTCTAGTTTAAAACATTTTTGCTCTTGCTTCAGTGGGTGAGTCTCATTTGGAAGTTTTCCAGACTGAATGATTTGTCCGTTTCCGGATCATCAACAAAAACATTGATAAAATTGTTGGTAGGTGCTTCTTGAAGTGGATCGCTGGGCTCTTGCTTAATGGGAGGGAGTGGCCCGGATGTGTAAAAGAGAGAAATGTCTAGACCAGGATGGGATGGTGCAGGAAACTTTTCTAGCCCGCACACAGTAGTGTCGGCTAAGAAATGTGTACTTTCTTGTTGCTGTAAGGCTGATTCCTCAGGCTAGTGGGAGACGAGGCTATCATTTCACTACTGGAAGGCAAATAGGTAGCAGCACCGGGTGTGGTTTGAAGATTAGAAATGTCTCTCTCACAAGCTTCTTCAATCTTGTACAGAGGTGATTCTAGTTTAAAACATTTTTGCTCTTGCTTCAGTGGGTCAGTCTCAATTTGGAAGTTTTCCAGACTAAATGATTCGTCTGTTTCCCGGATAATCAACAGAAATATTAATGAAATTGTTGGGAGGTGCATCGTGAAGAGGATCGCTGGGCTCTTGTTTAATTGGAAGGAGTGGCCCGGTTGTGAGAGAATTGTACGAAGGCGACTCCGAGGGTGGGTTGACTGATGTAGTCCCCGTAGGCTGCCTCGCGGGGAAGCGATGCCTTCTCCCACGGTTCAGTGGTGAACCATGCTTGGCCTTGCTGCAGAGGATCATATATGGTAGGCAGTGGGAAGGGGCGCTTCACGATACTGCCCTCGTCAATATACTGGCTGTCCATCGCTGATGGATGGTCTAATTTATCATTTGTTGTCTGAAACAAGTAGAATAAGCAAATGGTTACAATGGTACAAGTCAGCCTGTCGGACTCGCTCATCTATATACGGGAATGAAATAGGTCTTTCTACGTTCTTGCGTGTGTTAATCACGCAATGGTGAACTCAACCGATTTTATTGAATTTCCCAACAATATCTGGACCAGAATTGTGGTTGCTGTTGTGGTTGTTGTATTGTTGGTTGTGGTGCCAAGAGTAATTTGAGGCATGATGCATTTGACTTGACTTTTGGCTGCCTTTTGTGATCAAGAGTTGTACACTCAGGGACAAGACAAGAGTGCAGATTCATGGTGGTAAAGGTAGCTCAACTGTAATGTACATAGCACATCTTCAACAGAAGCAGCTCGTACACAACATGTATCCAGAGCAGTGCACCAGGGAGGCCATGTGTAGGACAGGCCAGCCTGTCATTTCAGACCCTGAGCTACCTTTACCAACCAGCTGGGGATCGTACAAAACAGATGATGGACTACATGAACCACATTGGCAATTACATACAATTAGTATCAAGTCATAAATTACCTTAAAACTGATACAAAATCAAGATTAAAATCTCACTGAAGAACATATGGGACCCCAAATTTTGGTTTCCCTAAAATTCATGCTTACACTCAAACCTATCAAACTGCAAAGTTTGTTGCCTGTATCACTTATTGTCTAATTTCAATATAAAATGCTGCTTATTCCCCTGACTACTAAGGTTAGTGGAAGGGCCAATATTGATCACTGTAATCACTAATAACTAAGTCACCCTATACACAACCATAATTTATTTTAAGTTATTCAAAATGAACCGCAAATAAAATTATTCTAAAAAGCGCCCACTATACTTAGGCCTACCTAGGTATTATTGCAATTAATTTAACACCTATAGTAGGTTAGCCGCTAGATCCCCAGTCTACAATACGTCCGCACATGCGCAAGCGTACAAAATTGACTAATTCAAGATGCCAATTTGGCACTTCAATTTATTATGCTTGACATTTTGTTTTAAATGCGATATTAAGTATTTTTCTGGATTGTTTTGATATGGTTTAAAATGTGCAGTGCTCATTGGAATGCACAAACAGAAACAATAAGATTAAGAAATTATTGGATTTTTTTAAGGGTATTTAGTAATCTTTTTGGGGGTATTGGCTAATATGCTCACCTGTCAACCTGACTGCACGCTTGAAAAATATTTGGTCTACAAATTGCTAAAACTTACTTTAACATACAAACTGACCTGTTCAAGATGGCTTCTAATTGACATGCCAGTGAACCAATGGCTGGGGATCCAGCCTACCATAGATGTTAAACACTAGGAAAACACCAGAGTCGTTGTTATTATATTATGTCTCTATTTGCAACAGGCAATGTAGCCCACTAGTGCAAATTTAATAGAGAAGGGAGGAGGGGAAACCCGGTACCGGCATGTAGCCTAGGTAGGCCTAGCCTACTCCTACCGAAAAGTAGGCCTACCAAGAGGACCAACGGCTTTACGTCCCATCCGAAAGGACGGTGTAACTTTTGACAGTCATATAGGTTCCTCCACTAACCCGGACTGCCGAGCAGACGGCGCCAAGGAGAACGAAGCTGTCACACAAGCTTACGAACCCTAGTCTGCTCTAGCCAGCGATATACGTGTGTTTCAGGGCAGAGCGGCGACCCACTCAACCCCTTAGACCCCCTTAGACAAGTGAGTAAGCTATGTGTTGCTGTTGAGTACCCGTAACATTCCCTTTCTTCCCCCTACTTAAGGCCTCTATAGCCAATCATAGGCTAAAGTGGCGCATTATGGCCTCACAGTTAAGGCGCCTTTAGGCCTAAACCAACTCAAATTTAAATGCAAATGTTCCCGGGTACTCAACACATGACTTGCTCACTCGTCTAGCAACGACTTTGGCATTTTCCTAATCTAGCGGAATGCTGGGGTACCTTGAGCGTGCAAGATTCGATACACCTGTCGCCGAGGTTTATAAAACCAAAGTATGTAGGCCTAAATCTTATTTTTTATATTCAATAGGTAGGATCCTAATTGCAGTTGAATAAGTGGCCCCCGGGATGCTGACTTTGAAAATGAGTGGCCCCCTAACATACTGAAGTTGGCCATCCCTGGCCTATGTTATTAACATCCACAATTTTGGCTTTGTAATTCAAGGGGGTTTAGAAGATTAAAATTATAAAAATGATTTTTTCCCCATATAGGCCTAGGCTACATCCCTACTTTGCTTGGTAGGCCTAGGGCCTACAGTCTACAGACTAACTTGATTCCACATTTATCATTTGAAATTGAAAACTTAGGGCCTAAGTTGGTAATTAGTAATGATGTGGGTCAGAGAATTTACCGTAAATTTACTGAGCATGTCGGTAACTTGGTGAAATTTTTAAACTTTCTATCATTATAAATATTCTAAAGACTAACCTACACAACGTGAATGCAGTGGAAGTAAGTTAATTAAAACACTTTAAAAAATTCAATCAATAAATCTGAAAATGCCTCTTGCAAAATGTAGATAGTACTATGACAATAAACCATTTATTATTATTATTATTATTATTATTTTATTGGATGTATTTCATACAAACTCGGTTAAAACCGGAGCTAACATGTTGTACGGACTTACGTCAAGTACTTCCATGTGTACCTATTACATACATTATTACTTTTGTCTTAACTCTAACTAAAATAAGTCATTTATAAATTGTAATATTGTTTGTAGATGATGTTTTCTTTCTGCTGTGTACGGTCATGGCCGATTTCTCGTCGCCATCCTAGCATTTGCTCTTCGGACTATGGGAAACCACGAAAACCATGTCAGGATGGAAGCTGTCTCGAAATCTCGAAGTATCATTCTTAGTTTAGAAATTTACGAACTATTCTACACGTGTTGAGTATTACTGCCTTTTGAGTCTCGATGTATACATTGGGTTGAAGATCTAGTTGTTTAATGCTTTCATGTAGCTTCTTCGGTATGATGCCGTTGGCTGATATAATGAATGGGATTGTATTTACGGGCAAAACATGATTTCATCAACCTCATAGCCAAAATATAAATTTCAAAGCTACATACATGTGTCATACATCAAATTAAAGCTTACAGCTTATTCTTTCAGAATCGCCAAAGTTTCAATGGAATGGCATTTATATATTTTATAATATGACACAAGAAGTGCAATGATGTTCTGTTAATTTTTTTTTTCTACATTTTACAATAGCAATTGAAAGCCAAGGAAAGTGATTAAAGAAAATTAGATTGCTGCAAAATACATTCCTGATTTGGTTCTACATGCACAAACTTATTACCAGCATACTATATATCCCATCATATGCTATTAAAATATGGCAGGTCTGTATCTTTTTTGAAAATTGGATTGGTACGTCTGTTACTAAAAGTTCCTAAAGTTCTTGTTCTGAGTGACTCAACAGTTCAATAACTTCAAAAATTTGTTTTATAAGTTAGATTATGGATGTGAATTTGAAGTAATTTTTCAATTGTCTTAACTTTATGATTAGTTAATAAATTGTGGAAACAGACGTACTTTGAACGGAAACAGACGTAACATGGTACGTCTGTTACCACTGTTATTTCTCATGTCCGATATTATTGTTTAAATTCTTTGTCCATAAAGTTTGTAAAAATACCACTGGAGTGATAGGTCAAAAGCTATCTTGTAAAAAATTGCTTCCATCAGCATGTTTTAGGTAGGCCTACAGTGTATGGTACATTATTAATTATTTCAAATTTTCTAATTAAAGGGTATCCAATATCAAAGATTATTCCACTGGAATTGAAGTGAAGTTGGTCAAGCTGTTGCACTAGAAGAATCTTAGCACCTGGTAGATATTTAAATATCAGTGATGCACCAATAATTAGATTTGTGCCTTTGTAACTGTCAAATTATCATAAAATAACTTGTACGGTGGTAGCCTACACAACTTTTGGTAGCCAAAATTTTACAGATTATTTGGAAGCTAGAGTTGAGGTGAAAATTACAATTTACTTGAGAATCATATACCATAATCATAGTAGGCCTACATATTTACAGTTGAGGAGCCAGTTTCATACACGGATATTGACACCATTGTAGAATTCTCCCCTCCCATGATGGATAACAGAAGTCATTGCTGTACTGCTTTAGAAATTCAATTTTACTGAATGATGGTAACAAAGTTTGATGTTTCATATCTAGGGATGTTAACTGATCAACGTAATGGAGCAGAATAAATTTATGTTATGGTTTGACCAGGTAGCAAAGGAAATGTATTAAAAATGCAATTTTTATTCCTACAAGGTACGTCTGTTACCGCCTATTTCTTTAAGATTAGACAATATCCTCATAAATTCATATGAAATGAGTGATTAGTATAAGTATGAGGTAGTCCTCTATCTTGTACCTATTTTGTATTCATGAGAAGTTTGTTCTGTTGTATTCATTCAGCAATCACATACATTTACCAATTTCTAACGTAGGCCTACCGGTAATGTCTAAACAGTTGTCAAAAAAGAGTATCTGGATGTAACTGACCAATAATGAACAGAGAAATTATATTTGAAGATTTGATTAACTGTAACCACAAAAAGAAGCATGATCTATGATATTTAGTATAAAATACCAGTTTTAATTCAGACAAGGTACGTCTGTTACCATACTTGGTACGTCTGTTACCAGCCTACTTCTTGCATAGTAGGCAACATACTTAAAAATACACATGAAGTGACTTGTGAATCTGATTAAGTACTATCTTGTAGCTATTTTGTATGAGAAGGTTTTTTATTTTGCATGCAATAATCACAGAGTTTTAATCATTTCTAACATACTGTAAAAACACGCGTCCATTAAAAGTACGTCTGTTACCGCTTGTTGCGATCCCCGTCACGAGAAAGTTGATATCGTACAGTAAAAATGTTTAGGCCTATACCATGAGAAAGCTCATCTTATTTCCTATTCATCCACATACTTACAATGTCTTTTTAATGAATGGATAACAATATAATTGGGTTTGTTAATACAAAAATGTTGTCCGAAGGTACGTCTGTTTACCGTGTTTTGTCCCTTCCCTTTTTTTCTGTTTCCACACCCTTCTTGACCTCAATTGCAAGTTCACTATACTTGTCAATTTTTTTCTTCCACGGGGCCCTCGACGTTATGGCACATTGGGATAGCAACGTCGATAAGGGTAGTTTCTTTTTTCTTCTTTCAATTATTATTAAATCCGTCTGTTGTGATGTATCGTTTGGTCTGTTATAACTGTGCGGTCGTAATATAATTTGTAATCTTTACTATCTAGAAACTTTCTCTGGTTTGTATTTGTAGTAAGGTGTGGTTGGGGTCAATGAGGTTGTACTTGATTGCTAGTTTTTGATGAATAATGTTAGCTATTTGGGTTTTTATGTCTGTAGAGGTAATCTTTTTGGGACATAGTGACTTGCACCCGGATAGATGTGTTCATTTGTTTCATCCCTTTGCACTACATTTTCTACATTGTCGTTTACTGTCGCATCTTTTTATTAGTATTTTTTATAATTGTTCGTCGCAATCACTCTGTCTTGAATAGCCATCATAAAACCTTCTGTTTCTCCAAATAGTTCCCGTTGTTTAACCACCTATTTGATGCTTTATATCTACGTGACCTTTGTGTATTTTCATCATAATGTCTCTTGTGTAGGGTCTTTTCTGAGAGACTTTAACTCTTTTGAAACGTCAGTTATAAAGTTTCCCTTGTAGATTGACTTTTTCCCGTTTGCTAGATTGAGTGGAGTTAATGATTTGTCAGCTAGCACCACAGCCCTATGCAGTGTGGATTGGTTGCTTTTTGTAAAAAAGTTTTTTTCTTAAAATGTCTATTTGTTTATAATAAAAGTTGTTCAATCAATTAGGCCCCGTCCTCCTTTTTCTCTTGGAAGTGTCAATCTCTCTATTGCTATTTAGGATGATTTATCTGTGTTTGGTAAGTGTAGTACAGTTAATATTTCCAACGCGTGGTCGTCTGTTTGCGTCCATTTAATGATTACGAATGAAAATGTCAGTACTGGTACAGCATATGTATTTATTGCTGTGATCTTGTTTTTACCGTTTAGTTGCCCTCTTGAGGATAGACTTTAGTCGTTTCTTGTATGTACTATCAATTTTGCTTTCATAACTTTATGTTCAATTCTGGCAGCTTGTGAGAATCCTAAATATTTGTATACATCGTATCGTCCATTATTCCAATCCTATTTCTATAATCTAAGCTGGAACTCTTCTGCTTATGTAACCTTACCCATTTCGATATGTAGCGTCTTACATTTGTCTACCCCAACTCCATGCAGATATCTTGACTAATTCTAATGTTGTATTGACTAACTGTTTAGTTGACAAAATTTGATGCATACAACTTTAGGTCATCCATGTAGAATAGGTTGGGAAATTGTGTGACATACCACATTATTGTCCTTAATTTTAAAACCGTATGTCGATTCCCTTAAGCATATGTGACAGTGGATTTAATGACAGACAAACCATAATGCACTTAAAGAGTCACCTTGGAAAATGCCACGTTTAATTTGTATTGGATCTGTAGTTATCTGCTGGTTTTTCATAGGCCTATTTAGTTTTAGTGTTGTTCTCCATGTCTCCATTACTGTCTTCAAAAAGTTTACAATTACTGGGTTGATTTTTTTATTTTTAAAATCTGAATAAGCCATGTGTGTGGTGTTGAGTCAAAGGCTTTCTTGTATCAATGTAAATTTACGTGAATATTCCCTTTTCTTATTGTGTGCCTGATTCATTACAGTAAGTCCCAAAAATAAGTTGTTCTTTACATCCCTGTGAGTTCTTACAAACATCCTTTTTGTTCCTCGGCCATGATATTGTGTTCTTCGCAATGATTATATACTTTTATTTGTTATGCATGAAGTCAATATTTTTATATATAGTTGTAGACATGTAAATTTGGGCCCATATTTACCCTTTGGGGTTTTTCGTGTCATTGTCCTTTGGTTTGAGAAAGGTTTTCTCCTTCAGTAAAGAATTTGGGTATTTCTTTAACTCCATTTATAAACTCGTTGAGACATTTTCTAATTTGATTGTGAGTAGTATTGAATTTCTTATACCAAAAATTTTGAATATTATCATTACCTGGTGCTTTCCAGCTATGTGTAGCACTGATTGTCGACTTTAATTCATCAATAGTTATACCTTCGAATCTCATCTCATTAATATCGCTCATCCTAGCTATTTCATCTGAATCCATTGTGCATCCTGGTTGTGTGCTACCGGGTTACCCCATATTCCTGTCCAAAACTCTTCTATCTCTGTCTTAGTTGGTGTTCCATTTCCTATTATTTCTTCGGTACTAGATAGTTGTTGGTAAAACTGTTTTTCCTTTTCTTTAAACATTCGGTTTTGTTCTTTTCTAATACTACATTTTTTATATCTTTTTAATCTTTTAGCTAGAGCACTTACTTTTTGTTTAAGTGTATCCAAATATTCGTGAATGAATTCGTTAAGTGTTTCATGCTTTGCGTGAACCTTGAATCTTTCAAATATATTTTGGCAGTATCTTATCACATTTTTAGATCGATTACCCATTCGGTATTGTTCCAGTCGACCGATATCTCTCCTAAGCTCAACGATTCTCCCAACTAGTCGCTTTTTCCCATTTCGTACTTTTCTTCTCCTGTTTTGTCTTTGAAGATGTTGCAGATTTTACCTTTAAGCCCAAATATCTAACCACTGCTACAGCGGCACAATAAATTGCCGCATGAACGTCTGCAAATGATAGTTCGTCTTGTGTGTAATCTGATAAAATATGTGTGTTCATTATGTGTACCGCTGTCTTCATTTCCTTTGAATGCTTGGGTTTAGGTATGTATGGTCTTCTGTTTGGTTGTATGTGCGCAAACTCTGACATGGCTGTTGTAAATGCTAAAGCTAGGATGTTCTTTAGATTGATCATGTCAGGTGTATTTTCTATTGCGTTATTATTATTATTATTATTATTATTATTATTATTATTATTATTATAAAGAGCTTTTCTGTACGGTAGCTAGACCAGTGGCATATCCAGGAATTAATAAAGGGGGGGTTGTTGACCAATGTACTTATAATAGATATACCAAAAAAAGGGTCTCACAGGAGAGCCCTAACATTTTTCAATTGCTTCCCCGAGAATATTCGAGCAGAAAAAGAAAACGAAGACAAATTCCTCCGAATAACTCGACAGTACCTGAAGAGAAATGCTTTCTACTCAATTTCTGATTTTCAAAAGGGGGAAACAGTCAAAGATAGGCCTACTAGTGGGGCATAGTAGGATAAATCAGGTTCACTAGAAAATGGTAAAATGATAGTCAAGCAATAGTATGTGATAGGATATTTATTTTAGATGTATAATTTACATTTTATCAGACAACAGGTTTTATCATGTAGGATAGTAAATTGTAGTAGGCTAACCATGCAGAGTTCTGTGTATCTACTTTCTACTATATCCTGTGATTGATGATTTTAAGTTAAGTGCATAATGATATGAAAATGTGCATTTGTGGACTGAATCAATTATTATGTGTGTGATATGAATGTAAATGTAAATTTTTAATTTAATTTTAAGTTACTGACATGTAAAATACCCCGAACACGCTGTGCAAGGGGTCAGCTTTACAAAAATAAATACAATACAATACAATACAATAAACCATAAAAGGGGGGGGGGGGCCGGGGGGCTAGCCCCCTGAAAAATTTTCATTTTCAAGGTCATTTTGGTGAAAATCTGTGCGTTTTAGAGAATCACAATGACCAACTTTCAATTAAGTAAAAGCCCCTTTTTTTATTTAAAATATATATAAAAAGGGGCTGTTACTACTTGATACACAGACATGAAGTTCCACTACTAGAAGGATATTCAGGCACATGAATGGTTAAAAACAATTAAGTGATAGGCCTACATTTTATCAACTCTTTTGCATTTTAATAATTATTATGACATGCATAAATCAAAACATAAATCAAACAAAAGCAAATTTAAAAAATAAACGTTGAAAAGTGCATAATGTGCATATGATTGCAGAAACATTAAATTGCACTTCCACATTTGTTTTGGCAAAAGGGGGGGGGGGTTGTCCCCCCCCCTTGGACCCCTTGGATACGCCACTGAGCTAGACATAGCCTACTCCCAGTCTATTTCATTAGCTGAGTAGGCTAAAATCATTCATTCGAATCTAATTAATATTTTTATTTTATTTAGGCCTATAGGCCTATATAAAACCATACAAAGATAATTAAATTATTAGGCTACATTATTGTTTAGTTTGTAGGCTACTTATGGAACAGTAATTTTTATTTTATTTATTTATTTTACCAGGCCCCTAGAAAGATAATTAAATTAATACATTATTGTTTAGTTTGTACTTTGTATGGAACAGTAGGCCTAGCCTAAATTAATATAATGGTGAATATAGGCCTATGGGTCATTCCATGTCAAATCAACCAAGCCGAGCCTGAAATAAAACTTGACCATCTCCGATTTTGATGAAACTTGGCAAATCTACTCTTACTAGTTCATGTAGGCCTAGATTGATCGTGGAAAATTTTGTATTCCTGACGCGCTTAGTTTTCGAGTAACGCCCCCGTCAGAAACTCAAATTTGGTGACGCCGAGCGGCGTAGGCCTACCGTAATTGGTAAGTTTTAAACCGTAGGACGTAAAAGGCTAATTTTTTAAAAAAATTAAAGAGCACTTTATTGTCAATTTAATTTATAGGGCCTATGTATTTGAATGCATTCCTAATGGTAAAACCATGAAAAAAATCGAAATTTTTTTTTCAAACCTAGGCCTACCCTACGAGAAAAAGTATCTCTGAAATTAAAAAAAAAAGTGTTTTTGTTCAGATGTTTTTTACATGCACAAAAAAATTTGGGGTGGTATGGCATTGGGATCATGATATATCACAGCGTCATGCACCAAATGTGTATAATGTGTCAGTTTTTAACCTTCCGTTTTTATTTTTCAAAGAAATTAAGTGCAGCAAATTTGAATTTCACTACAAATGGAAGGTAAAAACTGACACATTTTACACATTTGGTGCATGATCCTGTGATATATCATGATCCCAATGCCATCCTATCCCAAAATATTTTGGGCATGTAAAAAACATCTAAACAAAAACACGTTTTTTTTTCAGAGATACTTTTTCTCGTAGGGTAGGTTTAAAAACAAATTTCGATTTTTTACATAGTTTCACAATTAGGAATGCATTCAAATAAATACATAGGGATGAATTAAATTGCCAATAAAAATCTCTTTAATTAAAAAAAAAATTTAGCCTTTTATGTCCAACGGTTCAAAACTTATGAATTCAGGTACGCCGCTCGGCGTCGCAAAATTTGAGTTTTTGAGCGGGGCGTTACTCGAAAACTAAGCGGGTCAGAAATACAAAATTTTCCACGATCAATAATGCATGTTAGTAAGAGTAGGCCTAAATTTGCCAAGTTTCATCAAAATCGGAGATGGTCATGGAAATGGCCTCCGGTTCAAATGACATGGAATTACCCCTATACCCTACACATTTCTTATCCCAAAAACTATTTAGGCCTACGTCTATGCCAATAGGCCTAAATAACTTTTTTTATTAATTTTACCGTTTTTTGGTAAATTTACGGTAGGCCTAAATCCACATCACTAGTAATTAGCATCTGTAGTAGTTAGGTAACACAAAACACGCGAACCCATCTGCCATTTAAAAATGTAGGGTAAGCATATCCGGATTGTTTGCATCAATGCCTAGGCCCTAGGGGGCTGTGGTTCGCGTAGCGATACCATTTCCATTCTCGTTACCATATCAATCACTACAGTAGGCGGACCTAACGATATTGTTATAATATTTTTACAGACTCGGGCGATACGCAAAATTGACGCTTAAGTTCTGGATAGCGATTGATATCTCCATATAACGTTCATATAGAATCACAGCGCAAGTGGTACATTCTACACTGTGTTTAAATGAAGGAAGTGGCTATTTAACCGTAGCTACGGGAAAATTACGATTCTCAATTCGTCCGTAGCATGAACGAAGATCAGCGGAAATAATCGAAGGTATCCGAATCGTCCGCGGGATACCACTTAACTAGGCCAATAGCTTCAAATATCACAGTGCATTGTGGCAGAGTGGTAGCGCGTCCGAATTCTATGCAAGAGGTCGGCGGTTCAAATTTTCGTTTGGTCGTTTTTTTTTACCATTCTATTTGGGTCCATGATTTTTCTGCAAATGATTTCACTACATTCGGCCCCGTCGCAAACACAATTCTAGATGATAAAAGCGTTTAAAAAGTGCTGCGCCGCGCTAGTTGTAGGATACATTTGATAAGAGCGCACCCGAAATCCTTTCCGTTAAAAACGAGTTTAGATTTAAAATAGCAACGTTAAAGGTTTGGTAAGTAGAGTATTTTATTAAAAAACGAGTTAAGATTTAAAATAGCAACGTTAAAGGTTCGTGGTAAGTAGAGTATATTATTGAAAAGGTTGGTAGGCCTACTAAGTAAATGTCATAATAAATATGGCGCCCCGGCAACAGTGAAATGGTAGTGTTTGTGTTCAATCTTTATTAATTACAACATAATTCGTATATTTTCAGAGTGGTTATTATTGAATTAACGTAATTTACTTCCCGTTCCTACGGTTAAATTAGCAGGCCTAATTTTTCCGTACCCACGGTTCGAGTACCTTCGGTGATTTCCGCCGATGTACGTTCATGCTACGGACGAATTGAGAAACGTAATTTTCCCGTAGCTACGGTCGAATAGCCTCAGCGTTAAATGAAACACTAGGCCTAGCTCGGATCATTATTGATAACAGTAGGCTAATTAGCTACCTACCTACAATAGGAGAAGAATCGAGGATAACTTACCTAGGGCCTACTGAAATGTTGTGGAAAGAGGAGAGTGGAGGCAGGAGAGAAAGTGGAGTTGCCTATCTTCAATGCCGACCCACACGGAGATGGATGGGGCAACATATGATGATCATTACTAGGCCTAGGCCTAGCCTAGGACCTGGGCCTACGTGCAATCTAGCCTAGGGCTAGGCCTAGGCCTACGGTCCCTAGGCCTAGGCCTACCAAGCTAGGCCCTACACCTCAAGTTGCATGGGCGCCACCAGTCTTCACTCTGTACAGTGTTGTCCAGGAAACTTAACCCTAGGCCTAATAAATTACTTCCATGAATAGCACTTGGGAGTGTCTAGAGGCCTTTGTGTAGGGCCTAGGCCTACGGACGGCCCGAGTCCAGGAGGTTAGGTTGCCCTAGCTAGGGCCTAGGTAATGGCGTAGGCTTAGGGATGCCTAGGACCTTTGGGATTGACGAAAGCTGGTTAGTTAGGCTTACCTGATGAAAAGCATATTCCAAACCACGTTCGTTTACTTTACTACGAAAGTTAGCCTAATATTCTGTTATAATATCTCAGTGAAAGCGTCTTCAAACAAAACAAAATGGCCTTGGCATGATTACTACGCGCAGTTTACACAACGTGAAAGGTAGAAAGGTACGGAACCCACAGCCTGTGGGATACAACTACGATTTCTATTAAGGCGGTACGTACAAACTTTATTAATCCATAATAATAATCCATTTGTTACCTCATGAACCACTTTCGATATTGTAACTTGATTATATAAGATAAGAAAAATAAGAATATTTTTATTCATCTCTTGACAGGTAAATGATATATTGTGTTTGTGGGGCTGTCAATAATTTGACGTTCATTGATATTATCGTTATTATTAAGCGAGCGTTTCCATTTGACTCATGCCGGAAAAATTAGTCACTGTTTTTTTTTTTTTTTTTTTTTGTATGTCTCGCCATAACGTTCGAACGGAGGCTCGGATCGAGTTGAAATTTTGACCATCCGCAAGCTTTGTTCTCGATTGAATGCCATTAGTTTTGTGGCAAAATCGTTCAAAAAGTTAAAAAGTTACATCAAAGATTAGTCATGTGGGGAAGATGGTTCATCCTTATGGGAATTCGTCTGCGCGTTTTGAGAGTATTTTTTCTAAGTCCGAACACTAGTACAACGTCTCAGCGCGAGAGCGCTCTCTTCTCAACTTCTGAATTGAGTTTTCTGACAACCTCGGTACCGTTGCCGATCTGCACGAATTGGCTGGCACCCCCACCAGTCTCAGATGGCTAGTGGCTTCGAGAGGGTAGAGAGTTGTTGCCAAGTCAGCTGCACATTCCTTAGACGGCCGATCGTTACCGACCACCACACTTAGGTGTGGCAGGCTGGCTTATTTTCTCCCTACGAATATGCTTGGGTTCGCTTCGCGGATCTATCTGGGGCGGTTTTTGCAAAACCATCAGGGGCCTGTTTGAAATGATCAAGCCGTTTAGCGCTAATTGTCGCCGAAAGAGTGGCAAAATTGTGGAATTTGAAACTTTCAATAAAGGCCTAATACTATAGATTAAAAATGCATAAACAGGATGCTAGAGTCAGAATCTTGTGATATAAAACGGGGGGGGGGGGGGGGGAGCGCTCCCCCTCCAACCGGCACATATCCACCACTGCTCGGATTCGGACGGAATATACAATACATAATATAACCTGCACGCATGTGAAAATAACAGACTAGCATTTATTTCAATAACAAATAAATAAACAAATTTAGAAATAATTCGTCATTTCTTAAGGAGATTAGAGTCCATTTCGAAAGCGGACATGGATTGATGTGCCAACACTGGGAGGTCACTTGCCAGGGTTATAGAACTAATTCGAGTATAGGATGCGTACCGACCGTACGCTATACTAATATGTAGCCTAAAGTAGCTAATTAGCATCTCATGTTTTTGTGTGTCGCATATACAGACAAAATAACTGTAGTTTATTGGTTGGTATATGTATCAATAGCACTTGTTTGTCGAGCTAATTTTATATCGATCAATTTAATGATAGTGTAGGGATTAGTGGGGGGGGGGTGGCGGCGTTCTTGTTTGTATATTTATGGAAGTTGTCACTCGCTTATTTCTACCGGCGCCGTACACCAGGTACAACAACCCTTTCAGTCACTACAACAATGGGAAGACTTTGGCCCGACTTTGGGGAGTTGGGCCTGGAGGAGCAAAAGCACCCCTCGGAATTGGTGTTAAAAATCGTTTGAATTTCATTTGAAAATTATTAGTAATAAGGGTATTTTTTTCAAGTGCCAAGAAAAACGTGTGACTTGCTTATCATTCCTAATTTTCAGTATCGGGTATGATTCCAACGATTTCCACAACAAATTCCGTATTTATGATTTTTTAAAATTTAATAATTTTCAGTATGAATGGGCGAATTGGGGCGCCGCGGGGGGAGGGGGGTGTGGGGGGGAGTAAGGTTAAAAGGCTGACACGGCCACGCACCATATCATGCTCTCCGACCCCCCCCCAAACCCACTAAGCCTACTTTCCTTTTTGTTCGGGCGGGGGTCCCGGGAGGGTAAACGGAACACGTATCGTAATGAACCTAATTATGATAGGCAACAATATAGATAGGGCCTCGTAACATAGTTTTTGAGGTAGGTGTCTAGGTGCTGTTTCAAGCGCCACTTCAATAAATAATACGTTGAGGAGATATGGATACTGGAGTGGATTCTGCTGCACAAGAAGAGGGATAATGTTATCTTCTACTGGATACCTGAAGCGATGCGTCGCGCAGAAGACACAATCTAGTATCTAGGGGGGGGAGGGGGGGTGGGGGGGTGGCGTACCGTATCGGACGTTCCGTATCAGAGCCTACCAGAGTCGGCAGTGTGAAGGAAATCTTTCTTTGCTTATCGTGAATAAGCGATGAATCTGATTCAATGCTACGCTAAATACCACTAGAATTATTTATTTATTCCTCTCCTTATTCTTCTGTCAATCTGTTTGTGTGAGTGAACAGACAGAAAAGTGGGCACGTCCATAGGCTTGGCGTAGGTGTGTGGGGGGGGGGGTTAGGCCTAGGGGTGTTGTTTAGAGAGAGTATTTTGAGTCCGACGACAAAGGCGAGCAATGGGCGTCCGAATAGGAGGGGGCACGGGGGGCATGTGCCCTCTAAAATTGTCCATAGCCATGGGGTGGGGCAGATTTTGAGTTGAAAATCCAGATTGTGCTACTCTATCTGTTTTGTGGGAAAGCAATCGTCGGATGATCCTCACAACAATTCATTTCAAGAAGAAACACCCAATAGCAGGACATGGTGACGTTGGCTACGTATCCTGTGGCCGGAACCGTTCTATCGTGTCGCGGACTATAATGTGTGTGTGGAAGACACCCGTATGCCGGTCACTCACGCAGTGGACACGTGACTCGACGCACGTCTATCCAAACACTCCCTTTGAATGATTGCTAGGTTTATTGGCAGATGCAAGTTGGGATTTGTTCGCTTGTTCGCTCCGTTTTATGCTTTTCTTTCATCTTTGGGGTGAGAAAATGTAGGGTACCTTTGATATTATGGCAAGACAGGGGCAAGTGGGAAGTGATTCTCTTAGAGTGTCAAGTGAGTGTAGTGGTGAAGTGTAAAGTAAAGTAAAGTGTAAGTGTGTGTGTGTAAGTGTTTTTTGTGTGTGGTTAAGGTGTGTTCTGTTAGATTAAATGTAGGCAATCGGACATTGGGTTTAAAATCAATAGGCCCGCAAGGAACAGTACTAAAACGAGCCTTCCAAGGGGGGGGTGAGGTTTTTTGTTTAGGTTTAAATTTTTTTTAGAAGAGGGAAAAACAAAATATGTTTTGCCTGTATGCTTTGTCATTACTAAAAAATGATGTAATTTATTAAATAGCCACTTCACGTTAATTTTTTAGTTTTTAGATACAGATAGTTGATGTAGGCTATAAAACATAGGGGGGGGGGTTTACGAGTCGAGGCACTAAAAAAAAAAACACGTAGAATCGACTATCTCGTCTTTCCACGTCCACAGCTAATTGTGTGTGTGTGAAACCGTACGCCACGAGCACTTCTCAGGGAATCACGTTGTCCACGCCTGCTTGTTTTTTAATGTTATGGGGCGGAAAGGAACGTGGAACCCGTTGTCATTTATTGGGAATACGATGAAAATTCGCTAAAAATATTTGATTAAAAAATACAAATTAAATTAAAAAAAGAAAAATATAATATTTGTTTATGTAACATCATTACACCGACGGGAATGTGTTCCCGATTTATGAAATATGAGTGTGTGTATAAAACGATACTACTTATTTTCGCCGAATCCTTTCACTAGCCTTTTTCGCTCATCATCTCACTTTTAAATTTTAAATATTAGGTAAATTATAGCATGCTAGTCCTCAATACATTGTTTGCTGTGTGGTCGTGCTCCCCCACCCCCAACCATTTGTAAAATTCTCTGCGCTCGCGTAGAAGACTAATCACAACGGTCTTATTATTCGTTTTAGAACAGTACCGGTACTATCATATGTTTAGCAATTCCAATATGTATTTGCCGTCATCTTGTACTTATGGAACGAATGGTAACAGGGCTACTCTCTACGCTCACTCCTATCTTCTCGGGTGTCAGGAATCAGGATGCAAAAATTAATAAATAACTAAAAATAACTCTTTATGAATATATTTTGCAATGTGACTTTTGTGCAAGCCTAGACCGAATCAATACGTAGCATGATGGCATAATCAATGTTATACTCGGGATGATACGTGTCACTCCGTAATCGTACACGATGTTTATCGTGTGTGCGCCAAACAGAACTGTGTGTGTGTGTGTCTCTCGTGAAACCGTATAATTACGCGCGATGGTGGGCGCGTGGTCAAATTTCACACCCCTCCCCTCTTCATCACGGCAGGCAGCATTGATCATCGCAAACTCCGTATTCCTACAGTCCAAACGTCCATTATCGACCACTCGTATAGCACGTTATTGTTGTGTGCTGTGCTGGTCGCCCATTAAACGAAATTCGCGCATCTGTTTTGTCTACGAGTGATAAACGAATGAGTCATAAATGTTCTCTGAATGTCAAGCCATCATGTTGCCACTATCTATCTTGCCAACCCGCTCTTGAACAGAACGTTCAACAATCTCAATGTGAGATTGTGTGTGTGCGTGAGTCCAGTCGTGTGGGGGGTGGGCACTAGCAAGGGGCCCTTCTTGTGAATATCACTCTATGTCATAATAATAAAATATCGGACACTACACTTGGAAAGAAGGTTAAAAGCCCGTCGGTAACACCGAACTGAATGATGAAGAATGCACACAGACAATCCTGAAGACGAGAAGAGTAGCTACAAGGCATTTTTTGTGCGACCTACTATAATCACAAGGACCTCCACCGCGGCCAGTGGGGGGGGGGGGTGGGGGGGGGGGAATACCCCGTGTTAATTGTCCTTTGTCCAAGATGTTAGTAAGCTTGGCCTTAGCCTGGAACGAGAAGATAAGATTCGAGATCGGAAAAACCGTTTTAACATTTTTGGTTTGTAACATCGCCATAAGTCATTTGTGAACGTGTAGGACAACTACACGTTTTTGGACCGTAATAAAACGTTTAGTTTAACATACAGTGGCTTTCTGACATTGACATCCGTGTTGTTTATACACATCAATTGCTGGTAATCCGTGTGTATAAAATATATATTTGACGTACATCGCCATCGTAAAACATGTGTGATTATAGTAGAAATCAACATGTATAATCTATAATGGTATTAATAAATGTATTTGTTTGTTGTAGTATGGAAATAGCGGATGAAGTATAATGTAAATTCCAACTTGCACCGCCATGCAACAGATCTACCCACAAATTGTGAATGAAATTGTTGAATATTAATATAATGTACCGGACTGTGTGTGTGTGCAAGAGCAAACGGGCATTGTATGTTACTCCGAAATAGTGCGCGGAAACGTCATGCAAACAACTGTTGTTTAATATTGCAGGTAACTGAGTTGGACACCCTCGACTTTAAAAAAAGTGGGCGCCGACTACCGCAAACAATGTACCTTACCTGATTACGTTATGTGGGGGGGTGGAGCGGCGAGAATGATTCAATCAATATAATTGGGTGCGTTTCTATGTGTTTGTGTTGTTTAATAATGCCATTTCTATCTGACGTTTTGACACATCTTAGAATCGAACACTCAGGTCGGGGCGGCCGCCTGGACCTTACTGAACTGACCCTAGATAGTGTGTACCACCCAGACGTGGGAATAATTTAAATTCTAATGCTGTGTCCGGCGGGACCTGGTATACTGGGTGTTAGGATGGTCAACAGTCTGGGCTATATTTAATTTAATGTCGTGAGTTTAAAATATTCGGGAATTGTTGTGCGGTATCGCGGTGGTTGTCTTGCACATCATTTTTTTATTGCGTTTTTTATATTATAGTATCATGAACAAAACATGTTAAAAAATGACCCTGCTCTGTATTACGGATTTTACATAGATTGTAAATCAACATGAATTACCTTAATCTTTGATTGTATGGCCGAGACAGATGTGTGGGAGGCACGCACATTTACAAAAACGCTCAGGCGCATAGGGAGGCTATCAAAACCACCCATTGTTGACACATGTGTTCTGCTCTACTTCATAGTTCATATCGTTATCACATCTCGACTAGGATCTATTTCCAAATGATGCTATTGGCCAAACAGGCTGTGGGCACATGGGTTTTGTATTGGTCGTCTTGTTCAAAACTATCGCGGGTAGCAAGACAACCGTCACAGTGTTGCCGTGGGGTTGACCAGACGGTACCATAATGTGAGAAGAAGTTCTACGCGAGGGACACCATTGCGAGTGAGATGGGCTACGGGTCCTGCCGACAGAGGCTGTTGCAAGGCAGCAAGTAGGGGGATGGTAGCTGGAAATCGTAGTGCGTGTGGATATCCGCTAGTAGTGATGTGATGGCGGTTGACGCCTGAGATGACCAGTCTTGCGTTGAGAAGTGTACTTGACCTCAACTTTCTGATTATTTTTGCCGCAGAAATTTTACAGAGAGGGGGGGGCGAGCGATGAACTCTCTTCTTTGGTTACATGTGTGGTTAATCGAAAGTTTTTTTTTTCAACTAAACGGCGACAAAATCTGAGGTGTGCGTTCGTGATCCTTTAGAATTCCGGAGCCGGTCACGAATATGTTGAATTTTATTTTGATCCGATAAGTATTGTAAATGGAAATTACCTTCTAACAAAAGTAACGTTGCCATGGCAACGAAAAGACGCGCGAAGTTTCTAATGCACTGCCACCTAGAAGTAATCAAAATACTTTCGAGGAAGAGTCAATGACGTACATAAGCTTTGCGTAGCAAAGCGCTAGACGCTCACCTATCCTTCCAACAGAGCGCTAGCGTAACAATTTGAAAGCCTCTCGAGTAGGGAAAAATCACTTCACTGCAACATAGATACTTCATCTAGTTGAATGAACTAAGATGCAGTGGATTATTTGAAAGTCGCGGGGATAAACAAATCCGTAAACAAATGGCGGACATTTTAAATTTTGCTTCTATGTGTGAAACGAGAAAAATTGTCATTACTTTCATAAAACAAACCAGAATCCGTCCCGGGCCTAGGCCCAGATAAAGAAAATTATTTATAATACAACAGAGTAAGCCTTTAGTTCCATTAGGCTATAGGACTACATATGCTAACATTACACGTTTGACAAGCCCTAGGCCTCTCCTAGGCAACCCTAGACCTGCACGACCTTGTTCAGACACATATTCCGCACAAATAACTAGTTTTGATTACTAAAAGCCTAATGCAGATAGACAATAGTATGATAGTCCACCAACTTGAATTGCTTTGTTCGGAAATCGGAGTAACTGAGAGATTTGAGGAAGAAAGTCTGTTTTCTCATCGAGCTTAATTTCATGAATTAATATATTCGTGTTAAATTTGAGCGCAATAGAATAATTATTTCTTTTGCAAATTGCAATTTTACGATTTTTTTCTTTTTAAAAAATTACGATTAATTAAAACAATTAAGATAATTTTTTTTTATTTAGTTTAATTATAAAAATTAAGTTAATTTTTTATATAATTTAATTAAATTAAAAAAAATCATCGACTTAGTAATGATTTTTTCACAGAACAACAGAAAATCCGCGTGACACATGGCATCTCAATGCACCATATACGCTCATCCAACAACGCGGCGGGACTTAAGCGTTTTCCTAGTAGCAAACATGCACTTGACATAACTTAGGTGGGCACTGGGCAGTCTTGAAAATAATTATTAACCCTCTAAACAAGAAACAAGTAGGCCTCACACTCATTAGCCTATTGTTAGGGTAGGCATACATGTTAATTTTCATTGCAAAATATTGATAAAAATAATTTATAATTTTGTTATTATAATAATAATAATAATAATAATAATAATAATAATAATAATAATAATAATAATAATAATAATTGGGAAATTAAAAATGCTTGGAATTGCATCAGTTTTGAGTCAGTGCCCTGCCCTCCCAATTTCCCTCTGTCAAAAGATTCATTATAATAAACTACAATCACAGGAGGCGCAATACGACCTAACGGTTGACGCGCCCTTAAACATAATAAACTTCATCTTCTTCCACAAAATGTTTCGAACATATTTAAATTGTATGCGATGGTGGGAGTAAAATTATCTCATTAGTGAGTCATAATTTACTCTTGATTTCATTCTTTGGAAAACTGTAAACAAAACTTCACATTATATTTTGCAAATGCCTATGTCTAAATCTAATTGTAATTAATTGTTTTTTAGGTTTAGGTAGGCTTAGGCCCTAAGGACAGGTCAACTCTAGGCCAAACTGTATACTTATGATGACCAATGGCTGGGGTTAACGGTGTCACATATTTGCTGATTATTAATTAGTTATTGGCCCTAGGCGCACAAAATCTTACTAAAATTATTAAAAAGAAAAAGCAGTATTACATTCCTGTGAAACGAATACTGCCCGTCTTTTGAATTCTCTTCTTTGCATCCAAAAGCACAGCAATTACCAGACCATTTTATATGTAGACAAGGCTACAGCATCGCCGCGCGTACCAATGTCACGTGGTCTTGGGGGCTCGTCTCGCCTCGATATGTTTGCTTCAAGATCGTGACGTCATGCTCCCTCTACCCAAATATAAGCTCGATGGTTTTTCTTCAATAATAACGAGAAATCGCCATCTTGCGGTTTTGATTTTACACCGCTTGTTAACACAAAGGCTGTTAAATTTAAGGGTACGATACATTTAGACGGCGGTGGGTTTTTCCCTACTCAAGACAGGTTCAAATTGTTATGCTCCCCACGGCTATACTGTGTTGTCTAGCGTTTAGCTTATATTATGTCATTGGGAAGAGTCTATTATTTGTCACCAAAGAGTTTAAATAGTTTTCCCAAGGAGTCAAGGTCCTCTAGATGGCGGTGGATTTTATCCACAAAGTAAAGGTTTACACACGGGTTTACCCAAATAATTTGGCAATAATAAATAATATTGGAAACATGGCCCCGTGGACAGCGAACGTCGCAAATTTTTAAATTTTAAAAAATGTGCAATGTGGGTCTAGCTATAGCACGTGCTCGCTTATCAACGCGTCCAACTGAGCGTTTCCTAGTTTAAGGTATAAAGGATAGCGTTTTGAGTTTAGTTGGTATAAGCTTTGAGTATGGAATACTCAATGGTATAAGGGCGCGACAATGTAAGGCCATAATTTGCCACTGTAGCCTATAAAAGCGCAGCCGTAGGTAGGGGAGTCCAGTTGGCTAAAGCGCCTTTATACCCGGAATGTTGGAATGGTGTAAAGGAATTTGATAATTATGTTACCCAGGGAAATCAAAGAAATAAATAGTTTGGGCATGTTTAAAATTAAATGTACCAAATGGATTAAATTACAAGATTTATAGAATAATGTAAGGTGGGATAGGATTAAGAAGGACAAAGTTTTAAGTTAGTATTGTTAAATAGGGTGTATATCTGGGAAAATGAAGTCTGCTTTGTTAGGTAGATGAGTAGTATGCCTGAATAAATAAATAAGTTATTATGTAAGTTAGGCCCTACTAGTATGATAGCGTAATTTTAATTTTTAATTTTAATTTTAATTTATAAAGTGTTTTCATTTTGTTTGTTGTTATTGATGATGTATTGTAGTTGTATGCTTAAATGTGATGTAAAATGTAAAGAAATGGCTAGAACGAGCCAAAAATAAAAAAAATACATACAAACATACGAGTTCAAACAAAGATAGAGATGGATTGTTTTAATTTCTGGATTGTATTAAAAAATTCAATAACGTGTTTTGAAATGCATAATCTAGGTGCCCGTTAGGGCGCCGCAGCCAAGCCGCGGTGCGCTACACACTCAAGCACCTTATACACCAAGCAGAGTTGGGGTGATTTCGAGGTGTTACCCAGCCGTCATGTAAGTTGTAACGTGATGTGAACTTGAAAACTATCACAATCGAGGGGATTTAGGTACCTGACAACACCTGCCAAATTTTATTGGGGTACGATTATTCCTTCTTGGTAAAAAAAATGGCTTGAAACATGCTCAAAATCACTTTAAGGATGTTAGCAACTGCTACTGCTACTACTGCTACTGCTAACATCTAATACGACGGCCCGCGATTCTGACCAGACGGGTGGGACTACAATGTTCATATTTTACATGGACATTAAGGTTATAGAAATACAGTCTCTTTTGAAAAAAAAAGTTGGAAAAGTTTGTTGGAAGGCTTCCAAATAAAGCTTTTAAAATAAGCCTTAAACACTTGGCATACAATCAAACAAGTAACCATGGTTACTTGACACTTTTTGACGGTATAAGCAGAGTTAGGCGGGAAAGTGCGATACGTAAACAAATAGCGGACATTTAAAATTTTTCTTCTTTGTGTGGAACGAGAAAAGGTGTCATTATACTCTCATAAAACAAATCAGAAACCGTCCCTGGCCTAGGCCCAGATGTGGAAAATTATTTATAATGCAAAAGTGTAGGTCTAAAGTTCCATTTGGCTATAGGACTAGTAAAATTCATACTTACATTACATGTTTGACAAGCCTAGCCAACCCTATGCCAGCACAACATTTTCTGATATAAGCTTGCTCATCTGTTTGTTTACATAATTGCAACAATCAAATCATTTCATACAACTCCTCTTTCGACTGGCCCGCGTCTATGAAGGCACTGCCATCTAGAATAAATATAGAACTTTTCGAGCTCTTGCTATACGCAAATCTTTTTAAAGTGTTTGGATTTCGTGATACTCTTTCAACCATATACATCCTATATAATTGGCTAGACCAGCAGTCGGTGGTCCACTTCCGGTACAATTAGAAGCCATCTTAAAATGACAGTTTACATGTTAATCAAATGGGAGCGATTTGTGGCCAAATAGTTCTCAAGATTGCCGCCAGGTTGACAGGTAAGCATACTAGCCTTTAATACCAAATGATTACTAAATTCCCTTATGCAATCACTTCGTATTGTTTCTTTTGTTTAATACCATGCTGCACAAGCTAAAACCATATCAAACAATCCAGTATAATACTTTATTGCATTAAAAAAGCACAATTTAAAACACCAAATCGCCATCTTGAAATGGGCCGGTTGAGTCTTCAATTTGCTACGCTCGCGCCTGTGCGGAGGTATAGGAGACTGCTAATCTAGCCTACTATAGGGTTTTAATATCAATGCTTTCAACTCACAACCCATGACGTTTTCCACGATACCGTTCAAGAATACCAATTCCTTCGAAAACGAAAACGACTTCGTTTTCAAATTGCGTTTTCAACTCATCTCCCACGAACTCAAGAATTGGGGTCCAGTCCTTATACCGTCGTTATACCACCATGGTTAAACCACCTATACCCAGGATGTACATGAATCCGGGTCTAGATATTTTACATCCTATATTGTTACTGCTAATACCATAGAATTTAAATCAACTTTGATAAAAATATTATATTTTAACAAATAATTTTGTAATGGAACTTGAAAAAGTAATGAGATCACACACATAACAAAAACTTGTAGAAATACAGCCAAACCTTACACACTCAAAGGAATGAGATCTAAAAATAGGGCCAAGCTCATCTACCCTTCCACATAAACGTACAGTGTCCCATAACAGCATCCTCGAAAAGCTTGGCAAAATAGAATTTGCATGTTATTACGTTTAAATTAATTAGAAAAAAAGAACTTGGATAAACTATTACGTTAAATTAATAATCGCAAATTCTATTTTGCCAAGCTTTTCGAGGATGCTGTTATGGGACACTGTACGTTTATGTGGAAAGGTAGATGAGCTTGGCCCTTTTTTTAGATCTCATTCCTTTTGAGTGTGTAAGGTTTGGCTGTATTTCTACAAGTTTTGTTATGTGTGTGATATATACAATACTATGAAAAACATAGCCAGTACCAGTAAGAAATACGTGTAAAGAATGCAAGGTTTACTCAATCTCCCAGAGGAATTTTGGGTAACCTTGAGCGTGCAAGATTCAGTACACTTTGGTCTTTTAAAAAAATTCAAAACATTATTTAATAAAAATAATTTTTCCAGAACAAAGGCATTGTCGTTAAATTAAATACGTCGTTTCCAGCATATATTTCAAATGAATTATTAATTTTCTTGAAGTAAATTGCAACGAATTTTGCTCATTTTGTCATAAGTTCTCAGTACACTGGCACCGGATGTCTGTTTAAATTTTGGCTCAATCAATTTGCCCTTTCAGCCGTATGGGACCGAACAAACAAACAAATAAACAGACAAACGTGCATATTATAATATATTTTACAGCGTCACGGTGTGGCTCGTTGGTCTTGTGGTTAGCCTACCTGCTTCCAAAGCAGAAGGTCCAGGGTTCGATGCCCGCTAAAGTTAGAAGATTTAAACTTCTGATTTGGACTTCTTTGGAAGTCCATCAGTTCTTGTCTCAGGAATTTGTAAACGGTGACTTTGGAGCCGTCCTAGCAACGAGACACATAATAAATTTAATTAAAGTTGTTCTGAATCGGCCTTGTTGATTCAGGCGTTGATCCGCGGGTGTTACCACAGTCCATACTGATTGCTATATTTCCTGTTAAAAATATCGATCTTTGGTTGGTTATCAGTTACTCGTTGATTGCGTCGGGGACTACAGGGTTGGCTTGGTCGCTTGATTTACTGTCCCCACTGAAAATCAGTTGTGAGACTGAGTGGGTAGACTCTAAATACGGATTTATTTATTTATTTAATGAAAATCAAGACCAGTTCGACTTGCAACCAGCAACCAAATCTTTCTAATTGGTCGGAAAGTGGAGGAAAACTTTTACCTTTAAAACTATTAGAGAAACACCCCGAATTTGAGAACACTTTTTTATCTCATGGCACCTCGGTTACTCGCTGGCATATTTCCAGACTGTTCTATATCCGTTCCGTGTCATTCGGAGATAAAGGCGTCTAAAGGTTCAGTATTTTTTTCCCATGCCCCTATCAAAGATTAGTGGCTAAAAATTTCACAGAAGACACTTTTCGACATACAGTTATGATAACCAACTTTAAAAAGTAAAAAATATTGATGTAGTTTTAATACAGGAATTTTTAAAAGTTTTTTCGCATTGGATATGGAACAATATGCAGCGGTTTCGACTGTTCAGTGAACGCGCTTTGTTCTATATCCACATTTAATTCCAGACTGTTCTATATCCGTTCCGTGTCATTCGGAGATAAAGGCGTCTAAAGGTTCAGTATTTTTTTCCCATGCCCCTATCAAAGATTAGTGGCTAAAAATTTCACAGAAGACACTTTTCGACATACAGTTATGATAACCAACTTTAAAAGTAAAAATATTGATGTAGTTTTAATACAGGAATTTTTAAAAGTTTTTTCGCATTGGATATGGAACAATATGCAGCGGTTTCGACTGTTCAGTGAACGCGCTTTGTTCTATATCCACATTTAATTCCAGACTGTTCTATATCCGTTCCGTGTCATTCGGAGATAAAGGCGTCTAAAGGTTCAGTATTTTTTTCCCATGCCCCTATCAAAGATTAGTGGCTAAAAATTTCACAGAAGACACTTTTCGACATACAGTTATGATAACCAACTTTAAAAAGTAAAAATATTGATGAGTTTAATACAGATTTTTAAAAGTTTTTTCGCATTGGATATGGAACAATATGCGCGGTTTCCTTTCAGTGACGCGCTTTGTTCTATATCCACATTTAATTCCAGACTTTCTAATCGTTCCGTGTCATTCGGAGATAAAGGCGTCTAAGGTTCAGTATTTTTTTCCATGCCCCTATCAAGATTAGTGGCAAAATTCCAGAAGACACTTTCGTAACTTTTGTCTATATCCAATTAAAAATAAATTTCATATAGTTTATCAGGAATTTAAAAGTTTCGTCTAAAGTTGAAAATTTTCCAGCCGGTTTCAACGATTTAGTGGCAAAAATTTGTCAATCACATTTAATTCCACATACAGTTATGATACCTACTTAATAGGAGAAAATGTGTCTAAAGTTCAGAATTTTTTAAGCCAAAATATTTCAGTGTAATGAATTCAAGAGACTTTTGCTGATTCAGTGAGCGCTTTGTCATACCAATTTAAATTCCAGAATGTTAGTATATTCAGTGTAATTTTTAAAAGTTTAAGTTAAGTGATATTTCCAGCCATTAAGATAGTCGAAAATTTACAGAGCTCTTTCACATATTTAATAACTTTCTAAGTACATGTATTGGATGATTTTAAAGGTCTAAAGGTTTAAAAGTTTTTTTCCATGTCTGAAACAGATTAGTGGTTTAAAAATTCAGAAGCCTTTGAATACATTATCCAAATCTAATCAAACGTTCAAAATACGTTCGTGTTTGGAATACAGGGTTCTAAAGTTCGTTTTATTTCATGACAATCAAAGATCAGTGCAAATTTATGAAGGCATTTGTTCAATCACAGTTATATAACCACTTTAAAGTTAGTAGTGGTGTTAAGACTGAAGGTTAAAGTTTTTATCTGGCCTTGAACAATAGTGCGGTTTCACGATTTCAATGAAGACACTTTTCAATCAGTTTGATTCCAACTGTCTTAACAGTAAAATATTTGTAGTTTTAAAGGCGCTAAAGGTTTAAAGTTTTTCCTGGCCTGCAAAAGATAGGGTTAGAATGTTCAGCGAAACCGCTTTTTGCTACAGTATCCACATAACCAATTCAAGACTGAAATATTCGTGTAGTTTTATTCGGAGAATTTTAAAGTTTTTCGCATTTGTGTATGGCACCATATGAAGCGGTTCGAAATTTCCCGGAACGCGCTTTTTCGACATACATTTAATTCCAACTGTTCAATAATCCATTCCGTGTATTGAGTTAAGGCGTCTAAAGTTATATTTTTTCCCCTGCCTATCAAAGGATTAAGTGGCTAAAAATTTCACAGAGACAACTCGACTTGTTAATATAACCACTTTAAAGTTAATAAATTTATGTAGTTTCAATACGGAATTTTAAAGGTTTAGTCGATTGGTATGACAATATGCCTAGCGGTTTCGACGGTAAATTCAACACGCTTTTCTATATCCAACATTAATTCCAGACCGTTCTAAAACAGTTCCGTGTCCCGTGTCATTCGGAGATAAAGGCGTCTAAAGGTTCAGTATTTTTTTCCCATGCCCCTATCAAAGATTAGTGGCTAAAAATTTCACAGAAGACACTTTTCGACATACAGTTATGATAACCAACTTTAAAAAGTAAAAATATTGATGTAGTTTTAATACAGGAATTTTTAAAAGTTTTTTCGCATTGGATATGGAACAATATGCAGCGGTTTCGACTGTTCAGTGAACGCGCTTTGTTCTATATCCACATTTAATTCCAGACTGTTCTATATCCGTTCCGTGTCATTCGGAGATAAAGGCGTCTACAGGTTCAGTTTTTTTTCGCATGCCCCTAAGATTAGAGTCTGAAAATTTCACAGAAAGACACCTTTTGACATGCAGTTATGATGACCCACCTTTAAAAAGTAGAAAAAAATTATGCGGTTTTAATACAAGAATTTTTTTAAAGTTTTTTTGCATTGGATATGGAACAATGTAGAGCGGTTGGGACTTTTCAATGAAGGCGATGTGTTCTATATCCACATTTTTTTTTTATTATGACGCCCGTATATACAAAATAATAGCTTGGAGTTACATCCAGTACAATTTTAACCTAAAATCTCATCTGTGATGCTCAAGTCCTAGTCATTTTATAGTTTCCACAATGAATTTACGTTTAAGTCTACCAGACTTAATTTATGACTGTCCTATTAAGGATAAGTAGATTATACCGGCAGGTAGGCAAAGGAGATTTATATTATGTGCAATCCATTTATTATTTATTTTTTATTTTTCAAAATGATTATACGGCTATGCCTAGAACAGCCAGTGCCAAGTCTTATTTGGGCAGTATGTTCACCGAAGGTCATTTGCAGTTTCTCAATTTTTACACAAACATACTATGTAAATAAAACACAACCACAATTGCTTAAAAATAGTGAGCATTTAGTTAGTAGTGAATCGGTATAGTTTGATTTGTAATAGCTTTGTAAATTGCCGACAATCTGCAATCAGTCGCCGCCTGTTGCGAACAAAACGCGACCCAGTCGAGCGCATGCAGGTGTGCATGCCTGTTCATCTTGGCTGGACCCAATATGCGACGCGCCAGTAAATTACATTGATTTTCTTTTCCACCATTTTTGTTTCTGTGGGAAGGCGTTGGTTTTTAGTACCCTAGGTCTAAGCTAATCTACTAATGGGTTTTTACAAGTAGGCAAAGGTTTCTAGTACGTCTTAACCAGTGAACTTCTAGGTCTATTAATTGACAATGACATTTAAAATTTGCCTTCACATATTCCTGCTATTTAATGAATAAAGTGCCAGTCTGCGGTTTTAAATTTAAAATTTAACATTACTACATCATTGCTTTTTTTGGCCTAGACCTTCCCCAAAAACTTTGTTTCTAAAGTTTCTATCATAGAGGAGCAACTAAATTTAAATTTTTGAGACTTTTTGCGGCGTATTTTTTGTTGGAGTGGGGTCAATAAAATCCTCATCTGAGCTGCCACCCATCAAATTGGGGTAAAACATCTTCTTCGGCATCACCCCCTGCAGATGTACTCGCAACCGCTTAAAACATTTTGGGGCGTCCTCACTCACTTCACACGTCACTTCACAAATCTCAATCTCACACTTATGATCAACGCACGTGGGTTTTAAAAAATGCCGCGGTAGTATTGCAATAGGTGATACAAACCACCGCTTTTGGGCGGCGAGTGACAAAGCTAACAGTTTTTTTTGGTTCGTGGATATAGAACAATTGGAATTATTTATTTTAAGCGTTTTGCGGTATAATAGGATATTGGAACACCTATGGATCGGAGGAATGGCTGCTTTTGTTTAATTAGAACAAAATGGAAACGTCAATATGGCCCTTTAAATAAGATTTTCTAATTTTTTTTGGCTAAAATTTTAGATCAATGTACATAGAACAATCTGGAATGCCTAACCCCAATTTTTTCAAAAAATGGATTTAGCACATATGGAAATATACCAGCGAACTGTTGAAGAAACTACGTGCGACCAATTAAAAGATGTGTTTTCCTTATGTATGGGGAAAACCAGTACTGCTGATGTAAATGAAAATCACTACCATCTCTTTTGCAAACGATTTTCAAACATCACTGTCTAAACCCTGACAAACTACAGCGGCACGATCTCAGCTTACTACCACCATGCAGATCATCTTTACGGTGCTATTCTGCGTGTAAAATATTATTATCATGCAATGATATGGCGTAAAGCAACAGACGCAGTGGGCCCCACATACCTCAACCCCTAAGTCATGGCTGTCGGTAGCCCCGGATGGACTTCTCTACACGTGGACCGAAGGCAACGTGCTCCCAAAAGAGTTTTAGCTTATTAGCTAATATTTTGGAAACACAAGACAATGCATCCCATGGGGGAAGATGATTCCGACGACATCGAGATTGAAAGAGGCAGAGACGTTGTTGAGAGTGAAGATGAAGACGAAGATGGACCAGACTACTGATTACACCCACCATCAAACACATCCCCATAGAAATCAATATATCCACATTAAAATTTCATGAAGGTATGGGTATGTACATTTTCATGTCGAAAGTAGGGCAACTTTAGATCATTTTGACTTCTTATTCGAAAAAGCCAAACTTTTTTATTTCCGGGACACGCAAGAAAAATAAAAATGTAGAAAACATTTTTATTTTTCATTCTTTACCCAAATTTAAA
Organism: Sweltsa coloradensis; assembly: GCA_024449915.1. NCBI lineage: Eukaryota > Metazoa > Arthropoda > Insecta > Plecoptera > Chloroperlidae > Sweltsa > Sweltsa coloradensis. The sequence goes on from JAMZAV010001368.1 coordinate 141,574, forward strand.
AAGAAAAGAATAGATTTCGCTCAACGATTCGGCTGTATAAAATTAAAAACTGTTAATAATCGTCCTCCAAATTCACTTTTTGGACGACCCTGTACGCCGCATCCACCACTGGCCAACTGGCCAACAAGCAAATTTCTACTAAATAATAACCACAATTTATCAGTGTTAACCAAAACAGGCAATGAGGGGCCATTTTGACTTTGATTTTGGGAAACTCAAAATTGTTATTTCCGGAACATACTCCTCACACGAATTTAAAGCCCAAAATAGATATTGCCCAACAATTTGGCACTAACCAAATAAAAACATTTGAAAAGCATCCACAAAAATTACTTTATGGACGCCCCTGTACGCCCATGATCTAACAATATATCTCAACGAGATATATTGTTAGATCATGCTGTACGCCGAATCCGCCACTGGCCAACTAGCCAACAAGTACATTTCTACTAAATAATAACCATCCTAACATAGTTTATCAGTGTTAACCAAAACGAGCAATTAAGGGCCATTTTTGACTTTGATTTTGGAAAACTCAAAATTGTAATTTTCGGGACATACGATATAAAAGAAAAATATGCTAAACATTCTTTTTTCAAGTCCTCACACGAATCTAAAGCCAACAATAGATTTTGTCCAACTATTTGGCATTTAAAAACTAAAAACAGTTGAAAATCATCCACAAAATTTACTTTTTGGACGCACCAGTACGCCGCATCCACCACTGGCCAACTGACCAACAAGTGAATTACTACTAAAAAATATTCACCCTTACACAATGTATCAGTTTTAACCGAAACGGGCAATTTGGGACCATTTTGACTTTGATTTTGGAAAACCCAAAAAAGTTATTTACGGTACATACAAGAAATTTAAAATAAAGATAAAATTCTATTTGTCATTCCTTACACGAATCAAAAATCAAAAATAGATTTCGTTCAACGGTTTGGCCTAAAAAATAAAGACAATTTAAAAAAAGCACAATTAACCCTTTCGGCACCCCTGTACCCCGCATCCACCACTGGCCAACTGGCCAACTAGTGGATTTCTACTCCAAAATAACCACCGTAACATAATATATGGGTCTCCATTTCTCCGCAGGGGGGGTCTCACTAATGGTGGGTCCCGGTCTACTATTCACGTGGACGCACCACATCGCCAACGCCAAAGTACTCAAGCCATCAAGTTTCCAAAATATGTTTTAGAAAAGTCCAGTCATGCACCCCATCTCGTTTCTCATTTCATTTCATTCGTTCATCTTTTATGCTCCTCTGTAGTATATAGACAGTGCGAACATCCGCGGATCAACGCCAGAATCAACAAGGCCGATTCAGAACAACTTTTAATTTATTATTATATCATATTATTATTAATTCATTATTTTACTCGTTGCTAGACGGCTCCAAAGTCACCGTTTACTAATTCCTAAGACAAGAACTGATGACTCAAGTCCAAATTGGTAGCTTGGATCTTTTGCATTAGAAGCAGAGACGCTAACCACTAGACAAACGAGCTACACTGATGTGAGAGTTCACATTTAAAATAACAACATAGACTACATAAGCAAAGATGATTAATATAATGACGAAGCTAAGCACCCACACACACGTATAATAACACCCTATCCTACATTATGTCTTATACCCTATGTCCAAAACGACTACTACAATCCTACAGCAAAGCCCCCTCGAGCGAGACACTAGTCTCACTGGGGGCTAATTAACATAGTTGTAATATTCAATGTAGTGTTCTGAAAATAGAGATTTTGACTTTGACTAGCTTCAGTGTTGTTATAATATTGCCTAAAGCGGGTTCTCATTGACAAACTACAACTAACATGTCAATGTTATATGGATATCGTTGGGTAAGTCTTATTTGATTGGATATTGCTTTACGTCTCATATTTATGCAACTTGGCTAATCAAGACGAAGGGAGGGACGTAAGGGATGACGCGGGGGGACAAGGGGTGGACAGGCCTGTGCTGGTCAGAACCAGCCACAAGCATTAAGGGAGGGCAGGGGTTCCCCCACGTCCGTGGTCGTCTCCGTCTGAGTCATCACCCGTCCGTGTTGTCTTTGTCGTCGCCATCGGGGAGGTATTCAAAGGGAAGGGGTTCCCCGACGACGACCCAGAGCTCGCCATTAGTTTCAGGGAGTGAAACTCCCCTATTCACGGGCCAAACCGCGAGAAGGTGTCGAGTTGGGTAGTCTTACATTTTTGTTATTTTCATTACTTTGGCCTTACAATCTATTTAAAAAGCACTATCATAGTTTCGAGTTGTATGAAATAAACAGGTTTTTAGTTGAATGAGGTAGGAGGACCCATTTTGTAAGTGGTCACTCCGTTCCCTCCTCCGTTCAAAGAGCTGCTTCTCCCTGTTGCTGCAGCGGCAAGTGCGCGTCGGGACCTCTGCGCACCATGCACTGACTCTGACCCGTGTTCACGTCCAGTGCGTCGCTTCCTGCGCCACGTGAGTGGCACAGGAGGTATTGGTTGAAGTGTTTGCGGAACGCGCTGCTCGCACAATACAACACTATAGGGTGACGCACGAGTACGCGTCGCTCAAGATGATCCCAATAATATTAAATACGTGCCAGGATGCGTTGTAATCTTGATAGGCGTTCGGGTTTGTGTGGAACCAATACTGTAGACATGCTCGGGGAAGAAGCTAACGGCGAATATGATGACTAATGCGAGTACCGTCTTGGAGGGTTTCCTTCTTGGCCGGGCCTGGCCCGGCACGTTGAGGGGGCTGTGGATCTGGTGACGCGCCATCAACAAGTAGAAGCAGACGATTATCAAGAGAGGAATGGCGTAGTAGACGAGGAACTTGGTGATCACAGTGACCATGGGGAACTGCGGACTGAAAGCTTCAGAGTAGGTGAAACACCCTTTCACCTCGAGGTCTTTATCGGTGTAAAAGGTGAGGACGGAGGTGAAAGTCATGGCTGGGATGGCGCAGACGATAGCGAACAACCAGATGCTGAGCACTGTGATGATCGTTCCCCTCGTCGCGCGGTGGACGCTACCCCCCGACGTGAGGGTCCGCATGGGGTCGACGACAGCGAAGAAGCAGTCCCCGCTCAGGGCAGTCAACGTGAACACCGACACCCCTATGGAGACGTCCCTGCCGCCCGCCGACACCTTACAGAGCAGCTCACCAAAGGGCCACCCGTTGAGGATGTACGCCATGGCGGAGAAGGGTAGCACCGTGATGATAACGAGGAGGTCGCCGAGAGCGAGGCTGAAGATGTAGGTGTTGGTGACGCTGCGCATGGTGTTGTGAAGGAGGAAAGTCAGGATCAGGGTGACGTTGCCGACCACGCCCACTAGGAAGATGGCGGCGAACGCGACTGGGATGATGTAGGTCTCCGGGCGGTCGACCGTCGGGGCGAGCTGCACCGTCGTGATGTTCTCGTCAGACCAGTTCTCGTCGGGGTACTCGTACTCGTCCATTGTGGCGGTCGCTCTTCATGCGGCGTCAGTTCTTAGAAGCCTCACCCTCCCTGACTTTACAATAATTCACCTTCAAAGCTCCTTGGGCAATAAGAACTTTAGTGTGCGGCAATGTATCTCGTGTCTAAGCTTCAGAGCCTCCCTCTCCTGGATGTCTTCTCCCCAGGGATTCCGTTCAAGTCTCATCCAGGTTCATCCAGGTTCATCCCTACTCTCAATCTGGAACAAAGAGATAGAGGGACGTGGTTAGATATCGAATCTCGTCGCCACCAACACGTGGCGAACACTTCATGTGAAATACACGCGCATGTGCGTGGTTATTAATTGGTTTTTACTTTATGGATGCGTCCACCGACACGCACAGCCGCGATCAGATGTAAATCAAGGGTCTGGAAGATACCTACCGTTATCGACCCCGCTGGTGAACATTATAAATATAATATAAACTAGGGTGGCGTGTGTCGCACCCGCAACTTACAGCATGTTATACAAATACAAAAAAATAACGTTCGATACTACAATTAGCATTGCAATATAGTGCTAACTACAATAAACAAATATATTATCATGCCTCCTACAGTCTTGGGCACGCAACTTTAAAAAGTTAAGATATTTTGCCAAAATTTAAAAAGGAACTGAGACGTTCCTCGTTCCTCAAAAGGGAATTTATTCCTTTCACGTTCTTTATACAATCACCGATTTAAAAAAAAAATTTATTTATTTATTTAAAAATTTTAAACGTCTAACCTTTTCAGTTATAAAAACTGATTTACAAAGGAGGACAACCTTACAGAGGAGGACATGTGTGATGTGATAGGAGTTAATTTTCTTTTACTTTTTTTATTAAAAAGCGAGTCCCAGGCCCTGACGAGGGGGGGCGCCATTTTCAAAACACCGATTAAAAAGATATTTTTCATTCGCATTTTACGATTCAGTTACTGGAATTGACGGGATAAGACGGAAAAAAGGGAACTTATAAAGGAACGTTAAAATCTTCCAAGTTCCCCAAATAGTAACTTTGCGTTACAATTCCTGATCTAAAAAATGTAATGCGTTCCCCCCAATCGGCCACGCCACCTATCGTTTATACTGTTTAGTGTTTAATGTGAACGTTCCAATAACCTTTGGGAATGTTGTTTGATTCTTTTCCGTCCTATGGTTAGCGCATTCTTGTATCTCATAACTACCCCGGGGGAATTTAAAACGATATTCTGTATACCAGAAATAATAATAATTAACAGTGAATGCCCGTGGAATGAACAGTTTGTGCATTTTTAAAATTATCTACATAATTTATCTAACAAAATCTGTTATTTATTATCTTATCTAATAATTTTTTGTTGTAATCTTTTTCTTTTCTAGAAAAAAAAAGTTACTAGTTTTTTACATTTTGTTTTTCAAAGAACCGCATATTTAAAAATGGGGGCAAAAAATTGCCTTTTCTGAGATAATTATTATCTTTTATCAAAGCAAATCATGTAGATAATTATTTTTTATCTATTATTGATAATGTTAACTTTTTTCTGTTATCTTTTTATTATCTAGCTAAATTTTTGACGGATTTCTTTACTTTTCTGATCAAAAATTATCTAGTCGCAACCGGGGAAAGGGAAAGAGCAGCCCAACTTTTGTTGTAATGTCTTCATTGGCTCTCAATGGTTTGAACGGGTTTAATCAAAGCTTTTTTACTCGACTTAAAAAATTTTTAAACAAGTAAAATATTATTTAAAAAGTAATTAAAATACAGCGAATGACTTGAGTTACTTACCAAAAAGACCACGTAAACTTAGAGCATTCACTGCGAGAATCTGCTCCCCCCCTGTTGTATATCGTGAAACAATCTTCTGTTCCCCAAAAGAAATGAAACGCATCTGATTTTTAAAATCGTTTCTTTTTGGGTCTGTTATCAGTGCCCTGCGTGACCTCTGACACGAGAGTTAACACTGTGACGTGACGTCAGCAAGTTTTCTTTTTGCAAGTAGGCGAACATTAAATTGGGTTAAGAAAATGAAATAATTTTTGTAAACTGAAATGAATAACTAATTCTTTAAAAATAATTTCGAAGGGAAAACCGGAAAAGGGGAAAAAGGGAAAGGGCTACCATTTAGATCCCCCCCCATTATTTTAACTTAGTTTTTTTCAGCTAGTATGCCCCATGGGGAAAAATCTCCGTAAAAAATGCATGGGGAGATTTTTATGCCCCGTGACCTTGGGGGATTTTGCCCCCAAAAAAAAACTGGCCATTATGACGTCCTCGAAAACCTTTTTTGAAATCCTCTATTTTTTGCTTTTTTTGGGAAAGTAGTTCGAAAAAAATGCTGTTTTCCCAAAGAAAGGGTGAGATTTGGAAATGATTTTTTGGCGTGTTTGAGAGTATCTTTGCACTTTTTAAAAGACGATAATAAAAAGTCTTTTTTATTTTTTTATGTCTCTGTATCTATGTGCAAAAAAAAAATAAGCAAGTAAAGCCGTTTTTAAAAAATTTCCAAAAACGCCAATTTTCGAAAATTTCTGCTCAAAAAATTCAAAATTTTAGTAAAAAACGTTACAGGTAAGTTAATTTTTTAACTTCATTTGAGTGTAGTATTATGTGTAGTGATGCGTTAAAAATATTTTTTTGGTAATACCCCCCTAATCAGCAGAACTTAAAACGTTTTAAAATCCCAATTTTAATTAAAGCTCAGCAACACTTATAAAAATATACTTACAGCAAAAATGCTTCTAAATTGCGGCTGTTTTTTTGGGTTAAAAATTTTTCTAAAGTTAAATAATATTGTTACTTATTTAGATTCTTTCGATAACCCGCTAATACAAACCCCCCCTAAGAGTTTGTGAATTTTTAGAACTCTAACGGGACAACCCGCCTCTGCTAGGAGTGAAAGGGGTTTAAAAACGAATTGCAATAGAGGGAAAATAATAAGTTTTGTGGAAGCCTGCCCAGGTCATTTCATCCCCTTCAGGGGTCTAACTAGGTTGTCGGGTAGGACTTTGTGAAGGGATGTCTGAGGCTAACTGTTTAAAACCCTTTCCAGCCCTATGATCCAATTGAATCATTTAAATTTCAAAATTTTAAACCGGGTACTCAAAAAGGTTTTTTCCAAATTTTCTCCAATTTTCTGTTTTTTTTTTTGGTTGAATTTAAAAAAAGTTTTGCCCCCTGTCAATGGGACAAAAAGGAATATTTGAGAGAAAATTGAAAATACATGTGTGCAAAAAAAGGCTAAAATGGGGAAATTGGGGTTTTCCCGGAAAAGTTCAAATCTCTGTATTGCTAATTTTTTGTTAAAAAAATGCAATAAGCAAAAAAAAAAAAATCTATTTTTGGGGCGTTTCAAATATGAATTTCGACTTAAATGAGCTTAAATTTAAAATAAAAAATTCCCAAAATTTCTTAAAAAAAATGATTAAAAATTTTTTTGAAAAAACTAAAAAACTAAGAAAAAAATAGAAATTCGAATTTAAATGCAAAAAATGACTTAATTTTGAAATTTGTAATTTGGGCTGGAAAAGTTAAAAGGGCTCATCCCTTTTCATTCGCATTAACGACTGAGGAAAACCTCTATAAAAACCCTTTAGTCAGGTTGCCGGTCTCGACGGGATTTGAACCAGGGGCCCCCCGAATCAGTTTCGCGCTTTAAAGCTCGAGCCAACACGTCGGTTAAAATGTTATTTCCTAAAACTAAATTTTTTTGCAACTTTTATTTGTCAACGTACTTTCAGTTTCTTTTTAAGGAAGTTTTTAACTTTTTAAAAGTAACCTTATCAGTAAATTACACAAAACTAACCCCTGGCCCCGTTAATGGGTGAGAGTTTGTTTTGTTTTGTCGTTGTCAAGACAACCCGAAGTGGGGTCATTTGTTTTTTTTCTATAGATGTACTAGCCAACAATTCCCGAATGTAAAGAAATTGGAAAATTTAAAATTTTAAAATTTGTGTTTTTAGTGTCCTTTTTTTAGTTTATTTTTTTATTTGTCAATATCGTTTACAGGGGAAGCCCCACCATAACGTATAATAAAAAAAAAGCCATGACAAACACAAACTAAAAATGCAACGAAAACCTACGAATCTTAGACGATACTTGAAAGCAGATTTTCATGTTAAAAGCCAGTGATTTCTAAGTTTTAATTTATCATATTTTTTTTCATTTGTTTTTTAATATATAATTTGATCAGGAAAGTGAAGATTTCCCCCAACCGCCCTGCGGAAATGTCCACTTAACAACTGTATCGTTTGTTCACGCTTTATTGCGTTTAAAGTGTGGTCGCAATTTAAAAAAATTTGCGGGGGGGGGGGGGTAGATATCGTCCCAATTTTGCACAAAAAAAACACAAACCAAAAAATATAAACTCCTGCCGAACCACAAGCGTTTCAAAAAACAACGTTGTCTAGCTGTGCATGGCATAACTTTGTGATGTATTTTAAAACCTACTTGTCCATGAAACTCCCTTATTACATTTACCCCGGTCCTTGTTTTTTAACACCATTGTATAATCTGCAGCATTATGTGCAATCATTTAATTAATTTCTCAACACTTGATTACTTGAATTAATTAATATTATTTTACGTGTATATTAAAAAATCCTGCTCTGTGGAAACAACTGTTGAGGTGGTTATAGAACAAGGTACAAACACACACAGATGACCTTTGACCTCTCGTCCAGAAGTCCATAGGAGAAATACCAGGAATATCTTACCTCTTCCTTCCATTAAGCAGGATGTACTGAAGCAATGAGGTAAGGTATCCATGCATGTGAACAAGCAGCTGTCGCGTTTGAAAAATAATAGATTATAATACTTGTTGTACAAATTTTGTGAATTAGAAATTGCACTCAATAAAAGTTTCTTTGGTAGGTACTTGGGACAAATATTGTGGTGTAAAAACAGTAAGATAATTTCCAATATATAGAAATAAATATCGTTGTTCTGTGACAAACGGTTCAATAGTTATTACTACCCTAGACAGATTAGGTCTCGCGCGTGACCTTTGACCTCTGCCAAAAACGTCAAGGTCATTTGCTAGCATGGAATCCAGCCTAGGTCGATGCAGTAGAGTCTACTGAAGACATTGACGTAAGTTTCTTACTTGTACCCAAAAATGCGAGATAAAAGTATTTTTAATTTACTGCTTCTGTACTAAACAATTCGCTTGTGAAGACAAGTTATTCTAATAGTAAATTCAAATTGTGCCATAGCTCTACTAATTGAGCTATATCGAGACACGAGACAACGTTCACTAAATTGCTATTTGTTGTGACATGTTGACATATTAAAGACATTTAAGACAATTCAGAAATTCAAAAATCCTTCCCGACCGGGGTTCGAACCCGGGTCTCCTTAATATTATTGTTGTATTCGTTTGTATTCAGCGTCGTCTAGAAGGCGTGTATCCATAAACAATAGAATAATTGTTATTGAATTAAATATTGTATTGTATTATTATAACCAACATATTTGTTGCGAATATAATATAAATGAGTGTTTGACACACTATGTCTGCAATACAATCAGAGCTAAGCTAACTAACGATAGAAATGGCTTAATCACAATTCATTTGGAAAGTTATAACTTGAAGCATGGCTAATGAATTGCGTCCCTGTGACCTGTGACTCAGATGATTGAAGGTAAGATAATCCGATGAAATCTTACTTGGTTTCGTATAAGGGGATGGTAAGTCACATTATTTCCAGTACCTGTCCTTCAATTTCCCCCAAGGAATGTTACCATTTATTGTCTGACCCTCAGTAGTGGTCCTTACAGTCAGTTCTATTAGGAAAAAAAAGGTCCATCAAAACTCTTTGTCTACAACAATGTGTGTGGCTCGTCAAGGGTGGAGAGAGAGTAAGTGTGTGTAAACCCTCCCTCTCACAGAGAAGAGTCTGTGCTCGCATTGTGGCACCCATCCCACATTCTCACGTCGGGGGCAGAGTCAACATTGACTGTCTGTCTGTCCCTCTGTTGGTCGTACAAGTTGTAGAATAAAGAGTCCAAGTGGTTGCGGTAGAAGCAGTTTCATTTATTGTCTGTCCCTCTATTTAGTTTTCCCATTAGTAATAAAATAAGTTGTTGCACAAGTCTAGAGTTCTGGTCCATCCTTAAACTCTTTGTCTACGACAATGTGTGCGGCTCGTCAAGGGTGGAGAGAGAGTGTGTGTGTAAACTTTCCCCCTCGTGCAGAGGAGATGACTCATTTTGTGGCAACCATCCCACTATCTCACGAGGGGACAGAGCTTACATTGACTGTCTGTCTGTACCTCTGGAGGTCGTACAAGTTGTAGAATAAAGAGAAGGGTGGTTGTGGTAGAAGCAGTTATCATTTATTGTCTGTCCCTCTATTTAGTTTTCCTATTAGTAATAATATAAGTTGTTGCACAAGTCTAGAGTTCTGTTCCATCAAAACTCTTTGTCTACGACAATGTGTGCGGCTCGTCAAGGGTGGAGAGAGAGAGTGTGTGTAAACTTTCCCCCTCGTGCAGAGGAGATGACTCATTTTGTGGCAACCATCCCACTATCTCACGAGGGGACAGAGCTTACATTGACTGTCTGTCTGTACCTCTGGTGGTCGTACAAGTTGTAGAATAAAGAGAAGGGTGGTTGTGGTAGAAGCAGTTATCATTTATTGTCTGTCCCTTTATTCAGTTTTTCTATTAGGAATAAAATAAGTTGTTGCAAAGTCTAGAGTTCTGGTCCATCTTAAACTCTTTGTCTACGACAATGTGTGCGGCTCGTCAAGGGTGGAGAGAGAGAGAGTGTGTAAACTTTCCCCCTCGTGCGGAGGAGACATCTCATTTTGTGGAAACCATCCCACTATCTCACGAGGGGACAGAGCTTACATTGACTGTCTGTCTGTGCCTCTGATGGTCGTACAAGTTGTAGAATAAAGAGAAGGATGGTTGCGGTAGAAGCAGTTATCATTTATTGTCTGTCCCTCTATTTAGAAATAAAATAAGTTTAGCATGTACCTCTAGAGTTCTGGTCCATCTTAAACTCTTTGTCTACGACAATGTGTGCGGCTCGTCAAGGGTGGAGAGAGAGAGTGTGTGTAAACTTTCCCCCTCGTGCGGAGGAGACATCTCATTTTGTGGAAACCATCCCACTATCTCACGAGGGGACAGAGCTTACATTGACTGTCTGTCTGTGCCTCTGGTGGTCGTACAAGTTGTAGAATAAAGAGAAGGGTGGTTGCGTAGAAGCAGTTATCATTTATTGTCCGTCCCTCTATTTAGAAATAAAATAAGTTTAGCATGTACCTCTAGAGTTCTGGTCCATCTTAAACTCTTTGTCTACGACAATGTGTGCGGCTCGTCAAGGGTGGAGAGAGAGAGAGAGTGTGTAAACTTTCCCCCTCGTGCGGAGGAGACATCTCATTTTGTGGAAACCATCCCACTATCTCACGAGGGGACAGAGCTTACATTGACTGTCTGTCTTTGCCTCTGATGGTCGTACAAGTTGTAGAATAAAGAGAAGGGTGGTTGTGGTAGAAGCAGTTATCATTTATTGTCTGTCCCTCTATTTAGAAATAAAATAAGTTTAGCATGTACCTCTAGAGTTCTGGTCATCTTAAACTCTTTGTCTACGACAATGTGTGCGGCTCGTCAAGGGTGGAGAGAGAGAGTGTGTGTAAACTTTCCCCCTCGTGCGGAGGAGACATCTCATTTTGTGGAAACCATCCCACTATCTCACGAGGGGACAGAGCTTACATTGACTGTCTGTCTTTGCCTCTGATGGTCGTACAAGTTGTAGAATAAAGAGAAGGGTGGTTGCGGTAGAAGCAGTTATCATTTATTGTCTGTCCCTCTATTTAGAAATAAAATAAGTTTAGCATGTACCTCTAGAGTTCTGGTCCATCTTAAACTCTTTGTCTACGACAATGTGTGCGGCTCGTCAAGGGTGGAGAGAGAGAGTGTGTGCGAGGGTTAACGACCAAAAAAATCAGTGTACACTTAGGAAAAATGTTAAAAAAAAATCAATAAAAATCAAAAATCAATATAGATCAGTGAAATTTAAAAAAAATCACAGAAAATCATGATGATTAAAAAATAAAATCAGAAAAATCACAGCAAATTGAAATGGTAAAGAAATCATCGGAAATCACGACACCAAATAAAAAATCGATAACAATCTAAAAATCACGGAGATTGACAAAACATGCGGCATTCGTGTTGGATCGAAGTCGAGATCAAAGGAGCCATATTTGCGTTTATGTGAGTATATTTGAACTACACGGCGATACAATGTTTGGCGGCGTACACGGCTGGATAATATGATTCCACTGCCAAGGCCAGTGCGCGGGCCAGTGCGCGGGCCAGTGTACACGTGCAACCCTTCTCGCTACAGTAACACACTGTGCCTTTGTTTCTGCCGCGATTTCGACTTCTACTGCGATTTTTGCGGATTGCTGTATCGGACAGTCTGAGGGCAGCCTTCATTAGTGCACGGGCATTTTGCTGTGGAGGTGGTTTCTGTTTTCTTGCTCACGATGAAGACAAATGAAGATGTAGATAGGGTTGAAGAACCATCTGCGACACCACAACTTACTACTAACTAACGGATCATCAAACAAATCACCGAAATAAAAAAAAATCCAAAGAAAAACCACCGAAATCAAAAAATCAAGGAAAAATCAAGGAAAAGTCGAAGGAAAAAAAAATCACAAAAATCATAAAAAAATCACGAAATCATAAAAAATCTTAAAAAATCACAAAATCAAAAAAAAATCAATTCTGATTTCGAAATCAAAAATCAGTGTACACTAAAATGCCGAGTTGTCAACCCCTCGAGTGTGTGTAAACCCTCCCCCTCGTGCGGAGGAGACATCTCATTTTGTGGAAACCATCCCACTATCTCACGAGGGGACAGAGCTTACATTGACTGTCTGTCTGTGCCGCTGATGGTCGTACAAGTTGTAGAATAAAGAGAAGGGTGGTTGCGTTAGAAGCAGTTATTGTCTGTCCCTCTATTTAGAAATAAAATAAGTTTAGCATGTACCTCTAGAGTTCTGGTCATCCTCAACTCTTAGTCTACGACAATAAGTGCGGCTCGTCAAGGGTGGAGAGAGAGAGTGTGTGTAAACTTTCCCCCTCGTGCGGAGGAGATGACTCATTTTGTGGCAACCATCCCACTATCTCACGAGGGGACAGAGCTTACATTGACTGTCTGTCTTTGCCTCTGATGGTCGTACAAGTTGTAGAATAAAGAGAAGTTTGGTTGCGGTAGAAGCAGTTATCATTTATTGTCTGTCCCTCTATTTAGAAATAAAATAAGTTAAGCGAGTAACTAGAGTTCTGGTCCATCTTAAACTCTTTGTCTACGACAATGTGTGCGGCTCGTCAAGGGTGGAGAGAGAGAGTGTGTGTAAACTTTCCCCCTCGTGCGGAGGAGACATCTCATTTTGTGGAAACCATCCCACTATCTCACGAGGGGACAGAGCTTACATTGACTGTCTGTCTGTGCCTCTGATGGTCGTACAAGTTGTAGAATAAAGAGAAGGATGGTTGCGGTAGAAGCAGTTATCATTTATTGTCTGTCCCTCTATTTAGAAATAAAATAAGTTTAGCATGTACCTCTAGAGTTCTGGTCCATCTTAAACTCTTTGTCTACGACAATGTGTGCGGCTCGTCAAGGGTGGAGAGAGTGAGTGTGTGTTAACCCTCCCTCTTGTGGAGGAGACATCTCATTTTGTGGCAACCATCCCACTATCTCACGAGGGGACAGAGCTTACATTGACTGTCTGTCTGTGCCTCTGATGGTCGTACAAGTTGTAGAATAAAGAGAAGGGTGGTGGCGTTAGAAGCAGTTATTGTTTGTCCCTCTATTTAGTTTTCCCATTAGTAATAAAATAAGTTGTTGCACAAGTCTAGAGTTCTGGTCCATCTTAAACTCTTTGTCTACGACAATGTGTGCGGCTCGTCAAGGGTGGAGAGAGAGAGTGTGTGTAAACCCTCCCCCTCGTGCGGAGGAGACATCTCATTTTGTGGAAACCATCCCACTATCTCACGAGGGGACAGAGCTTACATTGACTGTCTGTCTGTGCCGCTGGTGGTCGTACAAGTTGTAGAATAAAGAGAAGGGTGGTGGCGTTAGAAGCAGTTATCATTTATTGTCTGTCCCTCTATTAAGTTTTCCTATTAGTAATAAAACTGGTCCATCTTAAACTCTTTGCCTACGACAATGTGTGCGGCTCGTCAAGGGTGGAGAGAGAGAGTGTGTGTAAACCCTCCCCCTCGTGCAGAGGAGTACGACTCATTTTGTGGCAACCATCCCACTATCTCACGAGGGGACAGAGCTTACATTGACTGTTGTCTGTGCCGCTGGTGTCGTACAAGTTATAGAATAAAGAGAAGGGTGGTAGCGGTAGAAGCAGTTATCATTTATTGTCCGTCCATCTATTAAGTTTTCCTATTAGTAATAAAACTGGTCCATCTTAAACTCTTTGTCTACGACAATTGTGTGCGGCTCGTCAAGGGTGGAGAGAGAGAGTGTGTGTAAACCCTCCCCTCGTGCGGAGGAGACGACTCATTTTGTGGCAACCATCCCACTATCTCACGAGGGACAGAGCTTACATTGACTGTCTGTCTTTACCGCTGGTGGTCGCGCACGTTGTAGAATAAAGAGAAGGGTGGTTGCGGTAGAAGCAGTTATCATTTATTGTCTGTCCCTCTATTTAGTTTTAATGCTAGGAATAAAATAAGTTGTTGCACAAGTCTAGAGTTCTGGTCCATCTTAAACTCTTTGTCTACGACAATGTGTGCGGCTCGTCAAGGGTGGAGAGAGAGAGTGTGTGTAAACTTTCCCCCTCGTGCGGAGGAGACGATCATTTTGTGGCAACCATCCCACTATCTCACGAGGGGACAGAGCTTACATTGACTGTCTGTCTGTGCCTCTGATGGTCGCGCACGTTGTAGAATAAAGAGAAGGGTGGTTGCGGTAGAAGCAGTTATCATTTATTGTCTGTCCCTCTATTTAGAAATAAAATAAGTTTTAGCATGTACCTCTAGAGTTCTGCCATCTTAAACTCTTTGTCTACGACAATGTGTGCGGCTCGTCAAGGGTGGAGAGAGAGAGTGTGTGTAAACTTTCCCCCTCGTGCGGAGGAGACGACTCATTTTGTGGCAACCATCCCACTATCTCACGAGGGGACAGAGCTTACATTGACTGTCTGTCTTTGCCTCTGATGGTCGTACAAGTTGTAGAATAAAGAGAAGGGTGGTTGCGGTAGAAGCAGTTATCATTTATTGTCTGTCCCTCTATTTAGAAATAAAATAAGTTAAGCGAGTAACTAGAGTTCTGGCCCATCTTAAACTCTTTGTCTACGACAATGTGTGCGGCTCGTCAAGGGTGGAGAGAGAGAGTGTGTGTAAACTTTCCCCTCGTGCGGAGGAGACATCTCATTTTGTGGAAACCTTCCCACTATCTCACGAGGGGACAGAGCTTACATTGACTGTCTGTCTGTGCCGCTGATGGTCGTACAAGTTGTAGAATAAAGAGAAGGGTGGTTGCGTTAGAAGCAGTTATCATTTATTGTCTGTCCATTTAGTTTTCCTGCTAGGAATAAAATAAGTTGTTGCACAAGTCTAGAGTTCTGGCCCATCTTAAACTCTTTGTCTACGACAATGTGTGCGGCTCGTCAAGGGTGGAGAGAGAGAGTGTGTGTAAACCCTCCCCCTCGTGCGGAGGAGACATCTCATTTTGTGGAAACCATCCCACTATCTCACGAGGGGACAGAGCTTACATTGACTGTCTGTCTGTGCCGCTGATGGTCGTACAAGTTGTAGAATAAAGAGAAGGGTGGTCGCGGTAGAAGGAAATCCAACTCTCTACTGCACAGGTTTTTCCCATTTTGGTTAGGGAAGGGGTTGGTGAGTAAACAATATGTCCAGGACATTTCCTTTCATTGCTCCGAAGTGGGAGTTATCATTTATTGTCTGACCCTCTCTTTAGTGATCCTTCCAGTCTGTTGTATTAGGAATAAAATAGGTCCATCATATCTCTTTGTCTACGACAACGTGTATTGGTTCATCAACGGTGGAGAGAGTAAGTGTGTGTAGGCACCCCCATCTCGTTGTGAAGGTGGCGTATATGTCTTCACCTTCTATCTGGGGAGGCAGTGTCAATATTGACTGTCTGTCTGTACCTCTGGTGGTCGTGCAAGTTGTAGAATAAAGAGAAGGGTGGTTGCGGTAGAAGGAAACCAACTCTGTATTGCACAGGTTTCTGTTAGGGAACAATATGTCCAGGACATGTCCTTTCATTGCTCCGAAGCGGGAGTTATCATTTATTGTCTGACCCTCTGTTCAGTAATCCATCCAATCAGTTCTATTAGGAATAAAATAGGTCCATCAAAACTCTTTGTCTACAACAATGTGTGCGGCTCGTCAAGGGTGGAGAGAGAGTAAGTGTGTGTAGGCACTCCCATCACGTTGTGAAGGTGGCGTATTTGTCTTCACCTTTTATCTGGGGAGGCAGTGTCAATATTGGCTGTCTGTCTGTACCTCTGGTGGTCGTACTAGTCGTAGAATAAAGAGAAGGGTGGTTGCGGTAGAAGGAAAACCACCTCTCTAATGCACAGGTTTCTGTTAGGGAACAATATGTCCAGGACATGTCCTTTCATTGCTCCGAAGCGGGAGTTATCAATTTTTGTCTGACCCTCTCTTTAGTGATCCTCCCAGTCAATTCTATTAGGAATAAAACAAGTCCATCATAAACTCTTTGTCTACGACAATGTGTGCGGCTCGTCAAGGGTGGAGAGAGAGTAAGTGTGTGTAAACCCTCCCTCTCACAGAGAAGAGTCTGTGCTCGCATTGTGGCACCCATCCCACATTCTCACGTCGGGGGCAGAGTCAACATTGACTGTCTGTCTTTACCGCTGGTGGTCGCGCACGTTGTAGAACATTGATATTGAACCCTATTGTAGGCTAGATTAGCAGTCGGTGGTCCACTTCCGTGAAAATTAGAAGCAATATTGAAATATCAGTTTACATGTTAATCAAACGGGAGCGATTTGTAGCCCAAATAGCTCTCAAGATTGCCGCCAGGTTGACAGGTAAGCATACTAGCCTTTAACATCAAATGATTACTAAATTCCCTTATGTAATAACTTCGTATTGTTTCTGTTTGTTTAATACCATGCTGCACAAGCTAAAACCATATCAAACTGTTATGTATGTATGTGTGGTGTAGGTAAGGCTCGTAATAATGCATAGCCATGATTATCTGGTAAGCTTTAAAGCATCATTTATTATAAAACGTTGTACTAAATCTACTACATGATATTGTGCTGAGATTGTCAGAAGGAAGCGA
This sequence comes from Sweltsa coloradensis, assembly GCA_024449915.1. Classification (NCBI taxonomy): domain Eukaryota; kingdom Metazoa; phylum Arthropoda; class Insecta; order Plecoptera; family Chloroperlidae; genus Sweltsa; species Sweltsa coloradensis. Next base: position 158,328 of record JAMZAV010001368.1, read on the forward strand.
CGCCATACTCTTTTATACACCAGCCTTGTAAATGTGGCGAGGCAAGTAAGCGGGAGGTTGAACTTTGAATACACCACAATTCTCCCCTCAACAGTATACCTACAATGCATAAAAGTAGATTGCAAAGTCATACGTGAGCTTAGGTACCAATAATGAAATGAAAATAATGAAATGATTTGGTACTTGTAGCACAATATTCCAAAACAGTAACTAACTAAGATTGTAATACAGGAATCAGTTTTTTTAGGAACATACTATGCAACCTTGTAAAACTGGAATGAAATTAACCTAAACTTAAAGATTTGATAATTGAATCAACAAAAGCATCATGATCCAAAACTAACAAATGATAATCCTTCAAATAGGATGGTGGCTTTGTAGCCCTTGAAGAGTGACGACTGGTTGAGTTTGAGTTACTCAGTCCAATTAGGGATTTTGAAGGTGTCAACTCACAGGAGACTGAACCCTAAACGTAGATAGTTCCTGGGCCCGTGTACTTCCGATATTTTCCCAGGCAGCCACTTTGGTCCAGGACCATAGTTGCGGTACATCACTGAGTCCTCTTCTGCAAATTGTCGGCTAGGAAAGTCTGATTGTTGAGCTTGAACAGCCGCACTCTCCCTCTCCACAGAAGTCTTGTTGTTGGATGTAATTATCGAGCATTGTGTGGATTTTTCGGCCCATTAGCATTTCTGCCGGAGTCACCCCGGTACTGGTACTGGGTGTAGTCCTCAGAGCTAACAAATGTTTCCCAACTCCAAACGCCACTTTCCGCCGTGAACTTTCGTAAGTGTTGTTTAACCGTCTGAACATAACGTTCTGCCAAACCGTTAGATGCAGGCGAGTAAGGTGCTGAGGTTATGTGTTTAATCTGGTTTTTGTAAAGAAAGTCTTGAAACTCCTCTCCTTTGAATGCTGCCGCATTATCTGAAACGATCTCATCGGGAATCCCGTAGTCCGTGAACATGTCTCGGAGAACGTCAATCGCTGTCTTTGCCGTAAGTGACCCCGGGTGTTCTTCACAACTGGCCACTTAGAGTAAGCGTCCACAGCTATGAAGAATGTATGTCCTTCCGTAGGCCTGCAAAGTCATGTGTATACGCGACATCGGTCGACTGGGAACACTCCATGGAATCACGTTCGATGTTGTAAGTGCACGCTTGTTTGCAGCACAAGATGTACACTGGCCAATCATTTCTTCGATTGCTCGGTCCATGTTTGGCCACCAAACATAACTCCTGGCCTTTGCCTTTGTCGCAACAATTCCCTGATGGACTGCATGTAACATTTTCAGAACATCGACTCGTAGACTCTCGGGAATCACTACTCTGTTGGCATAGAGAAGACACCCACCTTCCACCGATAACCCCCGTTGTATTCCGAAGGTAGGGTTGAAACTCAACCGGTAACTTCGATGGTTCCCAGCCATGTAGCACACCAGCTAAAACTTTGGAAAGAATGATGTCCTTCTTCGTCTCCAGACGTATGGTGTCAGCCGAGATTGGAAGTTCTGCAGGCTGTCCTTGTAGTAACCACACATCCGCTGGTTCCGGGTACTCTGGTGTATCCGGTCCTGGGATCGGTAATCGGCTGCACAAGTCTGCATTTGAATTCTCTTTACCTGGACGGTACTTGATATCATACAGATAAACATCCTAAAGTCAATTTCCAACGCATCATACGTGGGGATAATACATCAGGTAACACTCGCCCTGGCCGAAGCAGACTACTAATGGTTTATGGTCATATATATGACAATTTTCGACCATAAATAAAACGGTGGAATTTCTTTAACCCGAACATGATTGATAAAATTCCTTATCTAGCTGAGAATAATTTTTCTCTGCCGTTTGTAGCGTACGAGACTTGAAGGCGATGGAGGTTCGAACCATCTGGCTCGGAATGTGACAGTACCGCTCCAACCCCGTACGGCGATGCATCACAAGACATTACTAATGGTTTAGTCAAACTGTAATGAACCAGTACCTGATCAGATGTGACTTGCTGTTTGGCATCGTTGAACACTGCTCATGCTTCTGGCTCCAGGTCCATTGCTGCCCCTTGCGTGTAAGCTCGTAGAGTGGCGTAAGTTTGGTAGCCATATTCGGAATGTAGCGCTCGTAGAATGTAAGAAATCCCAGGAATGACTCCAACTGCTGCAGATTTTGTAGGTGCGGGTGCCGATCGAATAGCCTGTACTTTATCCTCCGTAGGGTGGATTCCTTTGCTATCAATCAAAAACCCTAGAAACTCTACTGATGGCAAAATAAATTCGCATTTAGACAGTTTGAGACGTAAACCAGCAGTATCAAATCTTTCCAACACAGCTCTCGTTCTCGCCAGCATTCCTCCTTTGTCTTTCCTGAAACGAGTAAGTCATCAAGGAAAATTACTACACCTTCTAGTCCTTTAAGAAGATTTTCCATCAGTCTCTGAAAGTATGCTGGTGCGGACGCCAGCCCAAATGGAAGACGCAGCATTCGTAGTAGCCTTGCTGTGTATTCAGTGCAAGTACCCGTGATGACTCGTCATCCACTCGTACTTGGGTGTAAGCCCTATCGAGGTCCAACCGTGTGAAAAAGCATCCTCCAGAGAGTGCTGTAAACACTTTCTGTATTTGTAGGTAGAGGATAAATATCAACCTTCAACACAGGGTTGACTGTCCCGAATAATCACCACAAATTCGCACAGTGTTGTCGCGCTTGGCAACAAAAACAGCAGGTGTACCCCATTCCCCTTGTGCTATAGTCTCGACTACCCCGTCACGTTGCATTTGTTCTAGGGCCTGGTCAGACTTCTCTTTCAATGCGTAGGGTGGGCTCCGATGTTTGCGAAAGACAGGTGTAGCATTTGGATCTAGTTCCACGTGAACCGGTTCCCCTTTGTAACAACCTAAACCGCCTGCAAAAACGTTTTCTAGGCCATGCAATTCTTTAGGAAGATTGCCATCACTTACACCTAACTGGTTCACGCTGGTCACAGCCAGCCCCAAGTGGTGAAACCAGTCTCTGCCGAGTAGGCTAGGCCCATCTGTCTGCATCACGTATAGTGGTAACTGGCATAATTTTTTCCCATACTGCACGGTTACCGTTGCCACTTCCCAGTACTGCTAACTCTGTTGTGACCAGGTTCGCAGTTTGAACTTTGATGGCGCTAGTGGCGGAGGATCGGTAGGCCATAGACGTCTAAACGCGTCTATGCCAATGATTGAATGTTTTGATCCTGTGTCCACTTCCATTGTTAAGTCTACTCCATTCAACTCAACAGCCACCTTGAAAGAGCCCTCATGTCTATCTTTCTCCACCTTGAGACAGAACAGATATGAGTCTTCCACCTCTGATGTAAGCAGATTGGTACCCGAGGTCTTAGGCCCTAACTTGGTATTGTTCCCAGACTTGGACATGCATACCTTAGAAATATGGCCTGTCTTCTGACATTTGTGACATGTCAGGTTCTTAGCACTGCATGCATCGCCTTGTGGTTTGCATTGCCACAGCGATAGCACATGCCTTTGGCAGAATTTGCCTCTGTAGTAGGCCTAGGCCTAGAATCAAAATTATTCTTAGGCTTACCTCTGCCTGCCTTGTACGATGTACCTTGGGTAGCCACGACCTTGTGTACTTGGCCGCCTGCCCTGCTATTCCGCGTAATACTTGGGACATCTCGCTGCGACGTCTCCGCTGCCGTAGCAATCTCAACTGCTCTCTGGAAGGTAATGGCATCTCCCTCCGCCAGCAGCTTGGTTTGCAAATCTTGTCCCGAACTCCTGCAATGAGTTGGTCTAGTAGATTCTCATCTAGGTCTGTGAACTCGCAATGCTTACTGAGACTTCTGAGCTCCTGTAGGTACTCGAGTATAGTTTCGTTCTCTAGCTGTAGACGCTTGCGAAATCTAAACCTTTGTGTACGTTTGCTAGGCTTAGGGCTGTACCTACTTGTAAGCAGGTCCTTTGCCTCTGTGAACGACAGATCAGTGAGTGTCCTTGGTGTAGCCAAGTTGCGTAGCACCACAAATGTTTCGCTTCCAAGCACAGAGAAAAACACATTCTTCTTCTTAGCTTCAGCCACATCGAAGGCGTCGAATGCAATTTTCGATCCTTTCGACGTAAACGTCCCATGGCTCTTCCCCGGGCCTAACGGTCCGATCGAAGCAACTAGCCCACTTGCATTACCACGTGGTTGAGAAACGCTCGGACTAGTTTCAGGCATTGTAAACTGTAATGTAAATCTACCTTACCAAATCCATATCTTCGTCGCCAGTTTTGTTTATGTATGTATGTGGGTGTAGGTAAGGCTCGTAATAATGCATAGCCATGATTATCTGGTAAGCTTTAAAGCATCATTATTATAAAACGTTGTACTAAATCTACTACATGATATTGTGCATGAGATTGTCAGAAGGAAGCGACGCCATACTCTTTTATACACGCCTTGTAAATGTGGCGAGGCAAGTAAGCGGGAGGTTTGAACTTTGAATACACCACATCAAACAATCCAATAAATACATTATTGCATTAAAAAAGCATAAATTAAAACGACAAATCGCCATCTTGAAATGGGCCAATTGACTCTTCAATTTGCTACGCTCGCGCCTGTGCGGAGGTATAGGAGACTGCTAATCTAGCCTACAATAGGCCTTCAATATCAATGTTGTAGAACAAGAGTCTGAGTAGTTATACTTATAGTTACAGCGAGTTTACTCAGCAATATAATATATAACATGAGCTACGTGTATCAGGTGAAAGACACAATGACACCATCACAATAAAAATAATTCATCAAAACAACTATGATAGGTAACAACTTCCGTACCACCTCACTAACGCGTATTATCATTCTTCGCAGGTTCTCGTGGAAGAGTCAAGGATATGGAATGTTCCATTACGAGGAATGTCTCCAGCATCGAGTTGCATCAGCAAGACTCGAGTCATGGCAGAGGATCCACGATAAGCATCTAGGAGCTTCTCCATGCACTGTCAATTGTATATTTGCTTGATGGATTGGAAGGTAAGATCATTCATCCATTGTTCCATTCCACGTATGCCTTACAGATAAGGAATAATTAATAGTTGTGTCAGGTGTCTCTATTGTCACTTCTTAAGATGGGAACGCTGTTAATCGTCCAGTCATGGATACTGAGGGAGGATGAGCCATACAGGTCTCTGCCCTGTTCCTGTCGGCCAATCTGCCCCTGTCTTGGAGGATGGGGAAATTAGTGGAGTGGGGGCGGTCCACCATCCGCCTCACTGAACCCCTACCATCACCCCTCTCTGGTAATTGGTATGTTCCATTCATTGGTCCTTTGCTGTGTGTCTAGATAGCATAGTCTAGTAACTCACTCACCATAAGTTTATTCCTAGGTTTCTCGTCAAGAGTCTCGTCCCTACGGCCCATTATGGCAACTGTAAGGGGCGTCTGAGTATCTACATTATGTCAGCGCGGATACCCTTAATTTCCTAAGCTAGAATCGGGGGCCGAGCGGACAATCATTGTGATCGGTAATAACCACATGATTTTACGGAATAGATTTAACTTTGATGGCAGCCAACGACGACGAATCTCCATGAGTTTTCCCTGTGATTCTCTTCCTCCACTTTCACTACATCAGCAGGAGCTCGGCGCATTATTTGGGTAATATCGCTATGATCTGTGTGTTACCGCTTACTACATCACACGTTTACCTCCTTACACCACGTAACAAGCAGCAAGGTTGCAATCTGTTTTCAGTGTCGGTGCAAGGACGTACATAAATACACAAATAAACAACACTATTACATTTTTAAGTTCTATGTTTTAGCTAGTGCTAGCCCACTCCTGTTTATATATACTGATTTTCAGTGTGTGAGTGACTTTATAACATTCAAGGAGAGCTCCAAGCCACCCCTTTAAGGCCCCGACTGAAGCGTGAAACCAGTGACGGCGTATTATAACCAACCAACCATAAAGATATCAATCTTTGTAGATAGGAAATAAAAGGCAGATCAGTGGTAATGGGGCTAGTGGCGAACACCCGAATCACCCAGAATCAACAAGGCCGATCAGAAACAAGCGTCTATACTCTGAACAATTTTATGTATTGGATGCTTTTCGTTGCTTCGAGGACGCTCAAAGTCACCGTCTTACGAACCTCCTAAACAAGAATCTGTGATGGACTTAAGTCCCAATCAGACAAGTTAAAAACTTCTGACTTTAGCGGTACTCGTAACCCTGACTTCTGGATTGGAAGCAGATACGCTTAACACATGACACCGAACGCGCCACACAATCTCGATTTCACTTGGTTCTGATTTTTGACGTTTGAGGTCGTCCTCGGTTCCCTCTCGCCATTATGTCTACCTGTTTCCCGCTGGTTGCAATCCTGTTACCGTGGGTGCATACTCGGACCCGAGCTTTGCAATGAGGTTCCCCACCTAGTATGGTCTGTGCCGGTACACAGTCCGGGGTATGTATCATCTATTGTGGCCAGTGTTTGCTAAGCGAGTGATGTTAGATTGATTGGATTGTTGTTAAGGTCGGAGATGACTCGTGGTCTGTGTGTGTTTTCATGAGTGTTTTGTGTACAAGGTCCTTAACTAACTTTGGAATCTTGTGTTATACTCTAACGGTAAACCGCCTCTAAGCGTCCTTCCCGCCAGTGCGTTTTTGGATGAGCGTATTGTTGCGCTTGAGCTACCTATGTGTTATGTAGATTTTCTGTTGTTCTGTGAAAAAAAATCATTCCTAAGTTGCACAGATTATTCTTACGAAATTAATTGTAAATTACAATAAAAATACACTTTTAAATCCTTTATTTTTTTATTATCGTAATTTTAAAAAAGAAAAGATATCGTTAAATTTTAAAGGAATTATATATCATAACAGAATAGTTTATTCGATTGTGCTCAAAGTTTCACAAGAATTTATATAATTTCTCAAATTTAGAGTTCTGTATCAAATCACATTCATCACAATCCTTCATCTAATTCTCTCTGTTCATAGTCTTGATTTCAATTATACGTCAGGAAGTGCATCATTTGTTAAAAGACAAAAGAATATAAACGACGTATACGTATAAAATTTCTGCATTGTTTTCACATTACCGAACGCTCATCTATTGTTTGTCGTGACCTTTCGTGCGCTCAATTTTTACACCTTCATATCATACTATCGCGTTAACATGTCCCTTCCCCCCCTTATCTCTAGTGCTTCACAGGGTGACATTCACAAAATGGTCTTATACACTCCGAATACAAGCATAATGTGCTCCATGGGGGGATAACGGTCGTAAGGAAGCATGGTAATAGACAACAAGTCGTACGACAACACATATCCAACACCTCGCGGAAAAGTTGGTGCCGGAACAGCGGTTGATGTCGAGAAAGTAATCTTTCTGCGCGTGTATTGTCGCTATCGTCACAATCTACAAACGTGAGTGCGACGTGTCGCTTCATATATGTTCTCCCGATACTGAGTTGCAGGTGGATGCAGAGACATTCCAATAGCCGCTATCGCAGCACAGCGGGATAGTAAGGATGGCGCGCGTGTTTAGCGCCGGCTAATTGCGGTTTAACTGATACGACTTACAACCTCACATACAAGATACACACCATTCCCGAATGTTTTAGTTTCTCCCAGTGTATGTGAAAGGAAGCCCTGCTCGCTCCGTGCTCATGATGTCCTACACAGAGTTCTCTCACATAAGGTTCTTTGCAAATAACTCTTGATCATTATTTTTACGACCCTATTACTAGCGTTACTGTACAATGGTCGTCGCCATAATAATCTCGCATCAGTTACCGGGAATGGTGAGCTTGCTAAAGCTTGTGTTTTCATGTGGTGGAGCACGTAACTTGTGGTATTCGTCCGCTGTGCTTTATTTTAGATGCGTCCTATTTTCATAGCTGTAGACTGGATCCGTATATACTTTTTTTGACGTTGTCTAGCTTATATAGCTCGTGGGCACCTATAATCTAGATCAGTCCAAAGCTCGTTTTCCCTTATATTCTCATAACACTCCGTCGGTGTCCCTCTCTATGTGACTGCTTGTGTGCTGTCATTAGCGTGGATACATTGCTAAACCCTTCAGAAAATGTTATATGAATAAGGGTATAACATATCTATGCGTAAATGACTGACACAACATCACAGAGCAGTTTATTTAAATTTACTTGCGAGTGGTTGTACAGTGTCGTTTTGGGTGGGGGTGGGGGGTGTTGCGGTGGGGGTGGGCGGGGGGCGGGTTTGTTTTTGGGGGTGGTGGGTATATAAATATAACAATAAACACTAATCCAAGTAATATTTTGCTATTCTATACTAAACAATCTGTCTGTTACTTTAGAAAAATTGAACATACAAAATCGTACTGCTCCTTCAAGTCAGATTTGTGATCTATTACCATGTTTATTATGTCACTATCGATGTTTCAAATTCAGTGATTCGTGTATTTGAGAAAGTTAATATAAAAACATAACCAACTCGATATTGGAACCCAGTCAAGATGTGTTATACCACCCTAGAAATAACTAAACCATCAATTTCTTTTCTTATGTGGTTTATACAGCTCTTTGCTTCAGATAAGCACCTACAACCAGGTAGGCGTAACTGGCCATTTGTTTTCTGTGACAGGGGTTGGGGTGGGGGGAGTGCAGAACTACACACACCAATACACAATATTAATCAATAATAATTAACATTGATATCAATTTATTCGAATAATACATAATATAGATATAGGAATAAATAATTAATTTACAATTAATCATATTTTCTGAAACATTATGTATTCTGGTACAAATTGGGGGGGGGGGGGGGGGGGGCGGCCCCCCCCCCCCCCCCCCCCCCCCCACCGGGGGGGGGGGGGCCTGGTGATTTTGGGGCATTGTGAAGGTGGTATCATTCAAGAGTCTTATTTATCGCGTAGTTTACTCGTAATTACTAACAAAACTGTGGTCAACTTAATGCCTCAGTTTTACATACATTCGTGTGCCTCATCACACCGTTCTCTTTGTCTGTTATCTGTTTATTATGATATCAGAGTCCTCATTTCCTCTTCAATATATTATAAAGTTAAATTAGTGATACATCAAATATATATTAATTATTGCAGTTAGAAAGAAGCTCCGTTGCACAGTTTTTGAAGCTTGCTTTATAATTACTGAAAACCTGTATACAATTTTAGTAACACCTTCATTTCATTATCATCACAATTTAAATTTACATAATATTTAGAACAACCTTTATGTGACAAAAGTAAAAAAGGTTGTGTATCATTAAAACTTTATGACATTTTGAATGGTACAGACAGTAACTATTTACCATAATCTTAGTCTTATCGTACCAATAAACCCAAAAAAGGACAAAATGGGTTTTTTATTTTAACAACAAAAAAAAACAATTTTAAAAACTCACACAAAAATTAAACATGATTAAATAGAGAGATTTCCGATTATTCGATATCAACATAGCTTATCGAATCAAACATTCAACAGGCATACAAATCAGCTACAGTAGTAGAAATAACCTCAATTACACAGTATACCAGTTTTATTACTAGATTTGTGGCTGTGTTCTGTGAAGCATTCAGAAGTTTAAAAATAAGTATATAATGCAACAATGTATCTCTATTGTCTATATACTATAATGAAACTAGGTTTTTCGGTTATAATGCCACGTTTATTCACACTTAGGCATACGTTTTCGTATGAATTTCACTCATCTTCTTCGGGCCAATACAAAATTAATATATAAAAAAATATATGTATATATATATCTCATTCATTCCAAAAAAAGTAAAAAAAAAAACTTTGTTTTTTTTGTTTTTAATAAACAACATATATATCCAAAAATTAAAAATAATTCATGATTTTGGCATTTGTTAAAATTGACTAACATAACCATATAGGTGAACATCAATATTGGATTTCCTACGACTGTATGGTTTGTCTATGCTTTATTAACTAAATAAAGTCTCATAAAATACATCGGATTCGACCACCCGAGCTAACTATCTGTGCCAACTGCCAGTACGTGTCTAGTTCTCTCTTAGCAGCCTCACGCGCGATTCTTATTCAAGTAAATGAATCAATAATACGCCTACTATTACATGTTACACACCTAAAAAAAAAACAAAAAACACACAAAAAAGAAAAAAAGCATTCAAATTGAACGCGATTATTACTAAACTGGTAAATTGATTGCCATCGTGGATTGGTATAAGAAATTGGTATTGGGCATTGGTTATAATCATGAATTTTTGCATTGGCGATCGAGACATTGTTTAAGAATAAAATCGCATCACCTCCAGCCAGAAACCCACCGTCTTAATGTACCTAATGACAAAGCGAGTCCCCGACAGCAGTGTGCCGTCAGAGTCACAGCTGTTATGAACTCCATTGTTGTGAGCAACACACTCCCGACGCAGTAGTACGCAGACACCACATGAAGCTGTTTCACTCGCGGAGGGGGTCGTGCCTCACAGCCAGAGAGCCACCTCCTCGTGTCCTTTGTGCTAGGGTGAGTTCCCCCGGGCAGTGTGGTGGCCCGTCAGAGTCACAGCTGTTGATGACTCCTTGTTGTCATAATACACTCCCGACCAGTAGACGCACCAGCACATTAAGCTGTGTTCCACTCAGCAATCTCTACATAGCATAAGCACCAGTCCTGCGTGTTCCCTTGTCTACATGGCGAGTCCCACAGCAGTGTGCCCGTCAGAGTCCCAGCTGTTGATGATCCTTGTTTGTGAGCAACACTGGTTGCACTCCCGACCAGTAGACGCACCACCATCATGAGCGTGTCACTCAGACAGCTCCTCCAGCCAGAGAGCCACCTCCTCGTGTCCCTTGTCTGGGCGCGTCCCACAGGCAGTGTTGCCGTCAGAGTCACAGCTGTTGTTGAACTCCTTGTTGTCTAAACACTCCCGAACAGTAGACCACACAGACATGGAAGCTGTGTCACTCAGCATCTCCTTCAGCCAGAGAGCCAACTCCTCGGTCCCTTGTCTAGGGCTGAGTCCCACACAGCAGTGTGCCCGTCAGAGTCACAGCTGTTGATGAACTCCTTGTTGTCGCAACACTCCCGAACCAGTAGACGCATCCACACATGAAGCTGTTCACTCAGCATCTCTCCAGCCAGAGAGCCACCCTCCTGTTCCCTTGTCTAGGGTGAGTCCCACATGCATTGGGCCCGTCAGAGTCACCAGCTGTTTTGGTGAACTCCCTTGTTGTGAGCAACACTCCCGACCAGTAGAACGCACCGACCCATGAAGCTGTGGTCACTCAGCATCTCCTTCCAGCCAGAGAGCCAGACCTCCTCGGATGTTCCCCTTGTCTAGGGCGACTCCCACAGCAGTGTGCCCCGTCAGAGTCACAGGCTGTTGATGAACCTCCTTGTTGTCAACAACCACTCATCCCGAACAGTAGACGCCCAGCGACATGAAGCTGTGTCACTCAGCATCTCCTCCAGCCCGAGAGCACCTCCTCGTGTCCTTTGTCTAGGGCAGTCCACAGCAGTGTGCCCTCGTATTTGAAAAAAATAGAGCGTTAGTCAGAGTCACAGCTGTTGATGAACTCCTTGTTTTTGATCAACACTCCCGACCATTAGACGCACCATCCACATGCAGCTGTGTCACTCAGCATCTCCTCCAGCCAGAGAGCGCACCGCCTCGTGTCCCCTTGTCTAGGGCTGAGTCTACAGCATTGTGCCCGTTCAGAGTCACAGCTGTTTTGGTGATGAACTCCTTGTTGTGGAGCACACTCCCTGACCAGTTAGACGCACACCACATAAAGGCTGTGTCACTCAGCATCCTCCTCCAGCCCAGAGAACCCCTCCTCTTGTCCCCTTGTCTAGGGCGAGTCCCACAGCAGTGTGCCCGTCAGAGTCACAGCTGTTGATGAACTCCTTGTTGTCAGCAACACTCCTACCAGTAGAAACGCACCACCACATGAAGCTGTGTCTACTCAGCTCTCCTCCAGTCAGAGAGCACCTCCTCGTGTCCCTTGTCTAGGGCGAGTACCACAGCAGTGTGCCCGTCAGAGTCACAGCCTGTTTGATTAAATCCTTTGTTGTCAGCACCACTCCCACCGTAGACGCACCACCCCATGAGCGGTGTGTCACTCAGCATCTCCTCCAGCAGAGAGCCACCTCCTCTTGTCCCTTGTCTAGGCGAGTCCCACAGCAGTGTGGCCCGTCAGAGTCCACAGCTGTTGATGACTTCTTGTTGTCAGCAACACTCCGACCAGTAGACGCACCATCCACCATGAAGCTGTGTCACTCATCATCTCCTCCGCCCAGATAGCCACCTCCTCGTGTCCCTTGTCTAGGGAGAGTCCCACAGCAGTGTGCCCGTCAGAGTCACAAGCTGTTGATGACTCCTTGTTTGTGGAGCAACACTTCCGACCAGTAGATAACCACCACCACATGAAGCTGTGTCACTCACAGTAATCTCCATCCAGCAGAAGCCACCTCCTCGGGTCCCTTGTCCTCGGGCGGAGTCCACAAGCAGAGTGCCCGTCAGAGTCACAGCTGTTGAAAAAAAAAAAAAAAAAAAATTGAAAAAACCTCCCTTTCCCCTTGTTTTCAGGACACTCCCGACCATAGACGCACACCACATGAAGCTGTGGTCACTCAGACTCAGCATCTCCTCCACCAGAAGCCACCTCCTCGTGTCGCCTTTTCTACGGGGCGAGTCCCCCCAAGCAGTTGTGCCCGTCAGAGTCACAGCTGTTGATAAACTCCTTGTTGTCAGGACCTACCCGACCAGAGCCCAAACCACACACAGATGCCCAACTCGGCGGCGACATGAAGGGGAGTCCTTAAGATATTATTGAGGACAAGTGACATCACATCCGGTGGAAATGAGAAGTTTCACGACCTCTTCATGACCTTCAATCACGGCGTAAACAAAAGCACTCGGCCGAGCTGGTCTCTGGCATCAAGCAAAAGCTGTCAGCTGATTGGAGTTGTTTTTTAAAAAGCTGTCAAATAATAACCTTCTACAACAGAATGGTGCCCTGATGCTGGCAGCTTCGTGAAGAGAAGATCTTCCCATGTTGTTAGTACGAGGTGACATCAGTCCTTTAGTTAAGAGAAGCCTGACAATATCAGTGTGTCCCTGACGAGAAGCTTGATAACAGCAGAATCTCCGTCTTTTTCACGGGTATTAAATAAAATCAACATAATCATTGCCTTTAGCTTCAAGCGCTCAAGGATTATTTAACGATCGAACTAAAGACCAAACTCGGCAGCTATTGAGAGGGTGGATTTAATTGTGAAAGGTACAAGACTCTGGATGTCTGCACCTGCACTGATTAGATGTTGAATAGCTTGGACTTGGTTGTTTTGGCAGGGGCGATGCAAAGGTGTGTAGGCCGTAGAGAAAACGTGGGCCCCTAAGTCACCGCCCACTTGACAAGCAGGCGCAAGATATCCACATGGCCTCCTAGAAGCGGCTTTATGCATGGCTGTGTCTTCATCTGAGTTACGTGCATTCAGTATTGAGTACAGCCTCCTTGTTTGTCTGAGATGTTCCCCTTTAAAAAGTATTGAGCGACAGAACAAGTTGCCATTGGGATGCTGCGCGATGTAAAAGAGTTTGTGGCCTTGAAATCGCGTGTCTCCAAGTCACCGCCACATACTAGACAAGCAGACGCAAGATATCCACATGGCCTCCCTGTGCGGCTTTATGCATGGCTGTGTCTTCATCTGAGTCACGTGCATTAAGAAGCTGAGTAACAGCTTCCTTGTTGTTTGAGATGTTATTCAACAAGTATTGAGCGACAGACAAGTGGCCATAGAGTGCTGCGCGATGTTAAAAGAGTTTTGGCGTTGAAACCACGTGTCTCTAAGTCACCGCCCAACACTGACAAGCAGGCGCTGATATCCACATGGCCGCCTTGAGCGGGCTTTGCATGGCTGTGTCTTCAACTGAGTTCGTGGCATTCAGTATTGAGTTACAGCCTCCTTGTTGTCCGAGATGTTATCCAACAAGTATTGAGCGACAGGACAAGTGGCCATGGTATGCTGCGCAATATAAAAGAGTTTGTGCTCTTAAAACCACGTGTCTCCAAGTCACCGCCCACACTGACAAGCAGCCGCAATATCCACATGCCCCTCTAGGGGGGCG
>JAMZAV010001369.1:0-231471 GCA_024449915.1 Sweltsa coloradensis
CGATAGTGGACTTTTTGCTCCTACGCAATAACACACCTTGATCCCTTCTGACAGCAATAGAACATAGCACAGCAGCTATAGACTGCTTTCATGGTTCGTATCTAACACGACACAACCAATGTTATTAAATGGCTACCTGGTTTTGATTCCGTAAAAAACAATTATTGATAGGCTGTACTGAACATTGTTACCACCTTACAAACCAGGTACAGTCAATCCTTCTAATCTATGCAGAATATAACGTATGAATCTCAATATATTTTATTTTAAACCGGTTATATCTTTGTTGGTACAACACCGCCTGGCTTTGAACAACACGCGGTGACGTCGCAATGTTATCACTCGCGTGTTAAAGTTCACGGGTGACTCTGTTTTGTAGGTGATTATTGGTCAATAACATCGCAATCCAGTTTCACAGAATTTTTGAATTATTATCTATAAATTCTTTTGCATTTTTCCCTACAAATTTGTAAAATGAATATTATTGTGCCAAGCTGCTTTTAACTGATGCTAATTTAAATGCTATTGAGATAAGAATAAGCATGCTATAGTTATAATTAAATATGCGTTATAAATAAAATGATATTCGAGTCTATGGCTATGGGAATTTATATGGGAATCCTTTTAAGTATTGGAACCAATTAATGATGTGGGAAATGTAGTTACAATCAATAAAGATACATAATATATTCAAATATATTGTTTTATTCAGATTGTGCAGTGAAGAATACACAAGTATACAGTAAACCATTAGACTGTTGGTCGCTGCCTTAGCCTTGCTGACTCTGAGGGCTCTGCGAGTGTTGGAGACTCTTAGTGCGTCGCTCCCTCTCAAACTGGAGCTCTTCCCCGGCGTTCTGAGCCCAGGCCTCCTCTGCCCTAGCATGGGACCGGGCAGCGTCCACCTCTAGCTTAGAAGCCTCTAGCTTCACCTTAGCCGTCTCTTCCTCTATCTCCGCTGTCCTGGCCGCAGCCCCGGCCTCTCTGATACGATACTCGTGCACCTCGTCCTTGGGACAAGAGGTGTTACCATGTTGTGAAGGTCGCACCCTGTACTCCCGGCAGAGAAGGTCCAGGTAGTTTGTAGCGAGACAGTTCGGGCCTGTGGCAGTGCTGGCAGTGGTACTGGCAGTGGTGCTGGCATTGGTCGTAATGGTTGGCCCTGAAAAATAAAATTTAATTTATTCTATTATTTCAATTGGTTCAACACTTTTCTTTGTATTAAATGGTGAATTTCCTAGTACTTTGAAGCTAGATGACATATATCTCTTGTTATCTTGTACTTGCTATCTTCAAAATCGGACATTTTTTTACTGTGAAGAAGTATTTATTTCAGACAAACTTTAATTTCCACCGACATCAGTCGAAGACCTTCCTAATGTATATTTGATCAATAATTGGATGAGCGTAGCGAGCGAAGCGAAGATTCCATTTCACTACACTGGAGAAAAAAATCCGGAATGTTTTTTTTTCTTTTTTTCTGTATGTATTATTCTGTGTTTGTTAACACGATTCCGGCTAAACCGATAGTCCAATTACGATGAAATTTTATGGAGGCCCTCGAAATCTCTGAACTTTGAACTTCCACGTTTTTGAGCTTAATCAAAAAATTATTTCTCATTAAAGTCGCCATTTTACGAATTTTTTCGATTTTTAAAAAATGTCATCAACTTATTACAACTACATGTTTTATTCGATTGAAATGATTTTTTCACAGAACCTTAATTTTATGAATTTATATACTGGCGTGAAATTTGAACGCAATCGAAATATAATTTCTCAAGAAAATCGCAATTTTTCGCTTTTTTTTATAAAAAAAAAATAAATTCGTCGATTTATAACACCTACTTGCTTTATCCGATTGTAATGATTTTTTTACAGAACCTTAATTTTATGAATTTACATATTTGTGTGAAATTTGAGTGCAATCGTAAAATAGTTTCGCATGAAAATCGCAATTTTACGCTTTTTTCATTTTAAAAAACATACGCTCATCCAACATTGCGCCTGAAAAAGCGTTTGCGAAGCTTCCTAGTGTATGATAGTCACTTCCTACATATCTGTTTTAGTATGTGATCTTTATTAGCATCACAACATACAACCCACACGTGCAATACACCAGGTGACGTTCACACAATGAGTCATGCACAACTTGAGATCGAGCAGATTCTACGTACTAACTGTTATTGTGGAGCTCGGCTCGGGCAGGACTTCTTCTAAACAACAATCAGATCCAGCACTCATCTTGTATAGCACAAAGAAGTTAAGCAACAATATAGTTCAATATAGTTATGAAGTTGTTGAAGTTGTTTGTGAAGAATTTTTTTTTCGTTTCATATAGGTTTTAATAGATGTATGTAAGATGAAAGTGAAAAATATTATCACTTGAGCATGTTTCAAGCCATTTTTTCACCAAGAAGGAATGCTCGTACCCAAACCAAATTTGGCAATTGTGTTGTCAAGTACCTAAATCCTCTCGATTTTGATATTTTCAAGTTCACAGCACGTTTCAAGACGGCTGGGTAACACCTCGAAATCATCCCAACTCTGACTGCTGTATAAGGTGCTTGAGTGTGTAGCGCACAGCGGCGTCGGAGCCGGGGAGGGCAGAGGGGTAGCTTGCCCCCCCCTAGAAAAATGACAAATTGACCAAAATAAGTGCGTTTTTCGTTTTGATTCATCTATTATCTTTTCTTTTATTCGTTCAGCAAATCATCATAAAACTTCTAAAACACATAAAAAGCATTTCAAAAATACGAATTTTAAAAAAAAATTAACTGTGGCGCTATTGTGGGGGTGCCAAGTACAATTACAAACATTCAAGTGCAACTAGCCTCACACTTTCTTGTAAAGACGGTAAGTATCTCAGAGATGTCAGTCAGATATTGTATTATTTTTGGAGTTTGGATGTATCCGTGGACGGTGGATGTCTCTTGGCACAAACAGCCCCCAGCCCGGAAGCCCCCGCAAACAAGCACAAATCGAGAGAAAGAGAAAACCGCTGCTGTACATAGAGCTAAGCCTATATTTACTACGTACTAGTATCGGCAACAACCGCGGACCGATCTTTTAGTGCCCTGAAACGTGTTACAAGGGAGAATTGTTCTCAAATGAGATCATCTGCTACTACTTCATAAGAAGCTAGCCAGCGTGATAGAATAGAGATAGACCAAATCTGAACTACTTAAAGTAAATAAAACTAGTGACCGTAGCAATTTGTTTGGGGAGAGGAGGGGGGGGGGGGGGGCTTGAGCGCCCCCCCCCAAAAATCCCTGCTTAAATGTTATATTCTTATAAAATCATTAAGGTTAATGCAACAAATTTAATTCATCTATTATCTTTTCTTTTTTTCGTTCAGCAAAGCCCCTTTAACTGCTTCTAAAATACATAAAAACCACTTTAAAAATACTTTTTTTTTAAAGAATTGCCTGCGACGCTATTGTGGGGGGCACCCCCTTCAATGCGTTGTTCGTCCAAGCCCCCCCCCAAATATATTTCAACATACGCCACTGACTCAAGGACATAATTGCATATTATGTAACCATATAATGTATTATTGAAGCATGTACTTTTGCTGGTAAAGTTCGCCGCCCCCCCTTCCCCCTGGAAAAATAGACTTCCAAAGCGCCTGGTAGCGCACCGCGGCTTGGCTGCAGCGCCCTGACGGGCACCTTGATAATTATTTTAACGAATTATTCCTACACATCGGCAGACTATTTTTCAATTCACTATTTCTTGTGAGTTAAATCGCAATGGATCTAGCTGATTTTTTTTTAGCAGTTTTACGCGATATTTGGTGGAGGTGCCGGTCCAGAAAGTTCTCGTGCGTCCGTTCCGTGACTTGCATCATCACGGGCTCCGCGGAAATAGACCGCCAAAAGAACGGCGCGTATAAAGAACTCAGTGGACATAGTCCACTAAAATAACTGCGGTTAATAACTGTTTTTTTGGGCGAATTGATTCTGAATCGATTCATAGGTCACAATGATCGATTCTACACGCTAAATTATTTGAGTGGTTTGTTTCACTCAATACGCCGAGCGGATGGTCACTTCACTCGTTTTGAGTGTTCGTCACTCATTTTTTACTGGAATTGTCACTCGATGTATTGGGTGATCATTATTTAGCTCAAATGTGCTGAGTGACCGTGTGACACCGCTCTTTAGTTAGCGATGTTTAGTCAATAGTGAGCGATGCATAAAGCTTGTTCAAGGGATTAGTGTTGAGATTTATCTAAGGGATGAATGGGGCTTCTTCTTATTGTATGTCTACTGTATTGTCCTGATCGGTGCCAAGTCTAGGGGATGAATAGCAGAGATTTTACCGGCGACGTTTCAAACATGTCACTGGTGATTGCGAGGTAGGGCATTCCAATATATAAACGGTCCTCTATCCACGCCCGGCATCGTCGAAACCAACTCGTCAGTGTGTGTTAATTCGTGACCGTGTGCGCATTGCCAGTGTAAGTCTTCTAGCAAAAATGGTTGTGACTGGTGTAGTGATGAAGTGTTCAACGTTCTAATAGAAAGGGCATTTTCTGCAGAAAACGCCGAAAAGCAAAAGGTAAATGTCGACATCTGTTGTACTTCTATATGCACGAATAGTTCATTGTGTTTTCATTGTTTTAGTTGAAAACAACATAATATTTCATGTGTAGGCCTATATCATGTGCTGTAGGCCTAGATAATAATGCATATTATTATATGCATGCCTTTTCATGGGCGTCCACAGTGAGGAGAGAGAACGCAGTCGTCCATCTACATATTATTACCGTGATGTTTGCATACAGCTGCTTTAGTTAAGTTAGTTTGTCTAAATTTTGAGTGATTTTAGCTTCTGTTTGAGTTATTAATAGCCTGGGTAGAGAGTATCTTTAAAGCCAAAATATCGCTATTATTTGAGTGAATTTCGATCTTTTATTAGCGATTATCACCCTTATTTCAGAGTGAAAATTTCGCTCTATAATTGAGTGGAATTATTTCACTCAATTCTAGGAGTGGTGGTCACTCAGAAAGAGTGGTGCAAATACAAGCTAAAAAAGGAGCGAAATTTCACTCGATTTGAGTGTTTTTCCGCTCTTTTAATTTAGAGTGTAACTTTTTGGAATCGATGTCATCCCAACTTAGGCCTAATACTTGGGGACCTTTACAGAAGTACATTATTATACAGCAGATTGCTATACAAACCCAACCCAATTGTCAAAACCTTTACAAACACATGACTATTTTTGTTTTTGAAACTTTTGCCATTATTAGTTTGCACTGATGAAAATGCCCTTGCTAAAAATATAATTTAGTGAAGGTTATTGCAGTCAGGTGCTTGTAGCAAACCACCACAAATCTTACCAAATGACCAATCTTAAAAGTCATGGAACCCAAAACTCTCATCTTCCGTATAATATATTTTACAAACCTTTGCAAAATGCCCTAACTCTAGACGAAAGTTTTACAGTCCGTAAAAAGTAAAGAGAATGACTTATAACTAACGTAAATTTTCTAAAACATTGCCATCAAAATTATTATTGTTGGCTTGATTAGAGGCAGATTTTTTTTTCAAATAAATAAAAAATTGAGTCTCCAATAACATTTTTATTCTTAGTAGACCTATACAATTGTTAAATTCACTTTATCAAAAAAAATAAAATATATTTTAACTCTCCCAAATGTCGAAATTTTCTTCCAGTTTGGTCTTTATCAATATTAAGCCAGTCCTGACCAAAACTTACAAGTTACAACCCTTTTTGGAGCATTCGCAGTTATGTCAACTTTTTATTTTCATATGAAATATTATAACTTTATAAAATTGTGATATTTTAATAACTATTGACATCTTGTAGACAATAATCCATTTAAAACAGACATAAATATTGTTAACTGGGTCACTTTTGACATTTATTTGGGTGATGAGAATGTTTCGATTACGAAGAGTGGAATGTTACAGGATAACTTTCCTCATTGGGTGAGGATGTTTAATTTTAATATATTGACTGTTCTAAGTTCTAACAGTTTCTGGCTGTCTTGAATAGACGATGTGGTACAATAAATTATTATATAAGAAATCATTATCTGTCACAGCCTGTTATTAATTATTTTTAATCAGTTACGATAGTAAAAGTGTTTACTGATGGTATTGTAACGCATGGGCTAAGTAATTTCTTAGAGGACGCAAACAGCTCACATTTACATTACGGAAAGGGGAGTGTTACTCTGGCATAGCAAGTTCCCTCGCATGAAACAGTTAGGTCGACATTGTTGGTTTCATTCCTCTCTCTCAGTTCATCCAAGAAAACGGCTATCTCTGGCGGTATCACAAAGATATAAACATCCAGGTTTCGAAGTTTTGGTAGGTTCACCAGCCGTGTTAACATCTCCCGAGACTCAACATCGAAGCCGATCTGAAGATCCTCCAGCTCGCACAGTGGATTGTTATCGAGGAGGCGTAGCATGGCTGGTGTAAACGCCGCATGCTCCTTCTCGCCACGGCCCTCGAATGTTACGAGCCTGTTCAGCTTGGTCGCGGAGTGGAGACACTGTAGCGCCATATCCCAGTTGTGTCCAATTGAGTAATCATCAAATTTGAACTCCAGCAAATTTTGGAAGATTGCCTTTTTTGTTTTTGACAAGTTAACAGTTGGGTATTGATCATAGATGATTTCTGTTAAGTGGAGAACTTCCAACATTGGACAATGCTTGCCAATAAAGTATGGTGTAAGTACAAGATCTCTTACATCTAGAGCTTCTAATTTCAAATGTGTTATAAAACACCCTTTCATTCTAATGAAAGGTTTGAATTTGCTGTTAATCTTTAGCTTAGTAAGCAAAAGTTTTGAAATTTGTAAAGTACTGCGTGTTATCGGTGATAAAGTTAACACTTTATTGTTCATCCCACAGTTGTAATCGCCCAAATAAAGTGCGTCCAGGTTTGGGCACAAGTCCACAATAGCTTCTAGGTTAGCTTTGCTAGGTTTATGTTCCTCACACTCGACAAGAGCCAGCGGATCGACGTGGGTGTCCCTTAACTTGATCATTATCCCTCTAGTCAAGTAGATGGGGATATATCTCAACAGATGGAGTTTCGACAATAAGTAGCTGAAGGTTGTCTGCGCTTCCCTTTCATAATCAATGTCACATCGGCCTTTAAATCGAATGTCGTGCATATAAAACGGACTCTTCACAAAACATTCCCAAGATCTTATTTCCCTTAAAGTTGGTATGTTCTCCAATTTACGAAGTGAGTCCATTTCACTGTTGCCGTCTAAATCAATACTGATGACCTCCAGTTGTTTGCAGCTTGAGACAATTTCTTCCATTAGATCGTGGCTGGACACCGTCGTATCAACACCGATCAGATTTAATTCTGTCAAGTTGACAAGTTGCGGAAAGCACTTCTCCCACAATTTAGTGGAAATTTTGAGGTAACCACAATTACGTGAGTCATATGTGTCATAGTAATCGTCGAGAAAGACATCTTGCAAACTCCAGCTATGACATCCAGGGATATGTGAAGGCATTGATTCAGTTTTCTTTATATATAAGTAATCGAGCTTTTTAACTGTTGGTTGTAGCAGTATTTCCATCAGCAACTCCGCTCGTATCCCTAATGGTTCAGCCCTGGCCTTGGCGATAGACTGATTCAATACGCTGTCCGGAACAGATTGGATGGCCAAGAAGGATCTATGAACCACTTTGGCTTGATCGAGATGATGCGACTCGGGAAACCGGCGCTGAATTTCAAGGCACGAGTCGAGAGCTAAGCGGGATGCGCGCGCCGTAGCCAGGGTTTCAAGGCGCATAGGTTGGTAGCTCTTGTAGGGCGGCATCTTGGGTTGCAGCCAGTAGGCCGACCCTGGAAACAAAGATGGGAGATTGTTGCTCCCAGTAGAGTCGAGAGCTAAGCGGGATGCGCGCGCCGTAGCCAGGGTTTCAAGGCGCATAGGTTGGTAGCTCTTGTAGGGCGGCATCTTGGGTTGCAGCCAGTAGGCCGACCCTGGAAACAAAGATGGGAGATTGTTGCTGCCTTTGGCTTTGGATCTCCTGTGCAGTCTGTGGAATAAAAGGGTGCGACTTCGTCCCCTTTTACCGGATCCTGGGAGTGATTCTAACTAAACTCTAAAAGAGATCACGTGTAACAAGATTGCTTCATTATGCCGATGATTTTGTTAAATAATCAGATATCCAATAGAAACACGGCTTATTGGATGAGCGTAGCAAAGATTCCATTTCACTACACTGGAGAAAAAAATCCGGAATGTTTTTTTTTTCTTTTTTTTTTGTATTTTTGTGTGTCTGTGAACACGATTCCGGCTAAACCAATACTCCAATTGCGATGAAATTTTATGTAGGTCTATGAAATCTCTGAACAAAGAACTGCACGGAGGGAAAAATCGATCAAAAAATTATTTCTCATGAAAATTGCAATTTTACGATTTTTTTCGATCTTTAAAAAATCACATGCTTTATCCGATTGTAATGATTTTTTCACAGAACCTTAATTTAATGAATTAATATATTCGTGTGAAATTTGAGCGTAATCGAAAAATTATCTATTAAAACAATCGCAATTTTACGCTTTTTTCGTTAAAAAAAATACGCTCATCCATCAACGCGGCGGAACTTAAGCGTTTTCCTAGTAAGTAGTTTAACATTCTAATCCTTTCGTCGTCGGCCAAAGCACTATGTTCACGATTATGAATTCAAGTGCGAGGCGCGACATAGGAGGTAATATACTGAATCCTCCTAGGGCGCGACGCGCGCTCTGTATAGGCTGGTAGGTCTTGTAGGTTGTCATCTTGGTTTGCAGTATGTACCCTGGGAACTAGCCGTCTGTGGTGGGGCAAGGGCATACGGGTTGGGCTTTGGTCAAGGGGGCGTGTGTTCGAGTCCGGCATAAGACACGGGTTTTTGTAATTGCCCTTCACGGCCATCATTATCACCACTCATCTTCACGAATGTGAAAATTCTAATTAAAGCGGCATAATTGACTGAAATCAACTACGTTGAAACAAAGATGAGAGGAGATTCATGAACTATAGGGCCTATAAGATAGGCCTTGACATTTTTGGAAATTAAATAATTGGATGAGCGTAGCGAGCGAAGCGAAGGTTCCATTTCACTAAAAAAATCCGGAATGTTTTTTTTATATTTTTGTCTGTTTTTTAAAGCGATTCCGGCTAAACCGATAATCCATTGCGATGAAATTTTCTGGAGGCCTTCGAAATCTCTGAACTTAGAACTGCCACCTTTTATAGCGCCATCGAAAAATTATTTCTCATGAAAATCGCAATTTTACGATTTTCTTCGATTTTTTAAAACTTTCTTCGACTTATAACACCTTTAGGCCTACATGCTTTATCCGATTGTAATAAATTTGTCTTTGAACCTTAATTTTATGAATTAATATATTGGTGTGAAATTTGAGCGCAATCGAAAAATAATTTATCGTGAAAATAGTAATTTTAAGCTTTTTTCGTTTAAAAAACGTACGCTCATCCAACAACGCGCCTGAAAAAGCGTTGGCGAAGCTTATATGGTCTAAGCGGCCTGTCAAATTTCAGTCAGTAAAAATAGAACCGTCTAACAGTAAGGTCAATGCACAATTGTCCGGGAACGAGAGCGGGAAGAAAGTTTAATCTCATGTTTACTTACGACACGATGCCCAATAAAGCTTCCCGTTACCGTATCCCGTATCATGGGAACGAGAGCAGGAACTTCGACAAGTTTTAACTTCCCGTAACGTTCCCGTTCGAACATTACCGGAATCAAGATGTCCACGGCTTGACACTATTTTATTAGCTGATGCTGATTGATGGTTTATATGCGAGTAATACGAAATAAATTTAATTGGTTGCGCGTAGCGAGCGAAGCGAAGATTCCATTTCACTACATTAGAGAAAAAAATCCTGAGTGTCCTTTTTCCTTTTCTTTTTTTTTGTATTTTTGTGTGTTTGTTCGATTCCGGCTAAACCGATACTGCAATTGCGATGAAATTTTCTGGAGGCCTTCGAAATCTCTGAACATAGAACTGCCACGTTTTTGAGCGCCATCAAAAAATTATTTCTCTTGAAAATCGCAATTTTACGATTTTTTTCGATTTTTTAAAAATTTCTTCGACTTAGGTCCTATAACACCTTTATTCCGATTATAATGATTTTTGCACAGAACCTTAATTTTATGAATTTATATAATTGTGTGAAATTTGAGCACAACCGAAATATTATTTCTTATGAAAATTGCAATTTTACCCTTTTTTTCATTTTTTCGAAAAAAATCGACTTGTAACGCCCAGGCCTATATGCTTCATCCGATTGTACCTAATGATTTTTTCACAGAACCTTAATGTTATGAATTAATATATTCGTGTTAAATTTGAGATTAATTGAAGAAAAATTTTTAACGTGTAGGGCCTATCTTAATTTATCGTTTTTTTTTTTAATTTGAATAATTACATCAAGCAGGCGGTGACCTAACCAAAGAACATCCAAAGAAACTCGTGCGGCATACAAGGAGGAAGGAATAATGTAAGGAGGCAGTGTGGCGTCGTCAAAACCATAGCCACTTTGAACGACAATGGTGGTCGGCGAAAGCCTCGAACCCAAAGCAAGGTCGTCGGTATTATTAAAGCTCTTTTTCAAAGCTATGAACATTCCAAAACAAACAAAAACGCAGCACATCAACAAAAATTACTTTTCACCTCTTTATTATTCTATCTCATTAATACAAGAGTTATTATCAACGTATTAAGTATAATACCAGCTGTTTCAGTGCCGCCATAGTAGTCGCCATATTGGTCAGCACCAACGAGAAGGAGTAAATACTGCGAAAAACTCTATGTTTTAGTAGCCGCCATATTGGTCAGCACCAACGAGAAGCAGCAAATACTGCGAAAAACTCGATCAGAGACGTTCAAAACGGCCACGTTCATTTGTACAGCCACAGATAGCGCATGCTGTCTCCTTACATTATTCATACCTCCTTGGCGGCATATGGCCCGAATTTTTCATTGTTGTCTCCAATATTGTTCTTTGGTAGCTTCGCAAACGCTTTTTCAGGCGCGTTGTTGGATGAGCGAAATTTGTGCATTGAGCTGCCATGTGTAATGCAGATGGTATTAAAATTGATTTCGTTTTCCCATTGCTAGAATCGGGGGCGCGTCAACCGGGTAGGTAAGAAAGCATTTCGAACACATAGCAGCTCAATGCACCAATTACGCTCATCCAACAACGCGCCTGAAATAGCGTTTGCGAAGCTTCCTTGTAAAAATATGCGGAATAACAAAATAACATAATAATAGGTAATTAACACGGTTATTATTTGGTTTGTTCCCGTCAGCTTGCTTCACGGTCTGTTGTGCATCGAAGCTCTTAACGTTAGCGTCTTCCCGTTCTCGTTCTCGTTCTCGTTCTCGTTCCCGTTCTCGTTCTCATTCTCGTTCTCGTTCTCGTTCTCGTTCTCGTTCTCGTTCCCGGGCCATAACAAGAGAACGAGAATGTAACGGGAAGACGCTATAACGATATAAGGGCTTCGATACACAACAGCCCGTGAAGCAAGCCGACGGGAACAAATCAAATAATAACCGTGTTAATTACCTATATTATTTTGTTATTCCGCATATTTGTATATAATTTATTTCGCAAATTATATTACTCGCGTATTAACCATCAATCAGCTTAGGCATATACATCTTGATTCCGTGGTACCGGTAATGGGTAATGTACGGAACGGGAACGTTATACGAAAAGCTAAAATTTGGCGAAGTACCCGTTCTCGTTCCCGGGAGACGGGAACGAGAATCTATATTGTGCATAGTGTCGTAAGTTTACACGAGATTAAACTTTCTTCCCGTCCCCCTATCCTGTTCCCGTTCCCGTTCCCTATCTCGTTCCCGGGCAATTGTGCCTCGGCCTTTGTGGTCTACTCTACTATCAAATACTACGTTCTATGACGGTATGACCTCACGTATAGGCTCAGTGTTTTAAAGGTCTAGGGCCGTAATGCGATGTCTGGGTGGTTGCAGTTTCGAATCTAGTACGTCTGCAATTTGCAGCAAGTCTAGCCTAGCTGCTTATAGGAGAATAGGTGAGTATTCAGCTAAAGTTACGAACAAAATAGCGAAATGTTTGCGCTGCCGCATTGAGTGATAATGACAGTAGGCTAAAAATGTATTTGAATCATAATAAAATCAGTCCACGAAGTCTCACCTGGTATCGTATCAAAAATTGCCACCTACTTGTGATCTATCGGTCTAAAATTTAGATACCAAGATTGTGAACTGTCAAACGACAATTCACAAATGAGCAAAATATTATGCAAGCGACATTCATGTAAAACAGAGACAAAAACAACTGCCACTGCCTCCCAGATATATTACAAATCAAGGTCTACAGAATCTCCTGAGATTCCACGAAAATCTGCTGCGAGATTCAATGGACCTTGAATTACAACCGTCGGGCGCGGGTTAGAATTTTACCCTATTTTATTGTATTGTATTGTATTGTATTGTATTGTATTGTATTGTATTGTATTGTATTGTATTGTATTGTATTGTATTGTATTGTATTGTATTGTATTGTATTGTATTGTATTGTATTGTATTGTATTGTATTGTATTGTATTGTATTGTATTGTTTATATTTGGATGAGCGTAGCGAGCGAAGCGAAGATTCCATTTCACTACACCGGAGAAAAAAATCCGGAATGTTTTTTTTTATTTATTTTTGTGTGATTCCGGCCAAACCGATACTCCAATTGTGATGAAATTTTCAGGAGGCCTTCGAAATCTATGAACTTAGAACTGCCACGTTTTTGAGCGCAATCGGAAAAGTATTTCTCATGAAATCGCAATTCTACGATTTTTTTTCGATTTTTGGATGAGCGTAGCGAAGATTCCATTTCACTACACTGGAGAAAAAAATCCGGAATGTTTTTTTTTTTTTTTTGTATTTTTGTGTGTTTGTTAACACGATTCCGGCTAAACCGATACTCCGATTGCAATGAAATTTTATGGAGGCCTTCAAAATCTCTGAACTTAGAACTGCCACGTTTTTGAGCGCAATCGGGAAATTTTTTCTCATAAAAAACGCAATTTTACGATTTTTTTGATTTTTAAAAAATTTCTTCGACTTATAACACCTACATGCTTTATCCGATTGTAATAATTTTTTCACAGAACCTTGATTTTATGAATTAAGATATTCGTGTGAAATTTGAGCGTAATCGAAAAATAATTTCTCATGAAAATCGTAATTTTACGGGTTTTTTCTTTAAACAATTCTTTGACTTAAAACACCTACATGCTTTATCCGATTGTAATGATTTTTTTACAGAACCTTAATTTTATGAACTTATATATTCGTGTTAAATTTGAGCGCAATCGAATAATTATTTCTTATGAAAATTGCAATTTTACGTTTTTTTTAAATTTTTAATTACGATTAATTAAAAAATTAAGTTAATTTTTAATTTAATTAAATTTAATTGAAAAATTAAGTTACTTTTTTAATTAAAATAAATTGAAATAAATCTTCGACTAAGTAGGCCTAATGTTAAGCGTTTTCCTAGTTAAAAAAATTCTTCGACTTATAACACCTACATGCTTTATCCGATTTTATTGATTTTTTCACAGAACCTTTATTTTATGAATAAAGATATTCGTGTGAGATTTGAGCGCAATTGAAATAATATTTCTCATAAAAATCAAAATTTTACGTTTTTTTTATTTTTTCAAACAATTCGTTGACTTATAACACCTACATGCTTTATCCGATTGTAATGATTTTTTCACAGAACCCTAAAACAATGAATTAATATATTCGTGTAAAATTTGAGTGCAATCGAGAAATTATTTCTTATAAAAATCGCAATTTTTCTTTTTTTTCTTTTTGTAACAATTACGATTAATTCTAAAAAATTAAAAAATTAAAGTTAATTTTTAATTTAATTTATTTTAATTTGAAAAATCTTCAACTAAGTAATGATTTTTTCAAAGAACAGAAAATCCGCATAGCAAATGGCAGCTCAATGCACTAATTACGCTCATCCAACAACGCGGCGGGACTTAAGCGTTTTCCTGGTTATTAAAGGGGCTAAAAACCACAAAAATTATTTTTCACCACGTGATCTATAGCACAATACTGCACTTTAAATGACCGTTTAAAAAATTATATCATGTAACTGTGATAACACGATTTTTTTAATTTTTTTGATCCAGAAATTGACGAAAATTGGTGTTTTGGAAAATTTCCTAAATCGGCTTTAACCTGCTTCTTTTTTGGTCCACATAGATACTAGAGCATAGTACCAATCTAAAATGCCCCTTTATAACATCGTGTCTTGAAACTGTGCCCAAATATACCCTCTAACACGCAAAAATATACATTCCAAAATCACACCCCATCTTGGTAATCAGCATATTTTGACCGAACTACTTGTCCAAATTACAAAACAAAATAAAGAGAATTTACAGAAAAGGCTGTTGAGTACGTCAATAATGGCCAATATTTTTTTGGATCAAAATCCTTCAAGGTCACGGGGCATAAAGATCGTCCTCATGTTATTTCTTATGGGAGATTTTTGCCGATGGGACCTAGCTCGAAAAATGTCATGTTTGACAATTTTTTGGGAGGTCATGGTGGCCCCAATAATTTTTCTGTTAGTTGCTAAATTCATTACTAGTTAGCCTGAATAAAATATATTTTTTGAGTTTAGCGGTTAAATACCCCTTTAAGCAAGTACAGATATACATTGTCGATTTAACTTAGAATACAAATGATTGATATCATGGAAATTATAGGAGGCAACAGGTTCTTATTACTTACTTGGGAATTTCTTATTTATAAGTGCAAAGCAATTATCTTTGAACAATTGTACATGTTTAGCATTCTTGATGTCTGCATGGAGTTATAAATTCGAGGTCTCCAAGATAAATGCCGGTGACGTCATTTTCCAACAGGGCCACAACAAAGGGTGCAGGGTTTGGGTTATTATTGGATGAGCGTAGCGAGCGAAGCGAAGATTCCATTCTACTACACTGGAGAAAAAATTCCGGAATGCTTTTTTTTTGTCTGTTTGTCCACACGATTCCGGCTAAACCGATACTCCGATTGCGATGAAATTTTATGGAGGCCTTCGAAATCTCTGAACTTAGAACTGCCACGTTTTTGAGCGCAATCGAAAAATTATTTCTCATGAAAATCGCAATTTTACGATTTTTTTCGATTTTTTTTAAATTTCTTCGATTTATAACACCTACATGCTTTATCCGATTTTAATGATTTTTTCACAGAACCTTAATTTTATGAATTTAGGTATTCGTATGAAATTTGAGCGCAATCGAAAAATTATTTCTCATGAAAATCGAAATTTTACGGGTTTTTTCTTTTTTGAATCAATTCTTTGCCTTATAACACCAACATGCTTTATCCGATTGTAATGATTTGTTCACAGAACCTTAATTTTTTGAATTAATATATTCGTTTGAAATTTGAGTACAATCGAATAATTATTTCTTATGAAAATCGAAATTTTACGATTTTTTTCTTTTTTAAAATTACGATTAATAATCATCCAAACTCATTTCCAACAATGTCGGGTTGAGTGGTGTTCTTCACACCGATATCTAGGGCACGAAACTATTTTTTGCCGAGATTGCCAAGCTCAGCGTTTCTTCATCATCTTCTTCATCCTTCTTCCCTTCTTCCCACAGCTTCAATTCCGTCACCTGGTTCCACGATTCACCTCTCTCTTCAACGTCTCCTTCGATCAATCTTCCCCATCTTTCTCTCGGTCTTCCTACTTTTCTTTTACCTTCCTCTCCTGCTTCGAAGTCTCGTCTTGGGATCCTATCCATTTCCATCCTCTTCATATGACCAAACCATCTTAAATGTTCCCTTCCTAATTTAAACCTCAATTTCTCCAGACCTAATTCCTTTCTTATAACGTCGCTTCTAATCCTGTCCAGTTTTCGTAACTCCTCCTTTGATCCAACTGTCCAAGTTACTGCACCGTAAGTAAGTATAGGTATGAAGTATGCTTTATAGAAAAGAACTTTGCATCTCTGTGGAAACAGCTCGTTCCAAAGCAGCTTTCGCACCAGTTGATAAAATCCTTCGGCTTTTTGTACCCTAGCTGTTACTTCTCTATTTACTTTAGCATCTTTTGTCAAGATACTTCCTAAGTACTTAAATTCTTCCTTTTCTTCTAATACTTTTCCACGAAGTCTTAACTTTTCTTGATTCTTAGGCATGCCTTTTATATCCTTTTTCATAACTAAACATTCACTTTTATTCTGACTTATACTTAACCCAAACTCTGTTGCAACTACATTCCATCTCTCCACCTTTTCTTGCACCTCTTCAACACTCTCACCCCAAATTAAGACATCATCGGCAAAAACTAAGGTTCTAGTGTCTCTTCCGTCTATATTCGGTTCCACTCTTCGTAGTATTTGATCCATTACGACAGTAAATAGAATCGGTGATAAAACACTACCTTGCCTCAGTCTCTCATTAATTTCAAACCAATCTGATTACCCTCATTTGTCTGGACACAACTTGCACTCCCTACGTATGTACTTTTTATCCTCTCTATCAAACCTCGTCCAACTCCCTTTTGCTCTAGACATTCCCATACTTTTCCTCGAGGCAGGCGATCGTATGCCTTTTCAAGATCTAAAAAGACAATATGCATTCCTTTTCCATTTTCCCATCTTTTTTCCATGATTTGGCGGATAGAAAATATTGGATCGATAGTGGATCGCCCACTTCTTAATCCATATTGTTCCTCTCTTAGGCTTGGTTCGACAACCTCCTTCAATCTATGTTCTATTACCTTTTCAAAAACTTTAGCACACTAACACATAAGGGTTACTCCTCTATAGTTTTGACACTTCTTCCTATCACCTTTTTTTAAACAAGGGTACAATAATTCCTTTCTTCCAATCTTCTGGTACTTTCTTTTGCTTCCAGGCTGCACTAATTACTCGGAATAACCATAACTTTCCTTCAGCGCCGGCTGATTTAATCATTTCCACAGTAATTCCATCCACTCCTGGAGCTCTACCATTCTTCATTGCTCCTAGCGCACGTCCCACCTCTTGTTCAGTTACCTCTATCTCCTCATCTTCTTCACTCTTTTCTATTTCTATTTCTTCAGAATTTGATATTGGTGTTACATTCAATAAGTCTTGGAAATACTCTCTCCACATGTCTTGTATTTCCTGTGGATTATTAGTGACTTCACCATTATTATTTACCATAAGCTTTTGATCCTCTGTTTGCTGTCTTTTTGACTTTACCAATCCATAAATCATTTTATTGTTCCCCTGAAAATCAGTTTCTAACTTACTAGCAAATTTCTTTCATTGTTCCATCTTTTTCCTCTATCACAATTTGTTTCACAGCTGCCTTGCACCTACGGTACTCATATTCATGTTCTTCAGACTTGTCATCTTCTTTCTTCTTCCATGCAAGCTTCTTCTCCCTCACTGCAGTCTGTACCCTCTCATTCCACCATCGAGTTTCTTTCTCCTTCCTTCTCTCACTGGCTCTTCCACACAACTCCTCTGCACTTGACACAAACACCTTCTTAAACTCTTGCCATTCTTCTTCTACATCTTTCAATTCTTAAATTAATTAATTAAAAACATTAAAAATTAAAGTTGATTTAATTTAATTTAAATAAATTAAAAAAATCTTCAACTTCGTAATGATTTTTTCACAGAACAACAGAAAATCCGCATAACACTTGGCTACTCAATGCACCAATTACGCTCATCCAACAATGCGGCGGGACTTAAGCGCTTTCCTAGTAAAAATAAATAAATAATAATAATAATAATAATTATTATTATTATTAATATAATAATAATAATAATTAATTATTATTATTATTATTATTATTATTTATTATTATTATTTTTTATTTTCCCACTATTAGGCTTAGTAGGAAAGTTGACAGAAAAGGGCAGCATGCCTTAAGCACAAGGTGTCTGCCAACCTCTACACAACAAATTGTGAGAATAAACAAGCACTTATAAAACATAGAACATAGACACATAAAACAGACAAACATAGAAGTGACAAATTAACAAAACATCAACAATTCACGATATCAAAATCAGATTAGTCCTAAATTATTTTAAGCAAGCATAATGTAGTCGAGTTAATAGCTCTCTTGATAGCGGATATAACAAAATCTTGTATTTCATCAGATAATGAATAGTTCCAAATTTTGGAAGCTCGGCAGTCCCGCTGTAAAAGCTACTTATGTCGGCACTGGTTTGGGCAAATGGTGACGTGATAGACTGGGCCTGGTGGCGTCTTGAAACTCGAAGGTTCCAAGTAGGGTTGCCAGGTGTCCCGTATTACCCGGGAAATCCCGTATTTGATGGGTGTTTCCCGCGTCCCGTATGCTCTAACCCATTGATCAGTATATCACGTATTTAGAATAAAGCAGTCCGTGTGCGCTTTTTCAACAATACGCGCGGGCGTATAGTTACTAATCCCTTCCCCTCGGCCGGCCTTGGTGCCTGATCAGTCTGCCTCTGCTGCCTGCAGTTAGGTGGTGGGTGTTATTCGAGTGCATCATTATCGCGGTGAGTCATTGTAGCGAGTGTCTCTAGCCGTAACGTGATAATCTTAACCTCGGGCGCGGCGTGCGTGTGACAAACGCATTCGAACTCAGTGAGTGAGGCAGTGATAAACAACATGAAACAATTCGAAACTTCTTTTAAGTGCAAAATCAAGCAATAAATATCAATGATCTGATCATCAATGAAATGTGCCTATCAATAAAGTAATAATAATTTTGGTTCTATATAGCTAATTATTAAAAATGAAACTGAAATATATATCTACTTACTTTTCTGTACATTCCTTATCTGATTATCTCCCTATTTCAATCACAATATTGCTTTAAAATTTTCACTGAATTACTCTCAAATGCGTTTTAGGCCCTTCCCCAAAAAACACAACCCCAAAAATTTTTCGCCTCCGGCGGCTGGGGCTTCGCCCCAGGCCCCAGTATCACTACGCAAAGTACTGTCCCGTATTTGAGTTTCACTAATCTGGCAACCCTAGTCCAAGACGCCCGATGGAAAAGGTCAAGGTCAACACAGCCATGTCAACATGTTTTTGAAGAACAAAACGTCCACTTGCTTCATGAGTTGTTCAATGTTGCCGTTGATAAGGCGACATTGATCACGACGCGTAGAAGCACTGCGTTCTTTGTAACCCATGATATGTCTGCGGCGCGATTTTGAATTCTTTCCAACTTGCACATTAGTCCGTTGTTGGTAGAACATGAGTGATAATTGGCCTAACCAGTGCTAAGTATGCGGTGCGAAGGGTTCTTGGCTTGCCACCCTTTAAAGAGCGCGATACAAATCCTTAAGTTTTAGACGCTCTGTTATACGCACACACTCACAATGAAGATTCCACCACAGATCACAAGAACAATAATTCCAAGAAGTTTGATTTTTTGACAACACGGTATTATATTTCTATTAATGTTATAGGCCTACACGATGTTTATGTGTCCGGTTCTTGAACGCGTGATTCTAAGTATCTGTGACTGTTTTGACATCAAACTAGGATATTGTTTAAGTCATTTTGTAGAGCCTTTGCGTCTTCTGAGGTAGATATGTTTCTATACAGGGTTGTATCGTCAGCATATTGGAGAATACTTGACGTCACAACATCAGGTAGGTATATCATAAAGGATGTAAAAAAGGGACCCAGAACCAATCCCTGTGGAACTCCAGAAGTGACGTCAATTAATGATGATGAGGACCCATCATGCACTACACGCTGAGACCTGCCCGTTAAAAATGATTTAATCCAATTAAGAAGCTCACTTGGAATACCATAATTTTGTAACTTATTTTATAGAAACCCAAAGGTACAAGAGAAGTAAATACAAGGGTAGTAACTGGAGAACCGTCTAACTTTAGAATGAGTTTTAAAGATATTTTTAAGTACTACGTACAAGGATCTGAATATAACTAGAAATATAAAAGAATGCAATAGGCCATATTAAGTAGTGGATTTTTAGTAACTTGCGGGCTCGTGGTACGTTTTCAAGATAAGTTGAAAGTGCTGGGGTTATGCCTACAAACAAGTGCGGTTCTTCCAATCCATACACCATCACAGGATTTTTAACGCAAGGTGATAAACAAGGTCGTGGATAGGCCTATTCATAGGGTCAGCCTTAATAACTTTGGGTTTATATAATTAACTTAAGTCAATAATAGTGAAATATTATTCGTACTGTCATAGATTTGATTGTCTGTAGGCGTGCCGTAATAATAGTGGGTCACTGATAAAAGTGGTAAGCATAGGCCCTACAGTGAAGTGACAGGTTGTTGGTCATGCTGGCGTATCACTTATCAGTTACTTCTAGTAGACTCTAGAAAATGCATTGACAAATTATTTCACATATATGTTCATAAAGTGCTGAAAATACCTTGGCTAGCAGTGCTGAATAATACCTAAGGCTTGGCCAACATTACACATGGACTTACTTTCCGTATTGTGTGTTACTTTCGTTCTATGTTACGTTCAAAATTAATCCTCAATTACAAATATGCACCCAGCACTCGACGCGGTCGTTGGTGGCACAGAACCTTGTGATTCTCTTCATAATATACCACTTTCCACACTTGTATCTCTGACGTAGATCTGCGTACGCGACGGTCTTGTGGTTAGCGTATCTGCTTCCAATGCAGAAGGTCCAGGGTTCGATTCCCGTCAAAGTCAGAAGTTTTTTAACTTCTGATTTGGACTTGAGTCCATCAGTTCTTGTCTTAGGAGTTTGTAAACGGTGACTTTGGAGCCGTCCTAGCAACGAAGCACATAATAAATTTCAGAGTTGTTCTGAATCGGCCTTGTTGATTCTGGCGTTGATCCGCGGGTGTTCGCACTGTCCATACCACTGATTGCTATATTTCCTATTAAAAGTATCGATCTTTGGTTGGTTATCGCTCACTCGTCGATTGCGTCGGGGCCTGCAGGGTTGGCTTGGTCGCTTTGATTTAAAGTCCCCCACTGAAAATCAGTTATATAACTGAGTGGGTAGACTCTAAATAAAATTTATTTATTTTATTTTAATGAAATGAAATCATTTTCAGAAAAACATGGGTATAAAGAAACCATGGAATCCACATCAGAAGTTAAAAATATTTTGTTTATAGTGGAATTCGAACCCTGGACCTTCTGCATTGGAAGCAGAGACTCTAGCCACAAGCTAGAAAATGCACACCACTTGTATAACATGAAATAATGAAACTCATCTATATGTTTACAAAACAATTTTATGAATCATGTGAAGTGAAACAAATACAATAATTTTATGCAAACTTCTTGACGAAGTCTGGTGACAATACTTGATTAATAGTTAATACATGGAGTAATTCAGCACGGGTATTTTTCTTCTTGACAGGTTGTCATTCTCCGAGGTAACTAACCTGAAACCGTAAATCAATACTTCTAATGTTTGTCTGTGTTAAAATCCCGCACATAACAAAAAAATTGTAAAAATATAGCCAGTATCTTATACAATCAAAATAATCGAACCCATGTCCTTTGATTCCATATGCATGGAACTACTCTTACACCATGCACAGGTATAATAGTTAAGGTTTATTTGGTTTAAGGGTGAGTCGACCGTTAGATCATAAACTCATAATGTGTCTTTCTAGCCTAGGGGATGTGTGAAGGATAGGCCCATGCTTTACAGATCCAGACACAGGCCGATGAGGAAAGTGGAGGGGGGGGGTTCTCACATCGCGGCCGTCGGTGAGGGGGAGGGATACCGATGACGACTGCCTGTGCTCGCTTCTAGTTTCGGGAAGTAACATAGTCTCATATTTACTCGCCTATTTTTGCGAGATTGTATTTAACTATTTTCTTTCATTTTACGATCAATAGGAGCATACCACGTGCAATAGGGTCATATCACGTGCAATAGGGGCATACCACGTGCATTAGGGGCATACCACATGCAATAGGGGCATACCAGTGCATTAGGGGCATACTACGTGCAATAGGGGCATACCACGTGCTAAATTTTATCCCAGGCCCAGATTTAAAATAAATTTGTAACTTCCAGGATTTATTTTGTATTGTTGATTGATACCTGAAATATAATCATTTTCTAGTAAATTAACTCAAGAAGATATCTGAAAACTTGGTTCAATTATGTAGATCAATTACATTTAGTAAATACAAAAAAACATTTCACAGCTCACAAAATCTCATCACATCGCATGAACACCAGAGTGGAGACAGGAAATAAGCCGGATGAGCTACCTACCCGTGCCTGTTGCACTAGAACCTAAAGTTCTTGACCGTTCTCTTGATGGCCCACGCGAACTTTGACCTCTGCGTCTTATTGTAGACCTTCTCTATAGGGACGTGGTATCGCTTGCACCTGGGAACAAAACATAAAGAGCTCTATAGAGCGGAGCCTAGTTCTTTTTATTATTATTATTTATTTATCAACAACAGGGATATACCCCACAAGTGTGATATAATATAACTAGTAACTATAGAAACTAAGTCTACATTTTAGCATGAAGGAAAACTAATGAATGGTTAGAGAGCCTTCATAATCTTTGGAGATACTTGGAGATAACTAGTTGTGAGGCACTTTGAACATGTTGGTAATTATTGATTTAAAACAGTTAAAATCTATATGGTGAATGTCAATGTCTTCTTGCTTCCTTACTACTAAGTTGTACGATCTTTGAAGCCAGTAATATAAGAATATTCATACACATCAATTCTGCACTTTGGAATCATGAAAGTATCACGATTACGAGTATTTTTGTTCGGTATGCGGAAACCAAGGTCACTAGTTATATCGATGTCGACAACACTATGAATTATTTTAAATAGGTACGTCAAGTCAGTGATGGTATGCCTATCTTCAAGGGATGTGATGTTATTCTCGAGACAAAGCGAAGTATAGTCACGTCGGTGATATACTGTATTTACTTGAGGACATGAAAGTTTAATACACCGTTGTTGTGCTCGCTCTATGTTCTTGGTGTTGGTCTTGTGTGGTTCCAGAAGTGCTGGCGTATATAGTCGACCTAACTTAAGTCCATGTTCTCACCAGGAAACTGTGATGCGCGGGTCCAGGTAGTTGAGCTCCAGAATGGCTTCCTTACGACGACCTACCTTGGGAGTTAGACGAACCTCCGCCAGAGCGGAGATCAAGCAGACCTTGCAGTAACGACCTAACTATTCTAAGTCCATGTTCTCACCAGGAAACTGTGATGCGCGGGTCCAGGTAGTTGAGCTTCGATGTGCCCAGGGCGATGTTCTTATTCTTCTGCTTGTCTTCCGCTTGGACACACAGCTTCTCCAGTTGCATCTCCAGTCTCTCTAGAGCTGCCCTCTTCCTCTCGACCGCATCCCTACCACACAAACACACACGATATTGTCCTACAAAATCAAGCTGAGCCAAGGTCTTGGACTTGATTACACTACATGCAAATTGGAAGAACTACATACGGGCATTTTATTTTTGGATGAGCGAAGTGAAGACTTCAATTTCACTGACCCCCAAAAAATTTAGCTTGGGTGTTTTTTTTTTTTTTTTTGTATTTTTGTCTGTTTGTTCGCTCTCTACCGGGCAAACGGAATATCCGACCTTTATAAAAATTGGAGGGGACCTTTGAAATCTCTGAACTTAGAGGTGTATTGTTTTTGGGTACAATCGAAGAAATATTTCTCATGAATATCGTACTTTTACGATTTTTTTCGATTTTTAGTGCGATATTTTCGTGCCATTTGGGCCGATTCTAACCAAACGGGTGGGGCTTGAAAAAGTTAGCCAGAATCAATAGAAATAGTTTTAATATGAGTTTTTTTAGGTTTATAATAACACAAGTAACAATAGAAACTTGACAACAATCAACTACAATGCATTCAAAAAGCACTTGCAATGGAAAAATGGTGCTACACAAACTAAAAACTTACAAAAAAGCTCATCCATCTACGCGGCGGGACTTAAGCGTTTTCCTAGTTTTACAAAAGGATGACTAGCACTCACCTAGATAGCCTTCTATTCCTGTACTCCCTCTTGGCCTGTTGATACAGACACTGCGCCTTCTTGATTTGCTTCTTCTTGATCACGATCTTTGCCGCCAAGTTCTTCATAGTCTTTGCAAAGTTCTTTGGCACGGCTCGCTGGTGGTTGCACAGCTTGGCCACGGCTCGGTTCGCGTCGTTGTACGCCATGATCTACATAACAGCAGGTGGTTGTTAAGTCTGTTGGGTCAGCTCGCACAAACCAGGTTAATAATAATCATTTTAAATATTTTTTGCGGGAAACCTGCCCAGGGTGCAATGCAAGACCCTATTCAGGTGCCTAACTATATTGAAGTTTGTACACATTATTTTGAAGGTTTATCCAGGTGCTGTTTGAGGACTTAATCCCTTGCATTCGCAAAAACGACTGAAGAAAACTTAGTAAAAATCCATTCAGTCAGGATTTCCGGTCTCGATGGGATTTTAACCCTGGACCTCCCGATTCAAAGTCCAGCGCTTGGCGCTCGAGCCAACTCTGTCGATAAACAAACCAGGTTAGAGGTTTATTCCGGACCCTCTTGAGGCTCTAGCTAGCCCTACATGTCCAATGAGGTTGTGGTTTGCACTAATGTGTCACGTTAGTAATAGTGTATGTCAGACTGTATATCGCAATCAGAGCACATTTACGAATAGAATTGTTTAGTTTGTTTCTCAATTTCCATCGTTGGGAAATACTCCCATAATTAGTTACACCCATCTCAGCCGGCTATCGAACCCGGGTCTCCCGATTGTCGATCGGACACTTTCACCCATATCTACTGAGGTGGTTAACCTATTGTTGGTGCATGATAGATCTGAATAGATGGGTTCAGGGACAGCAACGACTTTGCTGCTTTTGAACTAACCAAATGTGTACCGAAGCAACTTTACCGGTGCTGCCAGCATCGACAGGTGAATTTTGGCGAATCAGCGATCGGTATCTTAGAATGCGACCCTATGATTGGTCAATATATTTGCTTCTGAACGACTTTACCTTCTGATCAGTTGTCATCCTAGAATACTTGCTCCGCCTTCTATCCAGTTCCCTCTGCAGCGTGACAGAGGCATTGCACGTGCGGAACACCTTGGCCGTCAGTCCTTTCATTATGGTCCCCAAGTGTCTGTTCAGAGCAGCCGTCTGCAATAAAGAAACAAGGGCATGTTTACATAGTTGTGCTGCTAAATGGATTCAAAGTGTTCACTGTGTTACAAGTATTTACTTTTTAGAATAATTCTGGGAAATACATTTTGGAGAAATGTTTGGGTACAAAATGTATAATAGACCTGTATCAATCTATTTCAAACATTTTGAGGAAAAAATCCCGCTTGAAATCATCATCGTCATCGTCATCGTCATCGTCATCGTTTTCGTCATCGTCATCGTCATCGTCATCGTCATCGTCATCGTCATCGTCATCGTCATCGTCATTGTCATCGTCATCGTCATCGTCATCGTCATCGTCATCGTCATCGTCATCGTCATCGTCATCGTCTTCGTCATCATCATCATTAAACGAGGGAGCGGAGCGACCGAGTGTCTCCATTCAACTCGAACGGCTCTCATTCTGTGATTCTGTCTGTCTGTACGTCGAAAATCAGCCGAACTGCTGAACAGATTGCGCTGAAATTTTAAACAGACATCCGGTACGAGTTTACTGAGAACTGCTAACAAAATCAGCTAGATCCATTGCGATTTAATCCCACAATAAATAAAAATGTGATTTTTTAAAATATCGATAGCATTTGTTTAGTAGCAGCTATCGGGACCACATCTACGTGGCTTGCATGGCCTATTGGTAAGCATTTAGCCTACCGCACGGAGGGTTGGGGTTCGATACCCGTTAGTTCGAACTTTTTTTTATTTTTACACACACATATAATTTTTGAGGGGTGTTAAATGGGAAATAAAAATTAGGTGATTTTGATTTACCTTGGAAATTTGTTAATGTTTTACGCTAATACATTTTGAACACGATTCGCATTTTAAATGTTCAATTTAAATAATTAGGGAAGCGCCAAAGTCGTTGTTAAACGAGTGAGTGAGCCATGTGTTGAGTACCCGGTATCATTTCTCATACTGGGCTAGATCCAGCCTTAGGTATAGGGGAGGAAAGGGGATGTTCCCGGGTACTCAACACTTGGCTTACTCACTCGTTTAACAACGACTTTGGCGTTTCCCTAGTCATTAGTCGTTCATCTCGGTCGAAAGTTGGGCTCAACTTGGGGGGGCAAGTGCTAACCCATATAATTCGGTTCTACACATCACAGAGCATGTATTGTTGTATAATTTGAAGAAAAAATTTCACTGCTAACAAAAACGTCACGACGCTTCAAAGATGGCCGACGCTTCATTTCAATGCCGCAATTGCCCTTACTAAAACCAAAATAAATGTTAGGAAAATTATCGCAGACACTTAATTTTACTTGTATTCCATTCAGAAGAAAGTTCACAACAATACAAATGCAACTAAAATAAAAAAAAACAATGGAATAGTCAGTTTTTAGGTCAAAATAGACCTTGTGAACCCAACTTTTTCCAAACTACGCCTTTATTTTACG
Source organism: Sweltsa coloradensis (assembly GCA_024449915.1). Classification (NCBI taxonomy): domain Eukaryota; kingdom Metazoa; phylum Arthropoda; class Insecta; order Plecoptera; family Chloroperlidae; genus Sweltsa; species Sweltsa coloradensis. The sequence continues at coordinate 26,627 of JAMZAV010001369.1, forward strand.
GACATCTCAAGTTTTACAATATCAACCACAATTTTTTGAAAAAAATCAGGAATGTGTGTCAGCATATTGGCAACAAAATGGCTATAACAGAATTTGTATCAAATGGTATTGTAAATCTCAAATAATTACAAAACTAAACATGTGTATGTGTGATTCTCATTAAATATCCTGTTATTTCCCACATATAGTGCAGTCTCTGGCCATAATATCAGTAGGAATTTCGACCTGGATGAATTTTATCTTTTGATCCTGTTTGGGTATACCTTAAGGATAAAAAAAATCTTGGGTAGACATCTGTCGTCCGGCCCTAAGTTTTTTACGACGCCATTTTCTTTTGGGCATATGCATAAATACACGCTCTTGGTTTTTATACATTTTCTATACTGTTGTTTACCGTGTAATAAATCTGAAGTAATATTTGGATTCTCTATGAAATTACCAATTACATGATATAAATTTTGTCATTCTGGGAACAATGGGGATTATAGAAAATTACATATAAGTCATGCAGATAAGTGATGCTGATTGTGCTTTTTCATTATAGGGCCTGGGACATATAACATTTGGCACAAAATATTAGGGATGTAACTGGAAAATTATTTGAATATTGGTCTATCTAAAATTTGCCCCCCGACACCAATGGGGGCCATTTTACAATTTTACAAGATGGCGGCCAAACGTGTTGTTTGAAATTTTATGATAGATTGTTGAAATTTGGAAAAATACATAGGCCTATAGGCCTATGTGCCTAGTGCCATTGAAAAATGACTTTCGAATAGGGCCATGTCAAACTAACAGAGTGGTACCAATGGCGGCCATTTTAAAGGATGGCCGTCACACACATGAACCACGTAAATGTAATGGTGTAATCTTGCTATTTGGTACACAAACAGGGCATGCAATGGAAAATTACGTTTTTATGCGTTATATCAATTCAATACATTTTAGAAACAATGGATCTGCTTCCGCATATCTACATTAATTGCTATTGCATTATAAAAGCAAGCAATAACACTATACATACATACATACTTATAATAAGTAATACACGTGTTTTTGTACACATTGAAGGCAATTGACTAGTTTCTATAACACATTTTAAATAAGAAAATGGAAATGTTTATATTCCTATTTAAGTTTGTGTAATTAAATTCTCGTTTGTAAAAAGCGATAGCCCCGGTAGATGACTGGCGTTGATGCAAAATATGGTTTTTCAAAGTTTATCCGTTTGAGACCCACCAACATACACAGAATTGGATTACCATTTCCAATACTCAAATGTATTTAGCAAGCCAGCCATTACCTTCCTACCCAAGTATACTAAGTTGAATTCAGCATCAATAACATAACATATTCTAAAATGGCCAATACAATTGTTTTATTTGGCTCACACATGGGGCATGTCATTGGAAGAAAAGTGTTTAATGTGTCCAGAGAGAAACCAGCAATTTGCTTTAATAACTGGCATTTTACGATAGATTACTTATTTCAAGTTTCATCCCGATCTGATAGTGCGTATTCTTAATAGAAAACTGGTTACCAAAAGGAAAACAAGTAGTCAACACGCAGTTAGTTAAATCAAACATGTCACCAAAAAGTTCACTCAGTTTAGTCGCCAGAAGAAGCCAATAGTAAGCCAACAGGTTGTTATGTGTCAAAATACTACCTCTTGGGTACCTGTTGGAAACCTTGTTGGAAGACAGCCAAGAGTGTACCAAGTAATTGACAAAAATACGCCAAACGGTTGCCGCTAGCTTAAACCAAGAGGTCCCCAAAAAGCAGCCAAACGATTGCCAAAAGTTGGACCAAATTATAGTCTTATGTCATAAAATTGATTAAGAATGCATGAATAGGACATAGTTAAAAAATGTAGAAGATCATGAGAAAATGGAACGAAGACCATGCTTTCGAGTTTACATCAAAAACACCTAAAATTAAATTACGAAGTGTGATAAAGTTCAAGATGAAGATAATCACAGTACGGAAAATAGCAGCATTTATGTTGAGTTACATTAACTCGGTTCTAAATGCAATACATTATCGTATTGACTCTTACAACAAACAACAAAACAAATAGACAAAACTTTATTTTTATCTCCACCTTGTTATACTTGGATATATACCAACCAAATATTTTTACAAAGGTTTCTTCTTCATCTGATTGGGTGGGTGGCTGGCTGGCTAATAGCTAATACTATGTTTATGTTTGTGGATCCCAAAACGGAGTGGCACCAACCAATGACAGTCATCTACGGGACTATTGCCTTTTCCAAACGAGAATTTAATTAGAAAACTTAAATGGGAACATAAACGTTTTCATTTTCATATTTAATAACAAGATGATGTGTTATAGAAACTAGTCCATTGCCTTCAATGTGTACGAATAATGTGTGTATTATTTATTTTAAGTAAAGTATTTTGTTTGTTTTTAATGCCACCCATTATGATACATTGCTTCTTAAAAGTATTGAATTCATATAACACATAAAAACGTAATTTTTCAATGGCGTGCCCTATTTGTGTACCAAATAACAAGATAACTTATACCTTTAAATTTACGTAATTCATATGTGGTGGACGGCCATCTTTTAAAATGGCTGCCATTGGTGCCACTCAGTTAGTTTGACATGGCTTTATTCAAAAGGCATTTTGGTGTGGTTCGGTCTTGTGGTTAGCCTCTGCTTCCAATGCAGAAGGTCCAGGGTTCGATTCCCGCTAAAGTCAGAAGTTTTTTAACTTCTCATTTGGACTTAAGTCATCAGTTCATGTCTTTGTAAACGAATTTGGAATTTGTAAACGGTGACTTTGGAGCCGTCCTAGCGACGAGGCACATATTAATTTAAAGTTGATCTGAATCGGCCTTGTTGATTCTGGCGTTGATCCGCGGGTGTTAGCACTGTCCACCATACCACTGATTACTATATTTCCTATTAAAAAATATTGATCTTTGGTTGGTTATCGCTCACTCGTCGATTAAGTCGGGGCCTACACAGGGTTGGCTAGGTCGCTTTGGTTTACTGTGCCCCACTGAAAATCAGTCATATGACTGAGTGGGTAGACTCTAAATACGAATTTATTTATTTATTTATTTATTTTATTTAATGGCATGTTTACTGAATTTACCAAATTTTAACAATCTATCATAAAATTTCAAACAACACGTTTGGCCGCCATCTTGTAAAATTGTAAAATGGCCCCTATTGGTGTCGGGGGACAATTCTGAGATAGACCAATATTCAAATAATTTTCCAGTTACATCCCTAATATTTTGTGCCAAATGTTATATGTCTAGGCCCTATAATGAAACGCACAATCAGCATCACTTATCTGCATGACTAATATGTAATTTTCTATAATCCCACATTGTTCCCAGAATGACAAAATTTATATCATGTAATTGGTAATTTCATAGAGAATCCAAATATTACTTCAGATTTATTACAACGGTAATCAACAGTATAGAAAATGTATAAAAACCAAGAGCGTGTATTTATGCATATGCCCAAAAGAAGATGGCGTCGTAAAAAACTTAGGGCCGGAACGACAGATGTCTACCCAAGATTTTTTTTATCCTTAAGGTATACCCTAACAGGATCAAAAGATAAAATTCATCCAGGTCGAAATTCCTACTGGTATTATGGCCAGGGACTGCACTATATGTGCAAATAACAGGATATTTAATGAGAATCAACACATACACATGTTTAGTTTTGTAATTATTTGAGATTTACAATACCATTTGATACAAATTCTGTTATAGCCATTTTGTTGCCAATATGCTGACACACATTCGTGATTTTTTTCAAAACATTGTGGTTGATATTGTACACTTGAGATGTCCGTAAAGTAAGGCGTAGTTTGGAAAAAGTGGGTTCACAAGGTCTATTTTGACCTATAACTGACTATTCCATTGTTGTATTTTTATTTTAGTTGGATTTGTATTGTTGTGAACTTTCTTCTGAATGGAATACAAGTAAAACTAAGTGTCTGCGATAATTTTCCTAACATTTATTTTGGTTTTAGTAAGTCAATGTGCGGCATTAGAAATGAAGCGTCGGCCATCTTTGAAGCGTCGTGACATATTGTTAGCAGTGAAATTTTTTCTTCAGTTATACAACAATACATGCTCTGTGATGTGTAGAACCGAATTATATGGGTTAGCACTTGCCCCCCAAGTTGAGCCCATTGTAGGCCTTTTCGCCGTCGAGATGAACGACTACATCGTCATCGTCGGTCTTCCTATACACCACGTAGTTGGGCTACTCACATTGAGCTTGTCAAAGAGTTTGGAGTTTCCGTTCTTCGACTTATGTTGTTGAAACTCCTTGAGGTCCCTGTAGACCCGGCGGTCTACGCGTATCTTCCTGCAGTAGCGGATACAGTCCTTGCCGGGGAAGTCCAGGAGAATCTGGCCTGCAGAAGTTTGTACAAACATGTTAATCAGCGGATACAGTCAGGCGCGGACTGGCAGGGGGTGCTGGGGTGCGATCGCACCCCGGGCTTTTGACATTCCGGGCCCCGATGGAACATTTGTTCACACTACACTTTCAGTTTCAGACAAAATAAATATGATTGTATATTTGTTTACTGCGAAAAAGAGTTGACGAACAAAATACTTTAGATAATATTAACGATGACTCATAGGGTGCCTTAGGCAGCTCTTCAAAAGAGAATGGTTGTTCAGTGTTTTCAGTTTTCAGTAGGAACTAGTAACTTTCATGTATAGTTTATTGACTTTCTCGCCGCCCGCTCTACGAGAAGAAATTTCGATGTGATTGCAAGTATTTTGGTTTTGGTTTGCCAGTTCCAACAGCAAGGGGATGGCGTTGGGTGGGGATGGGGGGGACACCCGGCGCCGGCGGAAGGATGAAGAAGTAGTACCGTGAATCGTGTCATTACAGGTTACAGCTTACGCTTACACATTATTATTGGAAAGTTGCATGATTCAATCAAAATGTCCAGTATACACTCATCCCCCAAGCTCGCATTTTGCGAGTGTAAATTTAGTACTTGCGAGCTACATTATTGGTTGTAAGGCTAATTTTCGCGAGATTTGAATTGCGAGCTCGGGTAGTGTTACTAGTTGGCGCCTGTTAATCGCGTCCTAAAACAGCATTTTAGGCCATAAAATATAACGAACCCCCCAAAAAAATTCGCCTTCAGCGAAATTGACTCCAGTGACTGGGGCTTCGCCCCAGACCCCTGCTTTACTACTCGACCTCATACATGCCAGCATCCCGGGCCCTTTCGACCCAGTCCGCGCCTGGATACAGTCCTTGCCAAGGAAGTCCAGGAGAATCTGGCCTGCAGAAGTTTGTACATGCATGTTAATCAGCGGATACAGTCCTTGCCCGGGAAGTCCAGGAGAATCTGGCCTGCAGAAGTTTGTACATGTTTAATCACTTCGGAAGGCGGAAACTAGGTAGCCTTTACCGATACTTTGTGTGTGTGCGTGTGGGTACGAAAACACGTATTCCAGAACATGACATTGTATCAAACCGTAATGGATTTGTGATTTTTATTTTATTTCTTTTGTCACTATTATGGAGGAAAGTTTGTAAGCCCTTTTACCCACATACTTCTGTACACCTTTTAAACAAAAGCCAATTCAATATTGCCAGCCCGTCACAAGGATATTTTTGCATCATACGGGCTTCTTATTCTATTTTTTGCTATGGTGTTTATATTACGGTATAAACTATGTTTTGTAGAAATATCATTTGTTTATTTTTGTTAATGGATGTACTGAATAATGAAATGTACTTTTAGAAAATGTTAATATGTTTCTTATAATTTACACCTATCTGTGGTTATAGATCATATCATAATAGGTTTGTTCTTTTGTCCACCAATTTTTACACCTTTTGCACCTTTGAAGAAATAAGCGTTCTTTTGTCCAGCTGTAATTACAGTATTTCTTCCTTAAGACATGTTCTTTTGTCCAGGGGGTAATTACAACTTTTACACTTTTTGCACCTGCCTCTTGAGGAGGTGTAAAAGGTGTAGCTTAGGAAATTCGCACCAATTTCAAAAGTAACCCCGTTATATGTGCGATTGTTTAATTAAACGAGGGAGCGGAGCGACCGAGTGTCTCCATTCAACTCAAACGGCCCTCATTCTGTGATTCTGTCTGTCTGTACGTCGAAAATCAGCCGAACCGCTGAACAGATTGGGCTGAAATTTTAAACATACATCCGGTACGAGTTTACTGAGAACTGCTAACAAAATCAGCTAGATCCATTGCGATTCAATCCTACAATAAATAAAAATGTGATTTTTTAAAAATATCGATAGCATTTGTTTAGTAGCAGCTAGCGGGACGAGATCTACCTGGCTGACATGGCCCAGTGGTAAGCATTAAGCCTACCGCACGGAGGGTTGGGGTTCGATACCCGTTTACTCGAACTTTTTTATATTTTTACACCCACATATTATTTTTGAGGGGTGTTAAATGGGAAATAAAACTTAGATGATTTTGTTTTATCTTGGAAATTTGTTAATGTTTGACGCTAATACGTTTTGAACATGATTCGCATGTTAAATGTTCAATTTAAATAACTAGGGAAAACGCCAAAGTGGTTGTTAAACGAGTGAGTGAGCCATGTGTTGAGTACCCGGTTTCATTCTCCATACTGGACTTGATCCAGCCTTAAGTATAAGAGAGGAAAAGGGAAGGTCCCGGATACTCAACACTTGGCTCTCTTCTCACTCGTTTAACAACGACTTTGGCGTTTCCCTAGTAAATAGAAGATAAAACGTAATAAAAAAATAATATGGAATAGAATAATTGTTGAAAATGCACAAAGCTGTGTTATTGAGTGAGATATCTTCTGAAAGTGTTTGAATTTAATGACAGCAGGCAACATAACCTCGAAATTTGATGTCAAATTATAACAAAATCGTTCTTTTGTCCATCCGTGAAATATTACACCTTTTAACCCCTTTTCTGATTCTGTATTTTACACCTAGGTGGACAAAAGAACAAACCTAATATGTTACTACAATATTCTAGTTTAGAGCTACGGCGCGGGAAATCAAACGACTGGGCTTGCTAGTGTAACCCACAGCTTGCTATCTTAGGTTACGAGCCGTCCGCGTACGGACAACTATAGTAATGTGTAGCCCCAGCCATAGAAGCAAGAGCAACCTGTCAAGATGTGGAAGAGATTGCAAAATCAAGTATGACCGGATCAACCTATATTGTGTTTTTGGTGGATTTATTGAAATATCTTACAATTGTAAGAATTGTTTTTGTTCATTGTGGTAAGGTCGCTTGTTATAAGTTATACATTTAAAAAATACAATTTCAAATACATATTAATATTAAAACTATTCTGAACAACTTTAAAAATATATTAACTTCTCTTCCTCCACAATGCTCTCTGGTAAATTATCCCACTCGGATATCGTTCTATTAATGAATGAAAATTTACTCTAGTTACTCTACTAGTTACTCTAATTACATGACCGTGCTTGACCTTGAGCCCTTGCGAGCAGCAGCCCACGGTGTCGGCTCGGTCCGCCCCTTTCTCGTTGCCAGCCCTCAGCGCCAACTGAAACAAAGTAATCTTGGATTTAAACTAACTTGCCATTGTAATAATTGTTTTGATATGATGAAAGAAGATAAAATACCGAATAAATTTTCATTGTTTTTTTAAATTGAATTTATCGGTTTAAAAATGTAACAGCATTCTAGTAATTTTGAATTGAAATAAACCAACGAAACAAATCCAGCTGATTTTGAAGAAATTTCTTTCTTAGGCATAACTGGACAGCAAACCAATGGGTTCAATTTATTGTTTAAAAAAACGAGAAGTAAAAATGTTACCATTTGTTTCATTTGTTTATAATGTCCCTAAAAACAGCAACACAAACTTGGTGATCCGCTTGAAAAAAACAAAAAAAACAAACATGGACAGATAAATACTATATATTTCTTACACCCCTGCTTCTAACATAAGTCTGGTCAGGGGGTGGCTAACCACCAGATTTTCTAGGGAACAAGAGTTTATTAACACCGGCTTGCCGGGCCTGTCATGTTATCTTCTCCCTTCGTCTTCCTTTTCACCTTTTCCGTCAATACCGTCCTCTTCTTTCTTGCATCTTACCACCAGCTCACGCCATTTCCTCATGTCCTCCCATAGTTTTTCTGCTTCTACTTCTTCCCAACACTAATTTTCTCTCTTCAACATCATTTATTATTTGGTCCTCCCACTTCTCTCTTGGTCTACCAGGTCTTCTCCTGTTCATATTTCCACTTTCAAATTCTGCTCTTGGTATTCTCTTTATTTCCATTCTTCTCATATATCCATACCAACTCAATCTTTCTCTTCCTATTTTGAACGAAAATTGTCAACACCGACACTCTTCCTAATTTCCTTACTCCTGATTTTTTACAAGTTGAGATAATACCCTCTATACTCCTTACGAATGAAATTTTTGCAGTTTGTATCTTATTCGAGTCCCTCACTCCCAACGTCCAAGTCACAGCATACGTTAGAATCAAAAATAAACAAAATAAAAATCAAAGTTGTGGCATGATAAACAAGCACAAGTGAAACATGTTCATCTGACTGTTTGCCTCAGCCTGAGCCCGGGATAACATTTGACCCAAAGTTTTCCTTTGTCGATCGATCGAGGGGAGAAAGAAGTGAATTTGATGGGATTATAAAGTCGTCGGAAACCAACCCCCTCGCCTCAACGACCTCTCCAACGACGACGACGATGTCCTACGACCATGTGAACAAACATAAAGACGTCAGCGACGTGAGAAACCCACCATCCCCACCTTGCCTGTGGAGTGTGGCTGGATTTGTTCAACACAAGTGTGTCCTCCGCACAGTGGTATTTCACGATCAAACGGTTGGCGCGCCCTTGAGCCAAATGAATGAATCTGTCCTCTGACTCACCTGGTCTATGAAGTAGAGCGCCACGGACAGCTGCCTCATGACTGACTCACCTTGGTCTATGAAGTAGAGCGCCACGGACAGCTGCCTCATGACTGACTCACCTGGTCTATGAAGTAGAGCGCCACGGACAGCTGCCTCATGACTGACTCACCTGGTCTATGAAGTAGAGCGCCACGGACAGCTGCCTCATGACTGACTCACCTGGTCTATGAAGTAGAGCGCCACGGACAGCTGCCTCATGACTGACTAACCTGGTCTATGAAGTAGAGCGCCACGGATAGCTGCCTCATGACACTGACTCACCTGGTCTATGAAGTAGAGCGCCACGGACAGCTGCCTCATGACTGACTCACCTGGTCTATGAAGTAGAGCGCCACGGACAGCTGCCTCATGACCGGGTCCTTGCTCCTCAAACCCTGGTGGTACTTCGCTCGGACCCTCTTGATGCACTTGCAAAGTCTTCGCGCCAACTCGTATTTATTCTCGTCCTGTGCACACTTGAGTCTCGACGAAGAGTTGAGCATCATGTACTTGACTCCTCCTAGAATGTTCTCCTTCCAACAAGCTAGCCACGTGACCGTGTTGTCGTGACGGACCTGCTTCCACCGGTTACCTGGGAACAGTAATCATCATCGTCGTCGTCATCAACTGTCGCAGTTTCCAGCTCCTAGGAAGGGTTACCATGGGTCTTTTTTCTTTCCTGCCTGAACAGTATTACTTTCATACCTTCCCAGCTCTCTCCCTTTGCTTGAAGGTCTATAGCTTTAGTCACTATCCATCTCTCCTTGCATTCTCTTCTTCCTTCATTATTTGTTTCATACATTCTCTTGAGCGATATATTTTGCCGTCACGTGTTTTAATATCCGAACCATTAGAACCTTGTCTAAAAAATACTGTGCATTAAAGAAACCAGAACGACCCAAAATAAATAATATTATAATAGTGTACCCACTTAGTGTTAAGGCTATTCCACCGCGTTTTTCTATTTTCCAAAATATGCTACTAAGTTAAAATATAGTGAATGGCTTTGAAACATGGCTATTTTAGAAAATCAAAAATATTTTTTCCAAATTTTTCTGATCCGGTACACGGCCAATATAGCCACCTCAAAATAATTTCAAACTTCAATTCGCCAGGGCACACCATTCAACGTACGGTGTTGTGCTTTTGTGACATTAATTTTTAACTGTTTTTCTATGGACTGACTGAGAGAAAACAGATTTATTTTAACAATTGTCTTTCCAGCGAATTTTTCGTTTGGCGGTATTTTTTTACCGATTTGTACCGCCAAACGAAAAAATTCGCAGGAAAGACAATTGTTAAAATAAATCTGTTTTCTCTCAGTCAGTCCATAGAAAAACAGTTAAAAATTAATGTCACAAAAGCACAACACCGTACGTTGAATGGTGTGCCCTGGCGAATTGAAGTTTGAAATTATTTTGAGGTGGCTATATTGGCCGTGAACCGGATCAGAAAAATTTGGAAAAAATATTTTTGATTTTCTAAAATAGCCATGTTTCAAAGCCATTCACTATATTTTGACTTAGTAGCATATTTTGGAAAAAAGAAAAACGCGGTGGAATAGCCTTAAGAACTACACTACAGTGGGGAAATCTAAAATAAAGACTTGTTACCACCAAAGTCGACGACGACGACATCCAAAGGTAAATAATATCCAACCAGCCTTAGTCAGCTACGAGTCACCATTGGACGTCGCTATCATCGACAGGGCTAGATTGCAACACAAAAACAAAGATGGGTACCCAATCCGAAAGAATGTGAATTGTGTGAACATCAAAAATAGATCTTCCTTCACAGACTCGTGTGAATCAGCCATCGCTACAGTGACTCACTTACTGGGCTACTCCTGCCCGCTATCTCCCCATCACAAAGAGCTTGCCAAGGAATGTGCTCGCTTACTTCTGCCCGCTATCTCCCCATCACAAAGAGCTTGCCAAGGAATGTGCTCGCTTACTTCTGCCCGCTATCTCCCCATCACAAAGAGCTTGCCAAGAAATGTGCTCGCTTACTACTGCCCGCTAGTCTCGGAGCGGCGGGCGCCTTGCTGCAGTTGACCGTCACGTCCCCCGGCAACACCCTCTTCTTCAGCCTCCCTCTCTTGGGGTGGTTACCGCGGCCACGGAACAACCCGGGAGGTTCGACCTTGAAGTTGCCGATCTTCTCCTTGACACCGTTCACCAGACAGTAGCCGTACTGCTTCTCAAGTCTAGCGTTGTCCTCTTTCAAGCGCTAAAGGAAAACGTTTTATTGAGAGACATTAGAACAGATGGAACCTGTGTCTGATGTGTTTATACCTTCTCCACAAGAATTTGATTTAAAAGCTAGGAATCAACATAAGCCTGTTGTATACACCACAGCCAGAGTATCAGCATTCACATCCTCTCAATGCCAGACCATTTTCCTTCCGTTTGCAACACCCTCAGATACGATGAGAGATAGTAACCAGATGGATACCCTCCTGAGATGGAAGTTTTAATTTCTGGATTGATTTCAAGATAATCATTTTACACATTCATACGTGAGTGTTTCGTGATTAGCGCCTAATTAAATTGAGAATTGAGAAGCTGTCGTCTTGAAACGATCGACCCTTTTCCGTGGAAAGAATGCGAAACTTTCACGCGCATTGAAAGATAAACACGTGGGCTGAACCTACATTACACCAAGTCACTAATAATACTTTGCAAGTGTATACCCTATTCACTTTATATGGTGCAGCGAGATAATTTACGGCTATGTTACGATTTAAGCCGCAAATCATTAAAATAGGCTACATTGTTGTTGATAATATGTCACAATCAGGAACGGTTAAATTCTTATTGAAAAACAAATTAAAACCGGTTTCTCGTCATGATTGCTCGTACGTAATGCCACCTTTAAAATTAAAAGGTTTCATGTCATCGTTGTATGTAGCACTTAACACTGCCATCGTTGGGTGACTCTGCCATGTAATGGCCGCCATTTTTCAAGATATCGGCTAACGCCCAAACCGCATTTCGGCGGACCCGAAGTATGTTATTTAATATTACATTATTTATTGATCCTCAAAAACGCTGCTTTCTTCTCATTTTGTCCGAGTAAGAATCTAAAATCACTCAACCCCCACTAGTATACTAGTAAAATAAGCTATGGATGTACCAACACAACTATGTCCCGCGCCATTACGTGCGCGCGCGGCAGACAAAGTTCATTCCGGTTTTAGGCTGGGGCTACACAGTGCGCATTCTCCGCGACGGACAACCCGCAGCGGGTTCGCAAAAGAAAGGCAACAAATGGTTTTAGATTAGAGCGGCTACACAGACCTTAAGACACAGACGCGGGAAAAAATCCCGCAGCTTGTCGAGCTCGATGCGGAGCGCCCGTCCCCGCAGACCAAAGTCAACACATTGTTGAATGAGAGCGACTACACAGTACACAGTGCGGTGGCGTGTATGCGATTTAGTCCGACTTCCATGTTACACCATTAGGAACAATAATTGTGCACTTTTATATAAGGGTCCTAATTTTCTTATGCGTGTACTTCACCTCCAAATAGTAATTTTTAGAGCGGGAGACCATTCGTGTCGCCATTAATTTAACTATTGCGGCCATCTTTAAAGATGGCGCAAAGTGTAATAAGACTACCTCATTTCGGAGGAATCTTGGCTTGTGGGCCGGATGTGGCACCACTTTTTCTATCAAATCGATCATAGGGAACTAGAATATGGCATCAGAATTAGAATTTCGTGAATTTCGAGGCCGTTACAAAATTGCACTGGTTTCTACGACAGCCGAGTTGACTGTAATAAGTAACATGTAGAGATCAAATTTTTTATGTGTGTACTAGACACATCAAAATTCAGTTTTAGACCGGGAGCCCATTCATTTCTCAATCCATTTACCTATGTCAGCCATCTTTAAAGATGGCGTCTGTAGTGTAAATAAGACTACCACATTTTGACGGAATCTTGGCATTGTGGCACCATTTTTAGTATTAAATCGACCATCATGAACTCAAATATGGCACTCCTGCCATTAGTGAACCTTGGATTTCGAGTCTGTGAATTGCAAATTTTACTCATTTTTAGGCATTTTTGTTACAAAATATGTCTAGATACTACAATAGCCGAATTGACTGTTAGAACATGTATAGAGGTCCACATTTTTTAATACGTGTACTAGATACTCATATAGTCATTTTTAGACTGGGAGTTTATTCGTTTCTCAATCCATTTACCTATGGTGACCATTTTGAAAGATGGCGTCTAAAGTGTAATATAACTACCACATTTCAACGGAATCTTGGCATGTGGCACCATTTTTTGTAATAAATCGACTATCGTGAACTCACTTTCTTATTATTATCAACATTGAATCCGAATATCCAAGTTTCATGTAGATTGTAGATCACAGAATCATGGCTGGCTTACACTCCCCCACGCCCAGTTACAATCGCCCTGCAATAACCAACTCGGTTAATGTAATAAAATACTTGAAATACATGGACATGGGTTCGAACTGAGCCCATTGCCATCTTTAAATATGGCTGCCATAGCTAATTAATGGCGAGACGAATGGGCTCATGGTCTTAAACTAACTATTGTGTGTCTAGTAGGTCTACATTCTTAAATGTTTTTTTTTACCTCTACACAGTCAACAGTCAACTAGGCTGTCGTACAAACCAGTGAAATTTCATAACAAAATTGCCTTGAAATGTGTTAAATTTGCAATTTACGGCTCAATTTCACGAAATTCTAATTCTGATGATGAGTTCCCCATGGTTGATTTAATGGAAAAAGTGGTGCCATAATTGCCAAGATTCCTCCGAAATGAAGTAGTCTTATTACACTCTAACGCCATCTTTAAAGATGGCCGCCATAGCTACTTTAATGGCGAGTCGAATGGACTGACTGAAAATGACTAATTGGGGGTGAAGTAGGCCTTCACTCATAAAAAAATTTGGACCTCTATATAAAAGTGCCCAATTGATTCACACCCACGCCAGACGGCCGATGTTGTTCGATGTTTTTTTTACACTGGCCTCCCTGATTCCCGCGCGGAGAAATAGCAATGTGTAGTCCCAGCCTTAGGCGAGTTCATTAATAAGGCACCGTACGGCTCAGTTCTTGTCAGCAGCCGTGAAGAACACATCGCCCTAATAAGCTTACTGCTTACGGTCGTAGGAGCGATATGACCTTCACCTTCACTTTTTAACTGATTGATTGATTCAAGACGATGAGTGGTGGTGATAGATGAGGATGAAATATGAACAGAAGGGAAGAGGGGAAACCCGGTACCGGCAAGTAGCCTACTCCATTCGAAAAGTACCAGGGGAGCAACGGCTTAACGTCCCCATAACCTTGACTATCATATTGGTTCCTCCACTAACCGGATTGTCGAGCAGACGTCGAGGAGAACGATAGCTCTCGAGCCCTCCATCTGCTCTCTAACCAAGCGGCATAGACGTGAGTATCAGGGCAGAGCGATCACCTACGATCACTTGCGATACGCGCATATAGCTCAATTTGCTCATCACCTTTACTTCAAGTCAACTTGGACTCGTCCGTTTTAACCAAGGATTTGTGTTGTTGGTATAAGACCAATCAAAAAGCTCTCCTCACCTGCTTCTCCCGCGTGCTGCGACACTTGCTCCTCTTCACCAGGAACTTATAGATCTGTTTGAAGTCGCACTTCCTCAGGTCGCGGATCTTGTTCCTCTCCGAAGGTTTCATCTGACTCCTCCAGTCCTCGAAGAAGTTCTTCCTGAAGACTTTGTCCTTGGCGCACCGGTCGTTGTACATCCGCGCGTAGAACGTGGCCACCTCCTCGGCCTTGGCCGACAGACGCATCTAAGAGGCGGACAAGAAGATATTTCAGGGGTAAAGCTCATAGATATTTAACACCTATAGTATGGCTAGATACGCTGTCTCCAATACCTCCGCACAGGCGCGAGCGTAGCAAATTAAAGAGTCAATCTGCCATATTCAAAATGGCAATTTGGCGTTTTAATTTATGCCTTTTTAATGCATTTAAGTATTTTACTGGATTATTTGATATGGTTTTAGCTTGTGCAGCATGATATTAAACTAACAGAAACAATAAGAAGTTATTGCATAAGGGAATTTAGTAAACATTTGGTGTTAATGGCTAGTATGCTCACCTGTCAACCTGGCGGCAATCTTGAGAACAATTTGGGCTACAAATCGCTCCCATCTACTTAATATGCAAACAGGTCTTTCAAGATGACTTCAAATTGTCACGGAAAGTGGATTAATGACTGCGTATCTAGCCTACTATAGGTGTTTAATATCTATGGTAAAGCTGCACGCGCACTAAGCCGGCCGGTACCGCTCAGTTTGGTTATGCACATTCCTCAAAAAAAGAAATGCAAAATTTCATGGCATGGAACACTGCGTTTAGGCACCGCTTTGCTCAGCATATCTCAAGCTGCAACTCCCCTCTCCAGCTCAGTTTGTTTCAGCCTCAGATGCTCAAAAGAGCAATTCAAGTGGAATCAGATAGGTAGAGCACCTGTACTCGGCCAGCTCAGCTCCATCTGATTAGAATGCCGCTGGAGTGAGAGCGGAACAGTGAGGTACCGAACAATGGCACTGTACGCTCCGCTCTGGGTACGTCGATCGCTAGACTCCGGTCGCCTGTCTGTCTGTCCAACCCTCCTAATGTTTTGCTCTCTCAACAAAGGTTGCGATAGACTGATGGACCAGTGCAAATAAGGGTTGACCCGGTTCATTTAGAGTTACTGTGAAACTTCAGGGGTATGTTTAGACAGTGTGATTACAACTAATATAATTTTTATATATATAGTAAAAGAAGTTTATTTGGATTAAGGGTGCGTCAACCGTTAGGTCATAATTTACCTACGGGATGTGGGCCAAAGGAGGAAAATCTCATGCTGGTCAGAACCAGCCACGAGCAGAAAAAGGAAAGAAGGGTTCTCACGACGTCGTCATCGTCTTTGTCAGAAATAGCTCGTTCTGTTGCGTGCATGGAAAAATGAGGGGGGGGCGGGGGGCATCTCTGGGCCAGCGAGCGGGATCTAATATTTTACAGCGCATTTCTTTTTTGGAAAACAGCACACTGCACTTAAACTCTCTATAGCCTATAGGGGATCTGGAGAGAAATGAATGTTGGTCAGAACCAGCCACAGGCAGGGTGAGGCAAGCGGAGCGATTCTCACGTAGTGAGTTCATGTCTTTGTCATCGTTCGTGTTGTCACAGTCGTCGTCACGGAGGGGAGGAGCCCCGACAACGACTGCCAGAGCTCGCCTTTAGTTGCGAGGAGTAATATTCCTCTACAACTAGTTGATGTTTGCGAGATGGACTTTGCCTCTTTTCGTGTGGCAGGCAGAAGGGGCGGGAGGGATGGAGGGGAGAGGTAGACGGCAGACTCACCTGGCGACCGTTGTAGCAGAACTTGACACTCGCAGGTAGACGCTTGTACGGGGGAGCGAAGCAAGGTCCCTTGTGAATCAACGAGTTCCACTTCTTGGCCTTCTTCTTCAGTCCGCGGCAACTGCGCACATTCAACCAGTTACAAACAATCAAACGCCAACCACTTCACTACTTGGTTCACGTGGACACGTGATCTGGGGGGAGGTCCCCCACCCCCCACCTCCCCCACCCAATACCTTAATAATAGGTCGTACGACCTGCTGTGTGCTATGGTCTGCAAGGTGCCCACCAACTAATAGCTCCTTGTATTTTCTGCAGATCTTTCCCATCACTCTAATATTCATTGTATAATTAGTAGCAACAACTGATTTGAATAAATTAGTAGTCGTTGTGTGTCAACAGATACCAGCTAACAAGTCTTTCACTTCTTACTGTATTCCAATTAAAGGTAGGCCTATACGTAAATAGCTTTAGTTTTTCCTCAAATTCGTTTTTTCTAAATTGTAAAAATTAAGTAGTGTATGTTTTTATTTTATTTCTACATTCCTCGCATTGCAAAACAGTGGTGTAAGGCACACTATAAAGGCCAAGTACACAATCATGTGCAGTGTGCATGCATACCCCTTGGAAGCGGCGCGACTCCTTGAACGACACTGACCTCGACGACCTTGCCCGACTGGAGCCGAGCGGCTCCGACCTCGCCCGACTCGACCCGAGCGTCTCCGACATCTCCCACTCGACCCGAGCGTCTCCGACATCTCCCGACTCGACCCGAGCGGCTCCGACGTCTCCCGACTCGACCCGAGCGCCTAGAGCGATCTCGCATCCTACGAGGAAACCACTAAAGTTAAGTTAGATTTAAGAAATCGACAAATTCAGAATTCATTCTGGATCACTTTTGGACCTTAGTCTGTACTCGCATAGTAAACACAATCGTTCATGTGTGGGGGGGGGGTTAAGGTGAGTCATCTGAATGTATACGATGTTTGATACATGCACATTATTTTTTACCCTACGGTGAAAAAGTGGTCCAAAATGTATTTTGAATTTGGCGAGTAATTTTGGGCATTTACATTGTAAAAGAAGTTGGCCGGAGCTCATCCAACTGTATCTATAAAATTATTTTATTAAGGCTATTGTACTACCTCTGGCCGATATTTGAAAGTCGAAGAAACATGTCTGAAAAGTTTGCTGAATGAAAGAAGGCCTTTAAAATAACAGAAAAAAAATGTGAATTTTTTTGGGCGGGACATAACCTCACTTTTGGAAATTATATTTTGATTTTTTGACAAAAGTTTAGCATACAAGACTCGTTCAAATTTAAATTAAAAATAAATTAAACTCGTATTTGTACCGTTTGACAAAAAAATTCGTCCACCAACTGTTATTTTCAGAAAACTATTTTAGCTATAGTCAAGGAATAGCTAAAGGTGTGTTGAAACTATGGCCAGAAAACCGATTCTCAAAATTTAATTTTGAACGAGTCTTGTATGCTACACTTTTGTCAAAAATATAAATATAATTTCCAAAAGTAAGGTTATGTCCCGCCCAAAAAATTCACATTTTTTTTTCTGTTAATTTAAAGGCTTCTTTCATTCAGCAAACTTTTCAGACATGTTTCTTCGACTTCAAATTATCGCCCAGAGGGGTTACAATAGCCTTAAAAACTCTTTTCTAATATTTAATTACATTCTGGACAACCCAGTATGGGTTTCAATACAGGCCCGAAATAGGCTGCATGAAACTAACTTAAATTTTCACCGGAACAGTTTATGCCTAACACTTGGGGGAGGTTAAATGAAATTTTTTTTACACAAGCTTCGGAAAAGATTACCCAAAAAACTCGCTTGTAGCCTATTAATTATGCCTATAGGCCTACACTCAATTATTAACAGAAATAAGCAATAATCTGAATATGTGCTATTGCGCCAAACACATTATAACTTGACATAGGCCTAATGGCCACAACCCCACAGACTATTGGTGGTTTTATATTTATCCAGATTTTAAAAAGTGTATTTAATTTAACCGAGGCGTCAGCCGTTAGGTCATAAATATAATGCACCACTCTATAGCCTAGACCAGCGGTTCTTAACCACTGTGTCGCGATCAGATGTGTGTCACAAGTATTTTGTTTATTTATTGTTATATTGAAGTTATTGTTATATTGAAGTAGGATGGGATTTGACCGGTCAAATTCAAATTTGGTCAATTGACGGTCAATTGACGGTCAAATGTAAAAAATCATAAATTTTATTTTATTAAATAATTAGTATATTATTTTTTAAATGTTGTGGTGACAAAAGCTTTTTTTATTTAAAAGCTTGTTAAATGCATATTAAAGTGGCATAATCGTCGATGCTGTCATCAGTCCCCTTTCTCCGATTCAGCTTCAGCTTACCCAGAAGCTATTATATTCTATTTGTCTATTATAATTCACAAAAAACTACATAATAAATAATAATTCGAATAAAATATTACCTAATTAAAACATTTTTAATTGAAAAAGAAAGAAAGAAATGTTATCGTTTACATAACAATTCAAATTCAAATATAAAAATTCAAATAATTTTAAGTTTTAAATGCAATATACACATGTTATCTTTAAGTCAATTGACTGGTCAATTGACCAAAAGTATTTGACCAGTCATTTGACCGGTCAATTGACATTGTGCAACCCTATATTGAAGTGTATTGATGTACGCCACTAACATGAACGCTATATACCGCCAAAGTTCTAGGGGTGAATAGAAAGTGAGTGACAACTATAGGGGTGAGCGAGTACCCAAAAATTGAAGTCTAGTCGAGTATTTGGTAGGCCCCTACTCGTGATTGAGTATTAAAAAACACGATTTTGGTGGAGGTACCGGGTCGAGCGCGTGTGTGAATACATAAATATCGCTATGAATTTTTGGTGGTACCTTACCAAACTTGTTATTCGGAAAAAAAAGTGTTGCTATATATAATTCAACACTTGACCTGTCTTCATGAGAGTTTGAAGAACTACTTTCCTTCCTTATCAACAAAAGTTAAAGAATGAGTTATCACTCCATTTGCAGTTTCTGGTGAACACATCAAACGACGTGTCAGACCTAACGTAGGCCAATCCACAAAAAGAATAGTTGATTGAATTTACTTTAGATACAATTCTAAATTCAAGATTTCAAGTGATCTCTCATAATTAATTTGGGATTTATTCAAAATGAGTAGGCCTACCCTGCAATTCTTAACAAACATCTGTGTGTTTTACTTCTCTTCTCCAATTCATACCTGTGCAATGCAGCTTTCTCAACTTTAAAAACAATCAAGTCAAAGAACAGATCGAGACTTCTTGATGTTGATAGTGAAATGTGCGTCAGTTTTTCTACGATTCGCCCTCGTATTGAGAAACTGTGTGAACTACATCTGTCCCAGGTAACCCATCACTGATGAGGAAGCATGTGACATTTGCACATTGGCACACATTGGAAAGCTATTGTGTATTGTAATTAGCAAATTTTAACAATAATGTAAGGTTTATATAAGCTGGTTAAATATTATTTCGTTGAAATGTGAGTACACCCACGTATGTGTGTCGCGTAGGGGAACGTACTTAGTCATGTGTGTCGCAACGGAAAAAAGGTTGAGAACCGCTGGCCTAGAGAGTGACTCCAGAATACCACAGCCAACAGCCACAGGCTTTGACGTGGTGGTCGTCGAGGGTTGGGGAAGGGGCCTGACAACGACTGCCAGAGCTCGCCTCTAGCTTAGGAGGTAGTTTAGAGCCTACTCCATTAGGCTTTACTTACTATCTAGAGTTTGCGGAACTTATTCGGTTAAAGAGGGAATCCTACTTTTATTTGTACCTAAAAAAAACACTCACCAATATTTAGCATTTCAAGACGTGTTGCATGTGAAGGATGTTGTGTTCAAATGGGAGCGTTTCCCCACAACCCCAACTTGACTCCGCCCTGAACCCTTGATTTTGCAACGATGAAACATATTTGAATCCCCCCCCCCCAACCCCCCAACCGAAGTAGTTCCATGTTTTCAAGATAGACTTTGACTGTTTTTACGATCGACAGAGGAATATCTGGGACAAATTCTACCCCGCACTCAAAGGGCGTACATTCTTGCGTTCCTTATTATTAGGGCCTGGTTTTCTCGAGGTTATCTAAGATATGACGTGTTTCCCATGAACGTACCTCCTGCGTGAGACACAGACCTCAGCCTGCACTCCTCTAGTGACGTTCACAACAGTTCATGTTCCTGCTTATAGGAATCAGATACAAAACACACGACATTAAAGATCTCGTAACCATGGTACTTAGGGTCTGTACCGGATTAGCAACTACAATAGATATGATTGCATTGGACTAGCCATATTCCATTGTTAACGACTCAACTATTGACTATACACCAAGTGGCGTATCCAAGGGGGGGGGGGGGGACAAAACCCCCCTCTTTTACCAAAAAATGTATATAGAATAACTGTTTTATTGCAATACTAAAGGCAAATTACCATCTGACCAAAAGAGGATTTTAGTAGATACTAAGTTGGTTATTGTGATGCTTTAAAACACACAGATTTTCACCAAAATAACACTTTTAAAAAGAAAACTTTTAGATTTTAGTAGATAAAAAGTTGGTTTCTAGCAAAATGACCTTGAAATAGAAAACTTTTGAATTAAACACAGGATTTTAAGTAGATAAAAAGTTGGTGATTGTGATGATTAAGAACGCACAGATTCTCACCAAAATGACCTTGAATGAGAAAAAGTTTCCCCCGGAACCCCCACTTAGCCTTCGGTACATCTATGAATTAATTGGTTTAACCTCCCACCCCCCCTTACGAATTCCTGGATACACCACTGATATACACACATTTATAAAAGAGTGTTTATGATAACTGTTAGTTAGTTTTAATTGTTTTGTACGAGGTTTTGTAGTTTACTTTCGCACGACAGAACAGGTCAGCCAGTATAGGGTTACAGACAATGCCCAAAAGCAGGTATGTATGTGAAAAACGAATTTTCGCCACTTAAAACTGTGAATTATAAAAATTTGAGCTTCTATTAATGTAGTTTTAGACGTTAAAAAAATCCTATGAGATATTTCTGTATTTTCATAAAGTTTTCAATTGCAATTGTATGTTAGATGAATACAAAAATTAATATTAGAAGTTGAACGAGATTTTTGCAACTAACCTGTAAACAAGATAGAACTCCGTTGCTCCAGTGGCTGGGCTAAGGCGACGTGGGACACCACGCACTTTAAGTCCTTGCCGTTGTGTTGGGGCTGCAGCTGTAGTGTGAGGGTCTGCTTGATAGCCCCCGTCATCCAGGGCCACCTCCACTCGTCCTGAGGTGTGGCTTGGGTGTCGTCGTTTACGTCCTTGCGGATTACAGCGTCGTCCAGGACCCAGGACATGTTGGCAACAGGGCGACTCTCCTGCACCTCACAGGTGGCTGTGACGTTGTCTCCCGTGTAGTCCAGGCGTAGAGTTGGTGCAGTGGGTCGACCTGAAGCAACACATGGCATGACTGAGAGAAAACACTGAGGAACTTATTTCTTAATCGTTTAGAGAAAATAAAACTACAAGAGCTACACAAGCTCATCTGGGATATAATCCGAATGCAAGTTGATATTTTTGTTTTTATATGTTCTTATGCATTAAATGGTTCAAGGTGAGGCTGTCAACGCAATGTTTTCATCGTTATACGCGTCCTTGTCGCTGTGTTGCGTAGTTTCTAGTCTCGCTCGCACTATGAAGGGCTATGCGACAGTGCACAGCGCAGTGAGGGGAATCTAAAAGGGGTACAAGGAACCATCTGTGTTGGATCGTCGCATCGCTAGCACCTGGATGTAATCCTTGAATGACAAACATTCGGGTTTCCGACATCAAGATGATCTTGGGAATGATTCGGCCGGGCTAGCGAGCTACTGGCAGGAGTCAAACACATGGACCTCGATTCAGCTCGATTATGTCGAAGCAAGCACACAAGGAAAAACTTGGTTTGATAATAGAGCTAGCCACATTTCAGTGCGGTGTCTACCCACAGATGTCGAATGGTCGTCAACGTGTTCAGTATTTCGCAAAAATGAGGGGGGGGGGGGACAAACATGTAGGGTAGGATCTGTCAACGCATGCTATTTCAGTGCAAAACATGCCATTGGTAATTTGCTTTACATTGCTATAATAACGCATATATGTCGAATCTGAAATAATAATTGACTTACGATGGTGTGGAAGGTGTGAAAGTAGCTCCTTCATCGTGTGTTAAAGTGCGTTAACTGTTCGGCGTTGCTCGCGAAGCGAAGGGGCAAAGTTGGCAAAGGCAAAGGCAAGTTCGCCGCGAGTCAGCAACACTTATTTTATTCACAGATTAATTTTAGGACGCCTTTTTAAAAGAAATACATAGCTTATCGTCATTACGAATATTATTGTCGGGTATATAAATATAATGTAGAGTCGGGGCATGGGCGGAGCAATTTATTTCCTTGTCGCAAAGGCAAAAAGATGAACTTAGTTTATGTTTCTTGCGAGGCCTCGCACCTTCGCGCGTTCGATTGAAAACGCACGCCGATTGGTCAACGCGCCTTCGCTTCGCGAGCAACGCCGAACAGTAAACGCACCTTTAAAAGCACCTTTGTAAGGTTCACTGTCGCTATCTGCAGAGGATATAACATGGGCCAATTTTTTTAGATGGGAAGCCGGTTTTAAACATATTTAAAAAGGAATAATTTCTTCACTAAGGCCAATTGTGATTGATAAATTGTTCTGAACACTAAACCTACATCTAAAACTGGCAACTAAGCATTTAAGTTTTCTAAGATCAAAACCAACAATAAAAAAGGCTCCTAGGGCTAGAAACTGTAGAGTTTTTGTTTAAGGACAAATCAGGTTACACCATCGTGTTCGGACGAACGATTCCGTCTTAATAAAACCTCAACAAACGGTTGTCAACTGTACAAACCTTGAAGAAAAAACGTATTTTTGTGCCTAAAAGAGATCCATAACGTTTTTCTGATATTTTCCTAACCATCTCACCTGATGTAGAGAAAAAGATTTTCAATAGGGCAAAAAAACGCAATAAACCGATTTTATCATGCAAAATGTAGAGTTTTTGTTGAAGTTTTATTCGGTTCACATCAGAGTTTTAGGCGGTCCATCCCGATCTAAAAACACCTCGGACGGGGTGTGTGACACTAATGGTTGAAAATATGGTAGAATTGGTGCCAGTTTGAACCAGATTTTACCACTTTCGAAAAAGTAATTTTTCACGATTCAACTTGTCCGTTCGGCGTTATAGAGACTCGGTCGGTGCAATAGACTTTTTCGAATATTTCTTCACCCGCACTAACTTGGCTCGGCCTGATCATCTTGCTAAACCTGTTCAAATGAGTTTTATTGTCTTGGCCCACAAAATAATAAACAGGTTGTTATAATAATAATCCCTTAATACGTTTCTGTTCCTGGTGATGTTGCCTCAAGACACGGAATTAGATTAAATTTACAATAAATTGACTTTCATTACAATGATAATATTGGACCAAATAAATCTGATTGGCCTTTATTAGTTATTAGTAATACACCTTCACTCACGTGCCACGACAAACGCAGTGTATCTGAAGTCATACTTCTTTGTGGGAGACTCAATCCAACCCCTGACCGGTCCGTTGTCCGCCTCGCTGATGTTGGTCAGCAGGAGGCCACACTCGCCACTCTGCAGTCCGGCCCCGAGGTAACGATGCCGGCCGGTGCTGTCGCTAGACTCGGTTCCCTTGTTAAAGTTGAGCGTATCAGACTTGCCCGGCCGGTATAAGTGGCACTGACTAAGCGGCTCCCCCGCTTTCAGCATGGACCTAGCCTCCCCGCCCGGGAGAACGATCAGCTCGGACGGTGTTGTCCGGTTGTGAGGGAGGGGAGGATTGCCTGTAACGAGGGAGAAACACATTCCGTGTTGTTGTCACTTAGACTAGACCGGGTCAAGACTGTCTAGTGTTCAACTCCAGCCAGGACCATGTCGAACCAGGAAATCTTCTCCTTGATATCAGAGTGAGAGGGGGGCGGATTTTGAACACTTGTTGCTTGTCTCACTTTCTGCACCTGTATGTACCTGTATCTCACCAAGTAGGCCTACAGAGTTAGTGCGGGCGAGGCGACACTCGGAAAACATCTACTACACCGAGAGACAATCAGAAAATCGTTTGAAACATTTAACATTATTTATCTAGAACTGATTGAAACTGGTTCAAACCGCAACTGGTACCATTTTCACCAAATTCTCAGCCGTCCGTGTCAAAAACCTCGTCCGAGGAGTTTTTCGATACGAAATTGACTGTCTAAACATACTTATGTCAATTTTTTGTGCTACGACAAAACACGGGAAAACGGTTTTGAGCATAATTTGAGGTCTAAAGAGAGAAAAAAGTTTTTTAAAAACAAATTATTTTCTCTCATCACGACCGATGGCGTGGAGAATTTTGTTTTTCAATCATACTATTTTTGTTGTAGCCGGTTAACAACCAGTTTATGCCATGTCTAATCTAGCCCAAGTAGAACTCGGACGCCGTTCCGACGTTGTTCCGCCGGTACCGTTTACGTCGGAACAACGTCGTATTTGAGTCGTGATTCAGCGGAGGATCTACGGAGTTATGACAGGATGAACGGCATCGGAACGCCGGCGGATTACGCGCTCCATACAGGCTCGTATCCGCCGCGAATACGCGTTGGTACGCCGGTGGTAATTAGTGGCGTATTTACGCCGTATTAGTAGCGTATCCAGGTAAAACACGAACGTCGTTCCAACGTTGTTCCGCCGGTACCACTTAAGTCGTATCTACGTTGGATTTACGTCATGCTCCAACGTCGGATTTGAAGAGTTATTACAGAATAAACCACATCCAAACGCCGCCGGTTAACGCGGTGTACCAGCGTTGGTACGACGTTGATAATGATGGCGTATCAACGTCGTATTAGCCGCGTATTACACCTCGCATAAGCAGCGAAAGCGCCGCGTGTACGATACAAACCCACCTCTACTACTCCTCTAATCCGCGTTTCATCCGCCGCGTAAATCAGCGTTGGTACGACGGTGACAAAAAGACAATGGTTCTTATCATTATAATTTGATTTCATCAATTTGATAGTGATGCAGAGTGAACCTGTAAGAATGACATACACCATTAGACAGCCCAGAGGAAGTGTTACATTGCATATTAATTTCGTGTGTCTAAAAACCTGCGACAACCGAGGCTCGAACCTGGATCACCTGGAGAAAGAATTACAAAGCATGTCATTAAACCGTATACACCAACAGAAGATGTGAGTACAGCGGCGAGTTTCGTCAGCCAAGTTTAGAGCGGTGCAAGTGTATTTCTTTTTATCTCTTTAGTGTAAGTGAACATATTTTAACCACGCAAATGTTTTTCATACACTGCTTGATAATTATTTGATTACAAATGGCAAAAAGCGTTTGCAATATCGCACGAAATTCTAAACCGGAAGCCGGTCTGGGGCCCAACTAGCTGTAAGAAATAATTAAAAAAACTCCTTGAAAAAATCTTTCGATTCACTTTTTACATTCAGAATGTGAAATATTGAAGAGTTTATATTTATTATTTATATATTTTATATACAGAGAAGAAGTTGTTTTTCGGAATCCGCCACTCCTATACGTAATAAATAGGCTAACGAAGCCAACCCAATTATAAAGGATGAACCTTATTGGTGTGGTATTTTTATCAACAATAATAACATGAATTTTAGCAAATAAGCTAACTGTAGCAAATAAAAGTACGCGTTTTTCTGTCGACAATCGATAAATGTCACTTTTCTAAGAAGTCAAAACGAATACTCTTTCGAATTGATTTCATTTTTTATATTTTCGTCGTTTAGTACATGCATTTCTTCGAATTATATCAAACAAAAATATTGCGAATGTGCAAAAATTAAAAATTAAAATATAAAATAATAATAGATTTCCCGAGCAATAGACTAACTCAGGTGGGGAACATGTTTCTGTTGAGAAACGTTCGATCAAATGCGGAGGGATGAAGGCCCATGCTAATAAAGTAGCTTTCATAAAAACATTGTTAAAAATCGTTGTCGTTATCGATAAAAAATATAAATAATAATGTTGAGATACTATAAATGTAAATAAAAAAAAAAAAACGGCTGACATTCGATCCAGACACTTCTTACGTGGTCCACGGTCAGATGCACGTTGACACGTGACAAGTACAAATTCACTCAACGATATAACAGTGGGAATAAATCATTATTCACCGTCAAGCATACTTAATTCCTAATATAAGTAATATAACAAATAATAAGTATAATACCAATTACATAATAATAGCAAACATACCTTATAACTTGTAGCCTATCTTGTATTTAAAATTAATTCTTAAAACAATTTTAAAGTGGCAGATCTCTCTTATGATGCTTTTACTACCATAATCTTTTAAATAGCTTCGCGAGGTGTAACTACCTTTGTAATACGCGAATGAGAAGTTACATCATTGCTATCTAAAAGAATGGCTGCTAGTATACCCTTCAACATTTGCTATAAACATTACCTATACATAACATTACAAGTCATTCTTAAACAATACTTTTGTTGCAAATTAAATTTTACTAAACAAGGCTAAACCTCAAATCCTACGTGGTACCTAAGACGTTGTTCTTCTACTCAAATCCTTTTCTAGTCTAGCAGAGGAATCTGGACCAAATCCAGCGAGGTTACGACGTCGTTTTACGACTTAAATCCTATTCAAGTCTAGCAGCGGAATATGGATCAAATACAGCGTGGTTACGACGTCGTTTTACGACTTAAATCCTTCTCTAGCCTAGCAGCGGAATACGGACCAAATACAGCGTGGTTCCGACGTCGTTTTACGACTCAAATCATTCTCTAGTCTAGCAGCGGAATACGGACCAAATACAGCGTGGTTCCGACGTCGTTTTACGACTCAAATCCTTCTCTAGTCTAGCAGCGGAATACGGACCAAATACAGCGTGGTTCCGACGCCGTTTTACGACTCAAATCCTACTCTAGTCTAGCAGTGGAACCCACGTTAAATACAACGTTGGGCCAACGTTGGATTGGCGTCGGAAATCGAAGCAAAAATTTCCGCCGTTGCACGCCACAAATACAACGTCGTTCCGACGCAGCTGTTCTACTTGGGAGGGTTCTTGTCCTGCGCAAAACGGTTAACACAAGCGTGTATGGACGGATAGTCCCGAATAGAAAAACACTTCGGATGGAGTTTGTGACAAGAAAGGTTACGGTATCCGGTGTTGGTTTAAACCAGTTTTTACCAGTTTCGAAAATGATACTTTTCACATTTCAACTTGTTTGTTCAAAACCCCATCTGTGCAGTATGTTTTCCGAATAATATCTCAACTCACTAACTCCGGTCTTGGGAGATGCTGCACATGATGCCCTGGCTCTGCCACACAAGACCCTCGACCCACAACATAAATTGAGCCTGTTTGAGAAACCTCAATTACCACTTGTTCCACTTGACTGCCCGATACTCTATCTCTACTCTGACGTGGTTGAGGTTTCTTGTACTATTCCGTCCTAAGTTGTGAGGGTGGGTGAACGTGTTTCACATCCCATTTGTTACAGAAAATATACTGTGTGAAGACAGTTCTTAACTCACTCAAAGCATACAAATCGGCCCAGGCGTACTTCCAACCACCGCTCTCGGCTCGGACGCGACAGGCGACCATCCAATGATTGTTGCCCACCACCTGCAGCGTGACCCCACAGTCCCCGGCCCCCAGACCCTGGCCGCTGTAGCTGTAGCCGGTTATATAGATGTTTAGGTGGGCAGGGTCGGCCTGGGACTGAGACCCCCGGCTCAGCTCCAGCAGCGGACCTGCCTCGGTAGTCCTGTCCCACCACCTGACTTGACACCCGGCGAGGGCCACGTCAGCTGAGCAGGTGATGGAGACAGACTGGGTGTTTTGGGTAACACGCGCGTAGTCGGGACTTATGGTGAGGTTGAAAGACGCGACACCTGGAGACAAGACAACAAAGGTTGTGAGACAGCACATATTTCACTTGATTGAACCAGGATACCCCACTGGCCGGGCGGACATATTAACACTGCCCAACCGACCCTGCGTCTAGTCAACTTGTGAAATGTTGCAATTATCATGAGTTCTGAATACATGTTACAGTACTGCAAGGAATCTGATATCTTTGCACAGACCACCAATACATTGATTTAATATAATTAACCTTATGCGGATACACAAGTGTTTATATTTTTAGACTAAACCAGATGAGAATCACTTTCGTATGGAATATTTAGTATATAATAACATAATTCTAAGAGCTAATGATACATTTCGAGCGGGGTTTGAACCTGGGTGTCTCGTTTCCCAAACGGACGTCTCAACATAATACTACAGGACAACAACATGTTGTTACAGTGAATTTGTGCTGATAAACCTGTCATTCTGAAATATTGTGTATTCTACTATAATATAATATTTAAAAAATAATGTGTTAATACATTGACATGAAATTTATGTGTTCCTAGAAATAATAAAACGTCAACACAGCACATAAAATTAACGACTTAATAGAAATTATAATAAGTCCCTGAACATGAGTTTATGTAACTAATTTGGAGAAATGTCAAATTGATAAATGATATTTTGATTTTGTATCTCGGGAAACACTTGGTGGATGTGTTTATATTAAATACAATTCAAAAATTAAAAACTGACATAGTAGCAGTTACTCACGGACGACCTGGAGTCCTGCCATCATTAGCATAGCGTACTCCAATTTGTACATGTTGACAGAGAGATCTCGGATAAGACGACGAAGTTCTGGGCCGAGAATGATGGGAGAGATAACAGTCGACGCTATATATAACCAGCATTGAGCAACACCACGTCAATGGACTTGGAAGATCACAAGATGCCTGCCGTCCAATAGCAAACATCCAGCACACGGTCCAGCCATGGCGTGTTGTAAGGAGGCCAATCCACACTCGCCGAATCGGCTCAGTTGCAAAGTTCATCTCAAGATGAAAGTCTCTGGGTTGCGTGATGCGAACAGCTCAGAGGTCAAAGTGTCAGTGATAAGAGTAACCGGGAGCCTCGAGTGTTGCGGCAAACACGAATATTGTCATGGACAAGCGTTGTAGATGTTGTAGATGTAGAGAACAGGCTAACGTGGTGCGTAGCCGTACAACCCTGAATGGCTCTACAACCAACATCTGACCGAAGATCGAATGTGAATGTGGAATTTATATTGGAAAACAAACATGGTTGTTCACAGAAGACACAGACGACGTGATTCTCACTTTTGGGGATCACTATATTTTCTTAAACACCTCTCTGGTCCATAATAGTAATTTTTTCGTAGGAAGCCTGTCTAGGGTGCAATTCATGCCCCTAAGACTATTGTGAAGGGATGTTCGAGAGTTGTTGAAGAGGACTTAAACCCTTGCATTCACATTAACGACTGAGGAAAACCTCGGAAAAAAACTTCAATCAGGATTGCCGTCTCGACGGGATTCGAATCCGGGACATCTCGAACCAGAGTCGCGCGTCTAACGCTCGAGCCAACCCTGTCGATTCTCTGGCTCTTACATAAGCTTGTGCATGGTCCCTGGTAGCCGCGAGTTCGATTCCCCTTTGGTCTTGTGGTTAGCGTCTCTGCTTCTAATGCAGAAGGTTTAGGGCTCGATTCTTGCTAAGGTCACAGATTTTTTACTTCTGATTTGGACTAAGGTCCATCAGCTCTTGTCTTAGGAATTTGTAAACTGTGACTTTGCAGCCGTCCTAGCAACGAAGCACATAATAATTTTTTTGTTGTTCTGAATCAGCCGTGTTGATTCTGGCGTTTATCCGCTGGTGTTCGCACTGTCCATACCGCTGATTGCTATATTTCCTATTAAATAAATATCGATAAATAAATAAATAAAAATAAAATAAATTGTATTTAGAGTCTACCCACTCAGTTATATAACTGATTTTCAGTGGGGTACTTTAAATCAAAGCGACCAGGCCAACCCTGTAGGCCCCGACGCAATCGGCGAGTGAGCGATAACCAACCAAAGATCGTTATTTTTAATAAGAAAATATAGCAATCAGTGGTATGGACAGTGCGAACACCCGCGAATCAACGCCAGAATCAACAAGGCCGATTCAGAACAACTCTGAATTTATTATGTGCTTCGTTGCTAGGACGGCTCCAAAGTCACCGTTTACAAACTCTTAAGACACGAACTGATGTGTCAAATCAGAAGTTAAAAAACTTCTGACTATGGCGGGAATCGAACCCTGGACTTTCTGCATTGGAAGCAGATACGCTAACAACAAGACCAACGAGCCACACAACAAGACCAACGAGCCACACACATCTGTGATTGGTTATCGCTCACTCTACACCAC
This sequence comes from Sweltsa coloradensis, assembly GCA_024449915.1. Taxonomy (NCBI): domain Eukaryota; kingdom Metazoa; phylum Arthropoda; class Insecta; order Plecoptera; family Chloroperlidae; genus Sweltsa; species Sweltsa coloradensis. Next base: position 57,353 of record JAMZAV010001369.1, read on the forward strand.
CTCTTTGGCAAAGTGGGTCAATGTATTGTATTTAGACTTTTGAGAAGACATTCATCTGGAAAAATAATTGTCCAACCAATGCATGAAACCAGCTCATTTAAAAAGACACTAGCAAACAAAACATGCGGAATTAACAGATGTTCGCGCCGATTATTGTTTATATTGTTGTCGCTTTTTTTAGTGCTAATTTTCATTGTTTTTGTCTTTTCATCTTTTCATTTGATTTTGACTCGAGTCGTTTGTCATGTGATTTGGTTTAGCCAATCACGTTCGTTTTCTGTTTATTTTCCATTGAATTCGCATATAGCTCATCTCTTAGTTAGGGGGTTAAGGAACACAGATAGGGTGAACCTTGCATTTCATTCTAGACAGTTACTTATCAGACCTTATTGATTGAATCGATAGTACGTGCCAAGATGAAATTACCATATGGCGCCACTGGCACAGTGGCGGACTGGGGGCCGTCCAGTGACGCGTTGGATAATATGCGTTTTTGTATGTTCGATCAGTCAAACAAGCTGAGAGGGGACTTTATCACTTACTAGACCTTATTGATTGATTGAATCGATGGTGCCAAGATGAAATTGCCATATGGCACTACTGGTGCAGTGGCGGACTGGGGGCCGCCCAATGACACGTTGGATATGAGTTTTTGTATGTTCGATCAGTCGAACAAGCTGAGAGGGGACTCAAATCATTCGTAATGTTCCCCTCATTTCTATGAAGGTATCGTGGAAATCGTATTTGGCAGAATTTATTTAGTTCGTCGTCGAACTCAAATCATTCGTAATGTTCCCCTCATTTCTATGAAGGTATCGTGGAAATCTTATTTGGCAGAATTTATTTAGTTCGTCGTCCACGAGTCTCAAGGCCCATCTCCACGATGGCACTAGATCTAGCGCATGAACAGCTAATTGCATACATCAAAGGTGATGGTGGAACCTTTGGTCTCACACAGAAGTCTACTGCACAGGATATATGGATGCTTACAAGCTCACCGATATGTTCATTAGTTCAAAAATTTGAAACGAGTCAAGTTATATCTGGTGATCCAGACGATACGCCGATCTGATATAAACAAGACACCAAATCAATACGCCGCAAGTCGCAAGTCGTCTCTGAAAGCAGTATTTGGAAAATACGGAAATCCGTTCTTGGAAGATAGTGCGGTGCTCTCCAACATTGAGTCGAAACAGTTAAGTGGTAAGTTATTGTTCCGCTGCATTAATGGATCCTATAAAGTGCAACAAATTTGCGGTATTAAGTAATCAGAAGAAAAAAGACCTGAAAAACCAAAACAGGAAATAAAGTTGCCTCAATATGACTGTGTACTTTTCAGCAATTTGTTTATAACATGTGCATGTGCATGTCAGAGTGAGACCAGTGAAGGAGATTTACAGGATTTCTCCAGACACTAAAACCAGCCATTTACTCCTTCCTTGACCAGCATGGTTGGCCCTGATGCATGCAGTCGAACATCATTCAGTGCTTGACGGCTTGTGAGGGTGCAGTTGCTCAGTCTGTCCCACCTGTGCAAGCAGTACTAATGGAGCGGCTGTAGTCAACATGTTAGCTCCCAAAGCAAGCAAGACGTTCGCAAAGTATATACGGGATGTGTATCAACCATATCTCAGGTCTGCTGGAGGCTCTGGAGCTCGCGCAGGACGTGTGGACATTGTTTAGAACGTCTACCTTGGTGATGGCCTTAAAATGTTCATTGTGCATTGCACAGAGTGTGCAAGAAATCTTCTCCACCCTGGATACAGATGTCCTGATTTCATTCAACAGGGAGTCAATGCTCAGTCTTTGACCCTGTGACCACTGGAGAGGTTTGAAGTCCATAATAGTTCGAACTGTCGACACGGATGCCATTATGTACTTGCTTTTTCTGCTGTACAGTATCTAGTTAAGGAGCCGTAGCTTTGGGTGTCTTTTTGCTCTGGAAAAGGTAAAAAATCCATCGCTGCGCCTGTCACTTGGCGGGCGACTACTGCCTTGCTGGTTCTTTCCCGTGTATGGTGACACTGTGGAAGGAAAGTAAATCCTGCAGCAGTGCAGTCAAGTATTGATACTATTGTCATTTGTCAACGAGCAGAGAAGCAGATTATGCAAGGAGTTGAAGGTGTTGTGTGGGAGGAAAAGTGCAAATGAATGTATACATAATTTTAATCAAGTCTCAAAGATGAACACCGTGTTTTTTGTTCATAGCTTATTTCTTTCGTTTGAGACTTGTATATACTAGATAATTGTATTGGAACCTTTCTCAGGGCAATAGGTAATTCGATTATTATTGGAATTATTGGTGCCATTTTTATCGAATTTTAATCTCAAAACCAGAAACTTCAAATTCTTGCGCCTCCGCAATATTTGGTTTGGTGTGCTACATTTTCCAATTATTGCCACCTTTCCACACATGTAGGCCAAATTGGTTCTAAAACTGAATAATTATTGTGCCGTTTTTTTACCGTTTTTTTTTAATCTTAAAAACTAAAGCTTCCAATTCTAGCGTGTTTACAATATTATATTTTGTGTTTTGTTCATTAAATATCAGACTTATCGCCATCTCTCCCAGGGCTAAGTCTTCTGGTTTTGATTTAATAAATGTAGCCTTTTTTGCCGTTTATATAATCTCACAGCGAAAAGCAATTAATTTTAGTGTGTCTTTAGTATTAAACTAGTTAATCCTTTGTGCTTTATCGGCCTGTCACGATATCTAACGATATCAGTTAATAACTCTTTGCTTTGAAATGTGCCTTTTTTGCCGTTTTTTGTCTCCAAAAGGTAAATTCTGCCAATAGGGAACTGGCCTTGGTTTCAAATATATCTTAAATGTATTAAGTAATTTGTAACATTCAATTTAATAAACATCACAATTAAAATAAATTATAAAAAATAAAATCTGTAGATTCTATGCATGTTCAAAGTTCCTGGATTTTGACTTCCCGCGCAAAGATTTAAGTCCGCGCTCTTTTGGTTGTGACGTTATCGTGAGGTGAGGAGGGGAAGCTGATTGGCAGAACTGTCAGCTCGCCGCCTCGGCGAACCTCACGATCACGTCACACCCACCTGCAATGGCGCATGGCCGTTTTCCGGCGCGAAGCCCGGTTTAAATTTTTCCTCGCTCACAGTTAGCGCTAATAAATGCCGGAAGCATAAAAAACTTTACTGGTCGGTATTTGAGGTTATTAGTAGGGACATATTCAAATTTGGTAATGAAGGACAGTTCCCTATTACGATTTCCACGTTACCTACCTTCATAGAAATAAGGATAAATTTACGAATGATTTGAGTCCCCTCTCAGCTTGTTTGACTGATCGAACATATAAAAACGCACATACAACGTGTCATTGGGTGGCCCCCAGTCCGCCACTGTGCCAGTGGTGCAATACGGTTATTTCATCTTGGCACCATCGTTTCAATCAATCAAGTAAGTATCTAATAAGTAACTGTGCCAAGTGGCTTGCTTCTAGAATGAAATTCAAGGTTGAATCCCTAACCCCCTAACTATCTATAGTTTAGTTTATGACTAGCTGTCGTCTCTGAAAGGTCGCTCTCCTGTTATCTCTCTCGCCCATATTTGGGCAAAGCCAGTTTCTTTACGCTCTCGAACTCGGCACTGTGGTTGTAGTGACTTCACCTGTGTTGTGACATTTAACCGCTACGGTTTGCTATTTCTTTACTTCTCACTTCTTTACTCTTCCAACTGGCCAGCTCTTTAACCCTTTCCTATTTCCCCACGACCACTGTAACACTGACGTCGCGACGCGCACGTCACGAATGTTCGCCAACATCTGAACCGCACGACGTCGTGGGCAGTCATTCACTGCTGGAAGTATCTGCGCTCTCACGTAAATTCTCTTGTGCATTTATTCCTCATTTTCTTCCTTGTTCTCTTAACTCTATAAAAACTAATAATTACAGTCTATTAAAATCTCGGTATAGGCATCTCGGCCTAAACACGCTGGTCCGTCCGAACCGGATGCAAACTTTGCTTCTATTTATTTTGGATTTTCATCACTTCTTTCTCATTGTCTTGTACGTAATCGCTCAAGTTGCTGTGTATTTTTGTATATCTCGTGGTTTTGTTCTCGTTCTCTGGCGTCACGATATCTCTCGCTGGATATCGTTGGTTCGTTCTCTCAGGCATTCGACGTCTGATTTTCTTTGCTTAATTGTTTCTCGATTTCTTTCTTGTATGTGTGTTTTCTCTGTCTCTAAAGCACATATTGTATTCGTGATTTTTCTTGTGTTTTTTTTGTGCGATTTTTTTTGTCAAACGGTACAAAACTCGTATTTGTACCTTTTGACAAAAAAATTTGTACACCAACTGTTATTTTCAGAAAACTATTTTAAGCTATAGTCAAGTTGTAGCTAAAGGTGTTTAGAAACTATGTCCAGAAAACCGATTCTCAAAATTTAATTTTGAACTAGAATTGTATGTTACACTTTTGTCCAAAAATCTAAATATAATTTCCAAAATTCCAAAAGTGAGGCTATGTCCCGCTCCAAAAAATTCACATTTTTTTCGGTTATTTTAAAGGCCTTCTTTCATTCAGCAAACTTTTCAGACATGTTTCTTCGACTTTCAAACTATCGGCCAGAGGTGGTACAATAGCCTTAACAGTATATTGTTACTCGACCGGCAATCGTGAGACCGAGGTTCGATACCCAATGAGATTTATTTTTTATTTCTGGATTTATTTCCGTATAATCATTTACACCTACGGGATTGTTTCCCAATTAATAAAATTGAGAAATGCACCATTAGATGTATTTATTTATCGTTTTACGTGTATATCATATTTAGATTAAAACTGATTTACAAAGGACATTAATTAATAACCAAATATTACAAAATTAAATAAATAAACATTAATTAACATACATTAATTATTAACCACATGTAAAGAGATCAGGGAAAAACCAGATGTAAAGTGAACTTTTTAACGTATTCAGTTTTGTATAGCGTTACTTTTTTTAAACCTAGCTGTAATTAGAAGAAGAATTTTTTTATCTTGCAACCTTTTTTTCACTAAAATTGTGTTTCGAAAGTTGGTCAAACTTATCAGGTGCACCTGATGATATTATTCGTACATTCTTTTCACCTGTTTTGTTTGTGCATCGTTTATGTACGCATTTATTTATTTTGTTTGCGCACAAACGATGTGGCAGCAAATAAATAAAACTCATTGGAATTTTATTTTACTGGACAATTCGTTTTGTGCACTAACAAAATAAATGAGTACCATACACAAAAGGTGTAAAACATGTGACGTTTCCGCATGGGGAGAGGAGGGAGTTAACTTCAAGCAGCTGTCAAACTATGGCATAAAAATCAACAATAGTTTTACACTATTTTGATATAAATTCGATAAAACACTAATTTTAGCACAATTTTCCAGATTTGTAATTCATGTTTGGCAAGAAATCAACAATCGAATCTTAAGTTGGCGCAAAAACTCGAAATCTTGTTCATGACGGTCAAACTGACCCCAAAAAACAAAATTTGAATTTCGGAAGCGAATATTAAATTTTAAATTCATAATTTTGTTACCTTTACTCATTGCCCTCAAGACCACAAGCCCTCCTACAACCTGCCCACAGCGACAAGTACATTTTCCTCCCCCTTTCTTCGATTGCCTGCACACACTTCATTGTGCTATACCCTAGCATAGAAACCAGTGCCCTCTTCATTGTAGCTGTCCCTCCAGTGAAGCTAGGCAGCTGCGCTCTCAAAGCACCAGCAGACAAAGAAGAACTTTCCACGCCAATACGACACAAAGAGCACATTTTTATATTTTTGAAAATTAAAAATGTTTTCCTGTGCTTTATTCAAATAGTGTGAATAGGTTCGTTAATCAAGAATCGATGGTAGAATAAAAACATGGCGGTGTGTTGACAGTTGGTGTGATTGGATGAGCGTAGCGAGCGAAGCGAAGACTTCAATTGCACTGACCCCCTAAAAAATTTAGCTCGAGTGTTTTTTGTTTGTTTTATGTTTGTTTGTATTTTTGTCTGTTTGTTCGCTCTCTACCGGGCAAACGGCATATGCGATCTTGATGAAAATTTGACAGGACCTTCGAAATCTCTGAATTTAGACTTGCCACGTTTTTGGGTACAATCCAAGAAATATTTCTCATGAATATCGTACTTTTACGATTTTTTCGATTTTTTGTGCGATATTTTCGTGCCATTTAGGCCAATTCTGACCAAAACGGGTGGGGCTACAACGTTTCATATTATACATGGACATTAAAGTTATGGTGATATGTAGTAACATTTCGAAAGAAAAAGTTGAAAAAGTTAGCCAGAATCTATAGAAATAAAGATTTTAATATAAGTTTTTTCGATTTTTTGTGCGATATTTTCGTGCCATTTAGGCCAATTCTGACCAAACGGGTGGGGCTACAACGTTCATATTATACATGGACATTAAGGTTATGGTGATGTAGTACCTTTTGAAAGAAAAAGTTGAAAAAGTTAGCCAGAATCCATAGAAATAAAGCTTTTAATATAAGTTTTTAACGGTAAATAATACCAATTGATAAGAAACAATAGAAACTCAACACACAACAATCACCTACAATGCGTAGGCAACAAAACAAAGCACTTGAAAAAGTAAAGATATCCCACGCAAACTTAAAACTTTAAAAAGCTCATCCATCAACGCGGCGGGACTTAAGCGTTTTCCTAGTATCATGAAATCCCTTTGATTTGTAATGAAAAATGTGGAGAAGGAAAAGGGGAAGTATTATTACCCTTTGAAATATTGAAAAACAGAGAGGATTGAATGGCGTGTTTAAAAGTAATCAGTATTCTAACGGTTATGTCTAGACTGGTATAGGCCTCCGAAGTAGCCGCGCGCCGCGCCACCGTCGATCCTTAGCGGCACCTGAGAGGAGTTTAGAAGGTGACACGATTTGAAAATGGCTCGTGTAAACCAAAGGATCGTGCTACATTGATGCACATAAATATTACTTTCCGCACTGGATTAGTGGTTTGTTGGAAAAGGGGAGCTGCTTTACGAACATTAACACTTAAATAAAGGAAAATAATGTAGATTTGTGCGAAAATAATAGTAGCTTTATTATTTGTTAACTTGTTGTACTTTCCCGCCAAGGTTGCTAGAATGCGGCAAGTGCACGGTACGCTTTTTAACCCAGGACCAAAATCAATATAATATTATTAATATTGAATAAATAATGCATAGATCCTTATCAATAAAAACACATACAAAATTACACGATTCTAAATATAAAGGAACAAATAAGACGACTGATACAGTGTGAAAAGAAATGTTCGAGCAGGCCTACAATTAAATGCATGAATAATATTTGCAGATGGCTATTCTGATTTTTGAAGGAGATTTGGTTCATTACTATTTCATAGATCATGGACCTCGCCTGCCAATAACTTATTTTTATGTAAGCCCGACATTGCCTCTTATTTATTTTCTACTGTTTACGATACGTACTTAAAATGTCATGCCAACATAATCAAATAAAAGTAATGGCAACCGCAATTATGACACCACAAGATTTGGTTCCATATTATAACATTCACAAAATAACAAAAAAAAAATCAGTACTTTTTTATATAACTTATATTTTAATTCAATAATAAGTATGGGATGCAGGTCATACACAACACTCGAGACTTCATACAGGAGGTTGTCGGAACAAAAACCGTCACCAGCAATCCTGACGAAAAGTTTTGTTTTGTCAATATGATGAATGCTAGGTAATGAGTTCACTTAAATTAATTGCTCTAGTCTTTGGACATTCCTTTCTCAAGGATGACGTTAAATTGGGGTAGGACAAGTTGCCGCCCCCTCCCCCTATCGAATTTCAAGTAAGAAATAATGTACAATATACAATAATTGCTTGTACAGTACATTGTGCAAGTTTGTGCACAAAAGAGTTAACTTATTTCAAGAGATATACTCAAATTAATTCGGGGGGGGGGGGAGGAGAGTGCTATCTTGTAAGAGTCAACCCATAAAGTTAATTTGATACAGTTTCAATAAACACACACATTCATTAATGCAAACGTATTTCAAAGATGTACTCAAATTACTTGAGAAACCCTCACAAATCTGTTGTAATACATTTCAATTGTGAACATATTTAGTGCATTGTCAGTGAATGTTTTGCATATAGGCTAATAGTATCTTCTATCTTTATAATGCACTAAATTTTGTGATTTTATTAATCAAATTCAAGGGTGAACATTAGTGCATAATTAACCTAAGTTAGGCCTAATGCTGAAAAAATGTCTTTTGTGCACACTTCATAAACATAAATTACTTCTTATGGCGTAACAGAAGGGTGGAAGGGGGTTATTATGGGGGAGGGTGGTTATGAACTTATGAGCACGGCTATGTTATTGGTGTCACTCAAAAAGGCTAATTTTATTAACCCATAAAAAATGTAAGTTTAACTTTTAACTATTGCTTATGTCAGTAAAATGAGGGGGGGGGGATCAGAGTCACCCCACCCATGTGTAGGTATGTGTAATGTATGTAGGCCTATCTGGACATATGTGTCCACTGTCCAGTCTAAATTTTGTTATGCCAATAAGGCTTTGCATGCCATGATCTCTAATAAATATTGTCGATGAAGGCCGTTTTAATGTATTGTTCATGAATCATGACTTGCATTTTAGACCTACGTGTAGGCCTAGCTGAAATCCAAGGCAATTCACTAAAATAATGTAGCCTAATTATAATTTGATTATAAATTTATAACTCAGGGCATGTCTGTACTTTTATCAAACGCCTAGTAGAATAGTGGTATCCCTCTAGTATTAATATAGTAGGCCCTTTATTAAAATTAAAGTTTACTCCAGTCTTCTAAACCCTTCTACTTCATCTGTTAATCCGAAGATCAGTTGATAAATGCTAGGGTTTTGCTTGCTCTCGTATCAGTCACCACATCTAACAACACAACAAATACATCTACTTGCTAGTTGTACCATCTTGTACAAAGCTAGCGATTAATTTGTTGCCTCGCGCGTTTAAATCCGCATCTTTACCAGCCATTTCCCGCAGCACGCGACACCTTCCCAGTTGACACACTTCTGCCGCTAGGGCTGCGCCACAGTCTACTTCGGAGGCCTATAGAAAATAGAAAGTGAACGTTTTGTGAAATTAATTCTATTTAAAGGACATCTGTCAATAGGGAATATGCAATATGCATTCGTTCCTGATATTTACTAGGGAAACGTCAAAGTCGTTGTTAAATGAATGAGTGAGCCATGTGTTGAGTACCCGGTAACATTACTTTTCTTCCCCCTACCTTAGGCCTCCCTAGCCTATCATAGGCTATAGTGGCGCATTATGACCTTACAGTTGACGCGCTCTAATACCAACTAAACTTAAAAACCCTATTGTTTATACCAATATAATTATCAAACTTAAATGCAAATTAATATTTAATACAATGCAGAAATTAAAAAATCCATCCCGATCAGGGTTCGGTGGTCTAGTTGGCTAAGGCGTCCACCCGGAAAGTGGGAGACTCGGGTTCGAACCCCGATCGCGATGGATTTTTAATTTTATGATTGTATCAAATATTAAGAATTCCACCTACGGGAGTGTTTCCCGACTATCCAAATCGAGAAATAAAATGCAAATGTTCCCGGGTACTCAACACATGACTCGCTCACTCGTCTAACAACGACTTAGTCGTTTCCCTAGTCGAGTTGGCTAAGGCGCCCTTGTAGCCGAAATATAGGAGACGTGGGTTCAATTCCCTGGTCGGGAAAGATTTGGTAATTTCTGGATTATATTTTAAAAAATTATTAAACATGTTTTGAAATCCATTTATACGCAGTGTAGTCCATCATCTGTGACAATACTAGGGAAAACATAGCCAGTACGAAATACGTGTAAAGAATGCAAGGTCTGCTCAATCTCCGAGCGGAACTTGGGAGTACTATGCTGTGCAACATTCGATAAACCTTGGGCACTGCACTTCACAGCCAGAAAAAATAACAAACAAAAAATACTTTGTCAAAAACAAAACCATTGTCGTTAAAATAATTCCTACACATTGGCAGCCTATTTTTCAATTTATTTTCATGTAGGTTTAAATCGCAACGAATCTAGCTGATTTTGTTAGCAGTTCTCAGTAAACTCGTACCGGATGTCTGTTTAAATTTCAGCGCAATCTGTTCAGCGATTCGGCTGATTTTCGATGTACACACACACATACAGATTGCATAAATATGAGACGTTAAGCAATATCCAATCAATAAACACAGACAGACAGACTGACAGAATAAGCGCCGTTTGAGTTGAATGGAGACCACTCAGTCGCTACGCAGACGCTCCCTCGTTTAATAAAGTACACGCAATAGATAGATGTTCATCAGTCAATAAGATTATATTAACATTCAATATCAATTATCAATATCCTACTAATTAATAATGTGCTTTGTTGTTAGGACGGCTCTGAGTCCCGACAACCCAAGGCATGGAATATAACCTTAAGATTAGCTCACTTCCAGTTGTTTGTATGACCATTAGAACAAGTCCAGATTGTCGTTGATGGAATTTATTATCTACCTAACTGTCTGGAAATGAAGTGCTGGAGCTTATAATTTGGAGGAATCAGCCCTAAATTATGATTGTTATTAGTCGCGTAGATGGATGAGCTTTTTTGTAAGTTTTAAGTTTGCGTGGGATCTCTTTACTTTTGCAAGTGCTTTTTGAACGCATTGTAGGTGATTATTGTCAAGTTTCTATTGTTACTTGTTTATTGTTATTATATAACTCAAACTTATATTAAAACCTTTATATCTATGAATTCTGGCTAACCTTTTCAACTTTTTCTTTCATAAGGTACTATATTACTATAACCTTAATGTCCATGTGAAATATAAACGTTGTACCTCCACCCGTTTGGTCAGAATCGGACCAAATGTCACGAAAATATCGCACTAAAAATCGAAAAAAATCGTAAAAGTTTAAAAAAAAGAAATATTTCGTCGATTGTATAAAAAAAGTATCAGGTCTAAGTTTAGAGATTTCGAAGGTCCCCTCCAATTTTCATCAAGATCGCATATGCCGTTTGCCCGGTAGAGAGCAAACAGACAAAAAAAAACACCCGAGCTACCTTTTTGGGGGGTCAGTGAAATTGAAGTCTTCACTTTGCTCATCCAATTAAATACAAAATTAGGTTGTCTTTTTCTCTCTTTTTTCATTTCCTTTCCTTAAATCTTTTCAATCCTCACCCTTTTTTATTTTTTATTCATTCATATAATGCATTTAATATCATTTTTATTTGTTTCCAAAATTGTTGTGTTTAATGCATTGTTGTTGTAATACTACTATTTCAAATAATTTTACTTGAATGTAGTTTATTGTTGTTTCTGCATCTATGTAGTTAGATTTATTTAGTTGTCCTTCTTTGTTAATCAGTTTTTATAACTGAATAGGATAGACGTTAAATAAATAATAAATAATACCGACAGTGTTGGCTCGGGCGCTACGCGCTCGACTCTGATTCGGGAGGTCCCGGGTTCGAATCCTGTCGAGACCGGCAATCCTGACTGAAGGTTTTTTCCGAGGTTTTCCTCAGTCGTTAAGGCGAATGCAAGGAATTGAGTCCTCTTAAACAGCCCTCGGACATCCCTTCACAATTTCCTATCCGCACATACCTAGTTCACCTGAAGAGGGGCTAATTGCACCCAATAACAGGTTTCCAACGATAAAAAATTTAAATTTAAAATAAATAATAAAGAAAGAAATAAAGAACTTCATAGTGATCCAGAATAAACCTGGTTTGTCCAAACTACTCCAGCAGCCATAATAATATGTTAACTATGTGAAGACTCGACTTCTAAAATTTGCAAGAGTAGATTAGTTTCTCAAGATTTTAACAATACTGTTGTGCTCTTTAGCAGCTCTATAATTATTTTACATTAGTACCACTGTCTGGACCTGGGGTAGAATTTGGCCCTGATGAAAAGGCGGGGTCAATCTTGCAAACATCACCTATAGTAAGCTGGAAAGTATATCCTATCCAAAACTAGAGGCGAGCTTTGGCAGCAGACGTCGAGGAATATTCCCTGACGACGACGACAATGAAAGCACAAACTATGACAAAGGCAACGACGACCACGACGTCCCCTGGTTCTAACCAAAATGGGCCTTCTCACTTCCGCACATCTCTCAGTGTGTCAAGATTCACTTACTCTCTTACCTCATAGTCATTGGATGAGGGTAGCAAGCGAAGCAAAGATTCCATTTCACTACACTGGAGAAAAAAATCCGGAATGTTTTTTTTTTGTGTTTGTCAACACGATTCCGGCTAAACCGATACTCCAATTGCAATGAAATTTTCTGGAGGCCTTCAAAATCTCTGAACTTAGAACTGCCACGTTTTTTAGCGTAATCGAAAAATTATTTCTCATAAAAATCGTAATTTTACATTTTTTTTCGATTTTTAAAAACTTTCTTTGAATAATTTAAATTTATGATTCCGAGTTCGAAATTTTTACTTTTTTTACCACGAAAATGGTTGGCTTGATGCTCGTCAACAGGCGAAATGATCTTACTTCTTTTCAATGCAAAACTAGAAAGAAAGAATGAAATGCTTGGCTCAACTTCTATATCTCACAGCATTCACAGCCGAAGACTTTGGAAGAGGAACTTGGCTGCCGTTTTTTTTGCAAATTTTTGTTTTTGGGGGGATTAATATATTCATGTGAAATTTCAGCGTAATCGAAAAATTATTTCACATGATAATTGCAATTTTACATTTTTTTTTCTTAGACTTATAACACAGACATGCTTTATCCAATTGAAATTATTTTTTCACAGAACCTTAATGTTATGATTTAATATATTCGTGTGAAACTTGAGCGTAATCGAAAAATAATTTCTCATGAAAATCGCAATGTTACGCTTCTTTTAGTTTAAAAAAAATACGCTCATCCAACAACGTGCATGAAAAAGCGTTTGCGAAGCTTCCTAGTATAATATAACCGTAGCCACAGTAGGCCTACCTTCCATTCTCTTGCCTCATAGACCACTCTCTTTGTACTAGCAATGGCCTGAATTATTGCATCTGTCATCTGTAAGAAATGATGGCTCAATGCACCCAAAATGCTCAGCCATCAACAGTAGTATTGTATAAGCACATTATTTCTCTAACTTTGTGTAAATTATAATGTATTATCTTTAATTGCTAAAAAGTCAGTACAGAGGCAAGATAAGGCCAACACATTTTGGTGGAAGTGCCGGTCCTGGAAAAAAACTAAATCTTTCAAATAATAATATTTTGGAAAAAACTACTTTCATGGTCTAAATAGCCCAGTCGACTGAGTCTGAAATGTTGGACATAAAATAATCAGTAAACTCTTCTTCTCTTGATGGTAGTTCGTTACTTGCTTTCTCTAAAGCTAATCTTATTGCCTTTAACTATCCATCATAATTAGACAATAAAGCTCATAAGAACAGTGTTTTGACCGATCTAGATAAAATTATCTAGATAATCATCTATCTAGATAAAATCCATTATCTATTATATTACCTAGATAATGTTGTTGGTGTATCTTTCTCTAATATCTAGATGAAATAAAGTTTATCTTCTTATCTTTGCTTTTAACTTTTAGATAACATTATTTAGAAAAAATAATAAAAAAATAGTAGACAAAAATATATAAACTAATCACTGTTTTAAATGAAAAATTCTTCTACTCGTTTTGAGTTAATTGTAGGTCAGCCGATTTGAAAATTCTTTTAGATATCCATGTCAACTTGTTAAGACTGACAAATATTACAATAATTGACATAAAAACTGTTGCGGGGAAAAATTATATTTAATGAAAACACATCAATCTTAATAATTATCTTTAATTTTTATCTAAACAAAATTATCTAGATAATTATTTTTATCTTTTATCTTCAATCTAGATAATTTTCTATGCTTTATCTTTTAGCTTATCTAGATAACTTTTTGAAGAATTATCTTTATCTTTATCTAGATATCAAGATTAAAAATAACTTTAGATTGGAGAAGGGTTGACAGGTTGAGAAAGCATAGAGAACATAAAGCCCAGCCTGAAGGGCTGGCGGCGACAAAACTTTTCGCCTGCTGATGACAACTGCAGCTAATTTATTTATTTATTTAAATAAATTATCTGGTCACAACACTGCTTAAGAATGTCAACCAGCCATCTATTCTATTTCTTTATTGTACTTTAATGTGCCAACTTCATTACAAAATGACAAGAATGTTTTCAAAGATAATGATAATGGCAATTCCTTGCATAGAACTCGTGCCAAATTACAGATTAATAGAGGAATTACTATTGTTTGTGATGTATTAAGGACAGGCGTGGATTTCAAATAAGCACACAAGATTGTTAGTTAAGTTAAACTTGTATTTTACACAGCATACACTGTTTACATATCTTATACTTTATACACAATCAACGTAATATAAAACAAAATACCGTATTGTTCCGAATAAAGCACGACCTCGAATATAACACGACCCCCAATTTTTAGAATCATTTCAAGAAAAAAGAAAAAAATCAAAGAAAATTAAATGTACATGAAACACTTACAACAAAACATTTTGAACAATGTTAGGGCCTAGGCCTATGGTTTTTTACAGGGTAGGGCCAAGCACAAGCTCACATGTCAACCACAGTTCACCAGTCTGATTCCTGGTCTTCAATGTTTACGTCACGGGGGGGGGGGTGGGGGTTATACTAGGCCCTAGTATCCATGGTCGTAGGCCTAGGCCTAGCTCCTTCGCAATCCCTTGCTGATTTGTAAGACAGAGGAACCTTTCTTTTCCACGCGATCAGCAGTCTTCATTTGTTCATCTTGAGCCATTTCATCTTCTCCTTCATCACTCATTATTACGTTACGTAGACTCTTAGCTCTTAGCAACGAAGATAGACAACCCCGACAAACAAAATCTATGTAGGTCAAGCTAGGTCACGATGTGATCACGGCTAAGGATTCTGACGACTAGCAGACAGTTTCGCCCAAGGTTCGGCCGAGTTCAGTGGCTTCGAGTGGGTGGGCGGGGCGAAGCGCAGCAGACTATGCGCGGGGAGTTGTATAGAGGCGTGGCCTATGTTCAGGCGCTATTTCAAATGCAAGCGCGGCGAAATAACGCGAGTGCTTTTTTGAGATTGTATTTTCGGAAAAAAACCATCGCGCTATATTCGGAACAATACGGTATATAAAAATTGTCAAATTATCATACATAGGTTAAAAGGCATTTGACACATTAAATATGGCACCAATACCAAACTGAGTTGTATCTCATCCCATTCCGAATCTAAAAAAACTGTTCTAACATTCATTCCAGCACTGTACCCAAGTACAGACACGCCATGCATACTGCATCATCCCACACATGCATCCTGATCAGTTCATGGTCGCGCCCTGCGTTACGGACGCAGCGATGGTGAGTTGTTGAGGACAAGAGACCGTTACGTTGAAATTAGAGGTCGTGCGACTGTAACTTCCCGGGCCGTCCGGTATTGTTCCGGAACCCTGGTGATGATCCAGGTCCTCACACCTTCGAGACATCAGGCAAAATACCCGGGATTCCGGGGACGTCTCCGAAAGGTGATTGGCTCTTAAGTTGGGAGTACGAGTCCAGCCTTTCAACTGCGTAGTCCTGAAAACAAGATACACTTTGAGCATAAGACGAGGTTTAGCCTTTCAACCTTCCTCACCACAAAAACTATTTATGTCTTTCACAATAGGGGCCTATGCTTAATATGGCCAAAATCAAAATTTTACCCATTTTATCGTTTTTCGGTAAATTTACCGGTAAATTACGAGTTTTAAACGTACAGTGAATCCACATCACCATAAAAACATCTCTACAATAAAATGCTCTGAAAGGTTTTTTTATACTTCACTATGTAGGATTTTGTTAATATTTTTATACATATTTTCAACAGAACATTCAATGTTTAGACACAATTATTTTATGGTGAACTTAAGTACCATTGAAAAAATCATTTTAAGCCAACCGTGATGCATGCGAGGAATATAGATGCGGAAAATGGTTTAAGGGGGAGCAGGAACGGCCTTTTGTTTTACATGTTAAATTAGGAGATTTCCGGTACCATTTAATCGAACACTATTTAACTTAGAGACAAAAATTTTGATTTTTTGGGTAGCTTAAGCCAATAGTAAGAAACAGTAGGAAGGATTTTTGTTTGTTTTTAAATTTGTATATTCTAGACATATATATATATATTGTCAAACAAAATGGGCAATTTTTAGACCTAAGCATGCGCTATAATTTTATCCCGATAATTTATCAAAATTTCCTACCTACTATTTTGTCAAAAATATCTCAATAAAGTAGTCCTCAAAATTTCAAGGCTCTAGCTTCAAAACTGCCTAACTTATATGTACCGTAGTTTAAAAAGTATAGTTTTGAGTAAACGGATGTTAAAGTTAATATTTAAGCACGTACTTCATGTGCAGTAATGACATTTCCGGTACCATTTTTTCGGAGGGTATTCAACTTAGAGATATGATTTTTTTTTAATTCAGCAGATAAGAGTTTTTGCTTACAATTTAAAAATTCATTTAAAAGAATTTACTCGTTCTTTTTACAAACATTAATTTTTAAGTCGTTAATAATTAATATACGATGGTTGTCATAGCAACATAAATAAATTAAATTTTTGCATAAAAAAAACAAAAAAATTTATTACATTTTAAAAATTTAATGGTGATATAACATATTTAACTCAAAAAATCAACTTTGACGATAAGTTTCATTCCTGCTGTCCACCGACTGTGAAGCATGGGGGAATATAGATGCGGAGACGGACTCACCCAGTAACCGAAGGGTATGTCGTTGAGCTTGCCCTGCACGATACTCCAGAGACCCCAGAGCAGATGCGAGACCATGGAGAACACCTCGATCTCCCTCAGGAGCGTGTCCTCGGTTTGGGTGTTCTGGTTTCGGGGGGTTCCAGTCGGTCACTCGCAGGTACTCTCGGATGAACACCAGCTGAGAGGTAATACCGGCATCAGTGACACGCTCAAATGTACGCCGAACAACACTAAGGGCGTGCAGGATTGCAGGAATCCAAAATTTTTGGATCATTTCCAATTTCTCATTTGGTTTAATTAATTCTAAAAAATTATTATTTAATATAGATTGAAATTGATAAATTGATATACCTATACGTACTGCATTAAACAATCAAACAAACTACTTTCCTAAACTCAATTGAAATTAGGATAAAAAGCCAAATATTGAAATCCAAGATCTAGTGTTAAGGACCAAAATGTATTAAAAAATAAAAATAAAAACTTGGTCAAAATAATGTCATCTAAAATAATATTTCATTATTAAATTTTTACTTTTTTGTAAGAAAATTTGTATGGATGAGGCCTACTGAATATAAAATATAAAATAAAAAAAACACAACTCTCAAGTTCAAAGTTCCATTGCAAAAATGTAGTTGTTGATTAACCCATCGGCTTTTCCAAGCGTCGATTTGAAGGCTGCGTGTAGTGCCCGCCGAATTGCCTGGCCGTCAGATCAACGGGCTAGAACAGCGCGCTACATTATTGGTTGTTATATGAGAATGGTTCGTCCAATCACCAGGAAATTGCGCTCGATGTACTTGCACTCACTTCGCTGCATCTATCGATATGCTTGGTTCGTTCGTATCTAGGTCAAGTTTGAGCATTTCTATGCTTGAAGGAAAGATATGTTTGCATTCGTGGGTGCATTAGCGCGCGGGCTATGGCGGCGACGGCAATGTGCAATATTTTGCTTGTTATGACGATTATGAGGGGTTTGATATTTTGGCAGCAAGAAAAATTTGCAGGAGAGTTCATAACCTCTAGATATTTATTTAGGCTATATTTCTGAATTTATTTGAGGGAAAATCGGTTTATTTTTGTATTAGCAGTAAACATTTCAACTGGAATGCGCATCGCACCCCCTTTTGCAAAAAAAATGGATTCATAGGGCAGCGCGCTGGGATTTTTTAAAAGAGTTACTTGTAAATTATCCACCTGTAAAAGGCTTTAAATCCTTTACTATTTCTATGAATTCTGGAAACTTTTTCAACTTTTTTTTTCAAAAGGCACTACATCACCATTGCCTTTGTCCATGTAAAATATGAATGTTGTAGCCCCACCCGACTAGTCAGAATCGGATCAAATATTACAAAAATATTGCATTAAAAATTTAAAAAAATCGTAAAAGTATGGTATTCATGAGAAATATTTCTTCAATTGAACCCAAAAACTTGACATCAAGTTCAGAGATTTCTAAGGTCCCCGCCAATTTTCATCAAGATCGCATATATGCCGTTTGCCCAGTAGAGAGCGAACAGACAAAAATACAATCGAACAAAAAAACAAAACAAAAACACCCGAGCTATTTTTCTCGGGGTAAGTGAAATTAAAGTCTACGCTTTGCTCATCCAAAAATGTCTAGAATGTATACTTAATAATAGAGAATAAATTGTAATATTATGTGTGTCGGTGTGAAAAGACAAAATTGTAAATGTATTATGTGACTTGTTTAGTAGCAATAGCTAAAATAAAGTAAATAATAGGTACAACATAATACCTTCTGGTCACGCGTGGGGTAGTTTTGTCTGCGGATGGAGAAGAACGGATGCGCGTCGTGTTTGTAGTCGTACATCCATTCGATGAAGTGGTTGGCGAGGTCGAACCCGCGGTAGTTGTACGAGCAATACTCGAAGTCTATGAGCACGAGTCTCGGGTCCGAGAGACACTCGGACTCGGTCATCCCGTCTCGGAGCAGGAGGAGGATGTTGCCCTCCTGAAGGTCGTTGTGACAGAACACTACGGGGTGGTCCCCACTGGAGATTAGCTTCCTGCGGGGAACAAGACAAGGTCATTGTGACAGAACACTACGGGGTAGTCCCCACTGGAGATGAGCTTCCTGTTGGGAGCAAGACAAGCATTTTCATTGTACTACTGGTATACCAAAGTCGAAGAAGAAGAATACAGATACAAATATACATTTCTTTCCACCGTTAAAGTCTCATTGATGATGGAGGGGACGGATGTTTGTCGGATGTCAGGATGTCGGATGTCAGCGGTGGGTGACATTAGCCCCGCCCCACTGACCCCCAGGGGCACCAACTTTATTAATTCTGTGTCACCCTTGTTGAAGGATAATTTCAACAAAAATTAAAAACATGCCAATTGGAGGACATGCTTGATTTTATCATAAAACACATACTTACCACCACAGATGGGCTGTTTAAGAGTTTTGCTCCCTAATACTAGGTGATAATATAATAATTTGGAAAGTAGACAAATGAAGTACTACAATCAATTGAAAAGTGTGTTTCAGAAATTGTGTTAAGTCATCGTAAATAGATACAGAATAGTGATCCAAAACTTAATTTGTTCAGCCCTGACATTGCAAAAAGTACAAAATGCTGTAAAATTTTAAAGCCTTAGCTAGATTTTAATCGAGCGAATAACAATTTAGCTAAAATTGGAACTGCCCACCGGTCCACCTTGGTGGAGGTGCTGGCTCGAATAATTATTATTCGAGAATCGAATCGACAACACAACACTATTCCTGAATATAATTCGAATATTGCACATCCCTAACTAGATATTAAAACTATTATATTTGAGTGGAGACAAATTATGAAGATCAATACAAACTGGTGAAAACCTACTTTTCTTGTTAACAAACATAGCAAAATACAACAACCACTTGTACACTACGCTCTCCAGGTAACGTACCTGACCCAGTCCACCTCGGCCTGCAGGTTGTACGTCTGCAAGCGAGCCACTGCGGCCTGATACTCCGGCGCCACCTGACCAGGGTTGTTGAGATTCTCCAGTGCAGTCTCCAACCACATCTGAAACAAGACGAACGTACGTCACTAACAGCCTATTGCGATTGTATTTGTTAATGTTCATGGATGAAATACTTTAAATAGACCATATATAGTATATTATGTACATATTATATTGTACAACCAAAACAAGACATGTTTAGGTAAACATTAGGAGGAAACATTAAGAAAAAAAACATTGTTTTAAGATTTTAGAAAAAAAATACAGTTCCGGGGTGCAGAAACCGGTACAAACTTTTTGGACTCGATGTCATCACTAGTAGGATTGTCAAAACGGCTAGTTAATGCTTGAATAGCTTGCCTGGTCAGTGACTAGGGGATCCCATAGATTTGTGATTGATGATTTTTTTGGCATACCCAATAGAGGGAGGGGGACCTAGATAAGATAAGATAAGATAAGACTTTATTCTTCTTCTCAGTATACAGTATACATAACACAAGTAAATATAGCCGGTTTTATAGGTGCAAGAAGAAGACCCACCTAGAGCGAAGCCCTGTGTGGGGGGTGTATTCTATTGTGAAGTACTTTGAAACATTTTAAAATGGCGGATTATAGTCATAATAGCTATGTAACAATAACAGGAAACTAATCGATAACGTTACAAGTTAGATATTTCGTAATCTAGATGTTAGCTCTAGATATAAAGTTTTAAAGTTACATACAAGTCATAATCATAAATAATGCATTCAAGTTGTGTACGTACAATCAATAGGAGATGACATGGAGTATTTAGTAGACATTCTCATTGCAGAAAATTGGGAGTACCTAAAGTTGTAAAGAAATCTAAAAATCTAAAAACTAAGATTAAGATCTAAGCTAATTAGAATTGTAATGGACATAGTATCAATTGTGTCAATTAGTAGTCAATAATAAGTTTACAATTGGAATATTTTGTACGATACTCTAGATACTAGCCTAGTTCCTAATGAAAATTTACATACAAGTCAAAATCACCTGTAATTCATTTCAGTTGTATACATACAATCAATAGATGTATTTGATATAGTGTTGGTGATACGTTATATTGGAAAGGAATCCAACATTAAAATCTAAGTTAACTACAAATTGTAAATAGGCGTTTAGGGCCTAGTATAGCTAGGTAAGGTATACACATGAATATGAGAAGAATAACTAGATGCGTAAGTGAGTACCAGTAAGAAGTACATTATTCACAAGGTTCGACGAGAATTCTCTGTCTTTTTCCATAATCCATTTTTTTATTTGCCTTTATCCACAGATCGCCAAAGAAAAATAAAAAATAATCACGTGGTGTTTTTTTGGTGGCGTTGGCGTTTGAGTTAACCTTTAAAAAATGTTTGTCAATTGTTGCCGTTCAGTAATAGTGGATGTGCTGGGTGATGCGTTTTAAAATTTTCTGGGGAGCTAGCCAATCCCCCCTTATACCTCCAGGGTCACCAAAAACATTGTATATAATTATTTTTGAAGGGCAATGCCAACCCAAAAAAACGCGTGTCAATCTGACGGAGTGTTAGAATTTTACCCCGAGGCGTTACATGTGTACTGATGGACAGATGAAAAGTGATGCTTATGTGGGAGCTCAGCCCTTTATTCATCAAACTGCTCAAAGTTATGATTTATATCAAATCACAAATAATAATAAGAAAAAATGGACTTCAAAGGACTATAGTAACTATCCAGGGGGGTGAGACTCGACTGGCCTCGACTTCCGCGTGGTTTTGAATAATATGATTCCGTCCATAAAGAAACAATTCCGACATTTGGTAGACTCGAGTTTCGTTTCCGATTTTCGGAATCATTCCGTGACTTCTTTCATCTTTTTCTGTGGCATGGATTTTACCATTGTTTAGCCAATCGGAAGCTTCATTATAAAATCCACCGCCATGATAATGTAAGAAGAAACTAGCCAGCCGCATATTTATAAGGCAGTGAGTTTTTGTGCAGCCGTGTGTTGTTTTTTTATCTTGTGTACGCAAACAACGTCAAATTTACGCCAACAAATCACGAAATATTCCGGTATTTAAGCAAAATATGGTGCTATGTTATCAAAATAAAAATGGAGGATTTTGTTGTTTACAAATTTACGACTGTCGGAAGTGTTTCTGACAGCTAAATAGCAGACAGAATCGAAAGATTCGTAGAGTCGACCGATTGTCGGAATACAGCATGGAAATCAACCAAACCATGTGGATCTTGGGTCGAGTCTCACCCCCCTGGTGTGAAATTAGCGTTTTTCAGTTGTAGTGTGAAAAAAATAAAGTATTAAATATATAAATGTAGGGAATAGACCATGGTTAATTTAAAAATAATAAGTGGGTGGACACTCAACAATTTTTTTTTTTTTTTTTGGGGGGGGGGGGGTATGCATGTGGTCTTGGATTCTTTTCTCTTCATCCACAAGAAGATTGGAATAATGGGGAATGTATTTCCAGATCATTGCATTTTTATAAATAGTACCTACAATGTGTTACAATATTGTAAATTGATTTAACAATGATTAAAGACTGAAATAGGCCTAGAGGTTTTTACCTTCAGGAATGTATTAAGTTGAAGTCCAAGGAGTTTGCTGTTTAGGGCAGTTTGGATAATTTTGTCCAACTTGTTGTGAAGGGGTGTATCCTACAATTATTGTGGCCATGGTTAGTTACCTGCAACGTGTCCCACAACCAGACGGGCTCCTTGGCGATGGGAACGTTCATCAGGTGGATCGACACCATCTTCTCGGCGATGAGTCTGCTCAGTGTCGGGTTACTGAGTTCCGTCGTGCTCAGAGAACGTGCCTGGAACATTGACGGATCACCTCAGTCTCGCGGCAGCACAGAATTAAACTACTGTACACGCGGGGACAAGTTAAATTTAATTCAATCTAATGATTTATACAATTTTTGGTTTTTGCAAATGATTATTCAAACCAGAACAGAAAATTTGTATCTATTCTTGAAAATAAAATGTAATGAATGATGTGTTCATGTGTATGTATGTAATACCAGTATTTTCTTAACATTTGTCGACACATAAGATAAGAAGACTTTCCGTAATGTCCGTTCATTTCCCAAACCACGTACGCCGACAAACTTGGGGTGGTAATATTTGAAATGAACGCATTTGAAATATGACTTAGGCCCCTACATACTTTTCAATGTACTTTAGTTCAAAAATAGCTTTTTCCAACTATTCAACTTTAGAGGTGTTTTATTTTTGTATAGGACAGTAAAATTGGTAAAACTTGAAACACTTGCCTCTGCTAGTTGTGAGCAAAGATTTTTTTTAAAAGTTTTACTTTATTTTATTTTTTTAACGTGGATATTAAAATAAGATAAAGATTATACAAAATTTACTGACATCAAGATACAAAAATTAAACCTTTTTCAGAAGTTCACTTTGGAAAGAATTTCACCATGAATATAAAAAATTTACCAAAAAAGATACAGTATATTATGAAGAACACTTCTGAATTCAGCTTTTGGTTCACTGAACTTCTTAAAATTAATTTTGAAGAGAAACTTGAGTAGATACTAAAACATTGGAAAAGAGATGTAGAATGTTTAAGGATACACTGGCTCAAACTTGATTGCTTTCCTTCTCTGCAATAACTGGTATTACATACAATACAATGACTTGTTAGCGTAGGTACTTAGCCAGATACTTACTTGGACGTGGTACGCAATATGTTTCATACTGGCAAGGGTGCCCCATTCTCGACGGACCAGTGGCCATGACATTTCGTCCACGATCCACTAATTCTGGCTCATCTTAAAACAAAACTCACAACAGTGGAAGGAACCAAGGCCATATTAACAGCCCTTCAACACTACTAAACCGTAGCCCGAATAAAAGCCAGTTCAAATTGGCAACCGAGTGTGAAATTGAAATTATACTAGTATGTATAAAAGAATACCGCATGGCGGAGTAAGATTAAAAGTTCAAATACGTATCTTATTGGAAAAATCTACACGCGCTCAAACTTAAAATATCCGTCTTAAAATATTATGCTCTCCGCAAAGGTAGTAAAAACTATGGATTGAACCATGTGCAGATTGAATTTACTTTCTCTCTATTCCCCAAATTTTCCAAACCCTAGGTACATTACTAATTTGATATTAAAAAGCATATATTATACTGCAATTAATAGTGGGACCCGAGGCCTGTTGTTAATTAATGGATAATAAATAATAAATAATTTAAATTGTAATGGATAAATAAATAAATGCATTATATTTTAGAGTTATTGGGTCTATCCACTCAGTTATAAAACTGATTTTCAGTGGAAGACTTTTAATTAGGATCCAAACTAACCTAGTAGATGCCGGCACCATCAACAAGCGAATATCGGCCAACCGGCAAATGATATTTGAAAGAGAATTGCTGGTTATCCATAATTCACATGTGAGCGATACCTTCATCGGTAAGGCTAGTTTGAATCAGGCCACGAACTCATGATTGTTTAAAGATAATTGTTTTGTGAAGCTGAATCACTGATTTATACTACATTATTTAAAAATAAAGACTCGAGTATCTTAAACTCAGATCCAGTATGTTGAGAGAATGACAATCGGCTGGAGTGTTGAGTGTTGGGATAGGATCCAACAGCTTACCTTCAATGGGTGATGGAAGCTGATGAATTTGATAAGTGAAAAATAACATAAAATATTTTTTACAGAAATAAGAAAACAAAAACAAAAAATGTTTTGACACAACATCACATACACCCTATCTTCCCGAGTCTTGCCTTTTTGTGTCCTGTAGGCCATATATTATTTTCATGTAACTTCTACCTATCAAATTTGGCAGCTTCCATCACAACCTTGTTGGATCCTATCACAACAATATATAACAGTAGCCAAAGAATAAAAGTAGCCCTAGTAAATAATAAAAACATAAAATAATAAAATGTTTACAAATATATGTTTTATATCAAAGGCCTTAAGAAAATCATATTTAAAAAAAATAAACTGTTTATTCTTTCTTAAAGTAAAAAGTAAAAACCTAAGTAAGGATTGCCCGTATCAGATATCGATTCGATAGCTAACCATAGTAATCTCGCATGAAATGTGAACTACAAAATATCAGACCAACAACGGTTAATGTTCAAAGTATTTCACAAGTTTATTCGCCTAACAACGCTGTAAAGTGCGCGCGCGCTACCACAGAAAACGTGTTCTACTCACGTTTATAAACTCCTCGATACGTCCGCCCGGGAAGACCCCGTGAAGCCCCGGTCCGAGTCTTCTCTCGGACAAGAGGGTGAAGATGACCGACTCTGTGATCAGACCCTCGAGCGCTCGCTCTCCGTGCATCTGTCCGTAAAGTCGCAGCAGCACCTTGGTCGGGCTCGCTGCCGTGAGGGGGCAGGGTGGACGGGAGGGACACGTGGTACAGCCAGTTGCTCAGCCCTCCGCTGTAAGACACACATGTGACCATTGTTACAACTTACAATTCAAAGACAGTTGGAGAGAAATGTTACAATTTGGAAAAATATAATTACTAGGAAAACGCTTAAGTTTCCCGTCGCGTTGTTGGAGACGTAATTGGTGCAATGAGCTGCCATGTGTTACGCGGATTTTCTGGTGTTCTGTGAAAAAATCATTACTAGCCGAAGATTTTTTTAAATTAAATAAAATTAAATAATAATTAACTTCATTTTTTTAATTTATCGTAATTTTTAAAAAGATAAAAAAAACGTAAAATTGCAATTTTCATAAGAATAATTATTCGATTGCGCTCAAACTTTAAACGATATATTAAATTCATAAACAAAGGTTCTGTAAAATAAGTTTAAAGCAAAAAGCATGTAGGTGTTAAAGTCAAAGAATTGTTTTAAAAAGAAAAAACCAGTAAAATTTCGATTTTCATGAGAAATCATTTTTCGATTACGCTCAAATTTCACACGAATATCTTAATTCATAAAATTAAGGTTCTGAAAAAATCATTACAATCGGAAAAAGTATGTAGGTGTTACGTCGAAGAAATTTTTTAAAATCGAAAAAAATCGTAAAATTGGTTTTTACGAGAAAAAATTCCCGATTGCAGCCAAAAACGTGGCAGTTCTAAGTTCAGAGATTTCGAAGGCCTCCATAAAATTTCATCGCAATCAGAGTATCGGTTTTTTAGCCGGAATCGTGTTAAAGGACACAAAAATACAAATAAAAAAGAAGAAAGAAAGAAAAAAAAAACATTCCGGATTTTTTTTCCAGTGTAGTGAAATGGAATCTTCGCTTCGCTCGCTACGCTCGCTAACGCTCATCCAAAAAAACAATTTCTAGATTCCTCTTATCACAGTATGCCAACAGCCAATCTGTGTAAAAGTAAATTGAAAGTATTAAATTTTCTTCAAGCAAATGAGTAGCTTTAGCTTAGAACTGTTGATGACATAATACTACAGTCAAATGTTAATACTTAAACCAATTGATGAATAATCCTTAAATTTTCTTTCCACAACATAACGTAAATTTTGTAAAATTTTGATTTCAATAAGCCAGAAATTTAACGTTTTGACATTTGAATCACTTTTACGAAAAGCATTAGGGCCTATAAAAAACTGGTTTAAACTAAATTGTCTGTAACCCGGCTGTTTAAATGGGGCCTAACACCCACGAGCGCAAAGATTTACAGGCGCAAAGAATAATTGCGTCTCGTTAAAAATAGCAGACTTGGGTCCGCAAGTTGCTAGATGGCCAATAAAGTTGTGGCTCCTCTAGATGTGCTGCAAATGATGGCCGTCATTTTTGTATCAGAAAATAAATATCTCGACAAAACTTTTGTACCAAGTAACAGTAAAGCATGAAAAAACGTGAAATATCTCGTTACTTTATAAAGATTGACTGATAGAGTGAAAATTTTAACCCGTAACCATTAGCATAGAAATGCTTCGCGTTAATCACAACTCCAAAGCAGGTGTAGAATATTGGGAGTTTTGACCACTAAATACGTTGCAGGTTTCAAACTACACATAATTTTATAACAGTTTGCTGTTTTACGTGCTTTTAGTGCTAGAAAAAATTATTCGAGTAATTAGGGACTGGATTTTGCTTGCATTTCGTTTCCATTCAACTCCAAACATTATTGCCGGAGACAATTTGGCCATCTTTGCCAATATTTGTGTCCGCAACTTACTCACGCAAGTTTTCTTGCATGTATCATAATAGAACACTAAATTATTTTGTTTTCAAGACATTATGTGTACAAAGTTTGCGAAGGCAGTGCAAACAGGATTTAAAGGAACAGTTTCAAGTTATTGTAGGCAAATGAAATATAGTGAAACGGAGTGAGTTGAGTGGAATGGAGTGGAGAGTAAATAAATACATTTCTGTAGGATGCTTGCTGTAGGGTATACACATCAGATTTAACCGGTGTGACCCTCTTCAGGTGACTAACTAGGTATGTTGCGGATAGGACAATTGTGAAGGGATGTCCGAGGGCTATTTAAGAGGACTCAATCCCTTGCATTTGCATTAACGACTGAGGAAAACCTCGGAAAAAACCTTCAGTCAGGATTGCCGGTCTCGACGGGATTTGAACCCGGGACCTCCCGAATCAGAGTCGAGCGCTTAGCGCTCAAGCCAACACTGTCGGTGTGGAGTGTAAAAGTGTAATGGAGTAGAATGGTGTGGAGTGGAGTGGAGTGGAGTGGAGTGGAGTGGAGTGGAGTGGAGTGGAGTGGAGTGGAGTGGAGTGGAGTGGAGTGGAGTGGAGTGGAGTGGAGTGGAGAAATGGAGTGGAGTGGAGTGGAGTGGAGGGAGTGGAGTGGAGTGGAGTGGAGTGGAGTGGAGTGGAGTGGAGTGGGGTGGAGTGGAGTGGAGTGGAGTGGAGTGGAGTGGAGTGGAGGGGAGTGGAGTGGAGTGGAGTGGAGTGGAGTGGAGTGGAGTGGAGTGGAGTGGAGTGGAGTGGAGTGGAGTGGAGTGGAGTGGAGTGGAGTGGAGTGGAGTGGAGTGGAGTGGAGTGGATTGGAGTGGAGTGGAGTGGAGTGGAGTGGAGTGGAGTGGAGTGGGTGGAGTGGAGTAGTAGTGGAACGTGAGTGGAGTCGGAGGTGAGTTCGGAAGGTGACTCACGAACTGAGCACAGCCCGATGTCCTGCGGTGACTTGTTCAGCGGCCCGTGCAAAGTAAGTCTGAGTCCGGGGGTGTCGTGGAATCTAGTCTTACTTCTAGTTACATCTGACGAACTCAGTTTGTTGTATCGAGTGCAACGGCGAGCCAAGCTGGTTGTGCCCAACTGTTTTCGAGTGAAAATAAGTCGTAGCGGCATCGTATCAACCTCAGTTAAGTTTACTGGGAGGTGGTTGTAGTGCAAAGAATTGAGTAACGAGCATTGGACTAGGTAGCAACAAAGCATGCATTTTAAAAAGTTTAAAAAGTTGTAGGGCCTACTTCGTTAATTGTAGGTAGATCGTGCCCAACCACTTAGTAGCGATTAACTATTTTAAAGAAAAATCTGAAATCTCTAGTTGGTCATTGTTTTTAAAACGTCGCTGATGTGGACGTCAAGGGGGTTCGCTCGGTCCGGTTTAAATTAAAGTCCCCCACTGAAAACAGTTATGTGACCGAGTTGATAGATATCTCATTTTAGAATTTCTGTTTTTACATTTCCCCATCCGGTCCAACTCTCCCATTTCCCAAAATGGTTTTGCACCATGACAGAATGGCAATGTATATTATTCAAAGAAAATATATAAGTAACGCCATTGTGTACGATGGTAACACACACATTAGAAGAACCGGAATGTAAAGGGCAATGTGTAGCCAGGGGCGTAGGAACGGGGGGGGGATGAGGGGAAACTCCCCCCCACATTTTGGCTAGACCCCCCCAGTGGGGGGGTCAAGCCAGGTATGGGTGTCATTTTCTAACTTATAGCTTGTTGGGTGATTTTTAGGATTTTTATTACAGTCGGGTTTGCAAACAAAAAGGAAGGTTTAACATTTTTTTAGAAAGATTCAGTTAGAGACGTGATTTGCGAGACTAGACTAGCCATCTGATTTTAGACTTAAATATTCATTATATTTTGTGTGCAATGTTTTCACTCCCAAGCAGACTGTCGACCGATTTTAGTCAGGTAATCAATCTTCAATGCAATATTAGCTTCAAAATGTAACTCTTATTCGTAATTAAAATTCGCCTGAAAACGTGTTTTAGGTCACCTATCAAGGGCACCTTTTGAAAAAAATCTCGCCTATGGCGAAAAAGCCTCCGGCGGCTGGGGCTTCGCCCCAGACCCCGGTTTGCCCACCCGACCTCGTAGCCAACTTTAGTCAGACCCCCCCACTAAAACATAGTTCCTACGCCACTGTGTGTAGCCTAGCCTGTAAACATGCCTGCCATGTTGTCCTGCTCTAGCTCCAGCCGTTGCGATATCCACGTAGTGTTGCCAGATGGCGTGAATGAAAGTATTGTACAATCTAACCAAAATTACAAACTTTCTCATAAAATTACAGAACGACAAATTAAATCATAAATACCTTGTTTGAGGTAAAAACTGACGTTAATTAGTAGTGATTAAAGCTGACATCCTCCCATATATATATATATATAAAATATACATATACCATGATCTAACAATATATCTCGTTTATATTGTTAGATCATGTACATATACTAAGACTGTGTTCAATGAAACTGGAGCTGTCAGCAATTTATTTCATTTTGATCGTGTACATGGTATTTAATAATAATAATAATAATAATTCTTTATTTCATTTTGATCGTGTACATGGTACAGATATGCACTGCTCCGAAGAGAGTGTGAAATAGTAGATATTCTAATACACAGATATACTTTATATACTTAGATATCTATTCTAGGTAGAGCATACTTAAAATACTTATAATAATTATAATTCAGTCTAGAACAAAAGTTAATAACATAAAAGGGTAAGTTTAAGTTGACAAAACATTATACTGACAAGCATATTAACATACCCAAGGGATACTGCAAAAGTACATAATATATCTTGGACCCAAAATCTACAACACAATCCCGGTGACAATAAAACAGTGTGCTAAATATTTACGCAATCAAAAAAGCACTTCATAGATGGCTATTAAATTCGAAAATGTGATTGAGGACATAATAGAAATCAAAATTATAAACAAAAAATAAAATTATGAGTTAGACTCTTTTGTTTGCTTGTCTTCGTTTAATTTAAATTTATAATTTATAAAACATGTTTATTCTCCATTTATTATCTACCTCTTACCAAATCAAAAGTTATGATATTGTTAGGTTTCTGAACTTAAATTATACACATACTGTAGCTTAATTAAGAAAGAAAATACAATTTTAGATTATATAAATAATTGAACAGTATAACTAGTAGAAGTAGTTTAGTTTTAGATTAAGTAATAATTTAGGATTGTAATTCATAGTAATTGTTATTAGTTTTATTGTGCTCAAAGATGAATGACAGAAGCCATGCACATTATTGTGCTCAAAGATGAATGACAGAAGCCATGCACAAGTACCTTGTATTTATGTGGCTTCAGTCATTCAATCAGGAAATTGTATCTATTAGTTCTGTACTTGAGCCTGAATAAATTGAATTGAATTGAATTGAAATAGTGCAGGGTGCTGACATAATAAAAGACTGTTTATTAGTTTAGTTTTGTCGGTCATTCTGATTTACAAATTCATCAATAGAATAAAAACACTTGTCAAGCAGAAATGATTTTACTCTAGCCTTAAAATTATGTG
Source organism: Sweltsa coloradensis (assembly GCA_024449915.1). Taxonomy (NCBI): domain Eukaryota; kingdom Metazoa; phylum Arthropoda; class Insecta; order Plecoptera; family Chloroperlidae; genus Sweltsa; species Sweltsa coloradensis. Next base: position 87,883 of record JAMZAV010001369.1, read on the forward strand.
CCTGCTTGTATTTATGAGTTTGATGTCTGCTGGTAATTTGTTATAGAGGGCTGAGCACAGAGCCAATGGTCCTTAGGGGGTTGGGCCCCCCCCCAACCCCAGAATAATAATAATACAGTCTATTTAGGGCTAATGTCCGCTAATGTAAGAATACCAAATATTTATTATTAATTACATACGCACACTGTTATTTTTACAGTTACCGAACTTGCGTGCGATCAATGATAAGAACAAAATAGGGAAATAATATAATAAAATGGGGAAATCGCAAAATGTTGTACATTTTTATTGAAAGTATGGTGCAAGTTGACAATTATTGTGCATTTTGCCTAGCGATGGTGTAAATTATATTGTATGTTTTCTGTAATTATGGCACGTCTGGCAACACTGCATCCACGTAGCATTATTCATTTCAGTAGCGCTGGTTGTTTTGTTTCACAAGCTAGCTATGCATGTTTAATAATAGCACTTGATAAAACAATTCCAATGGGCGTCAGTGTACCGTGTACAGGTTTTCAGTTCGAGAATGCCGTGCATAGCATAGCGCGTAGACATAACAGTGTCACGTGATAATGCAACACTGCACTCGTGTAGCGTCGCATACACATGAAAACGAGGCTATAAAATAACATATAAGGATATATGTGTGAAAAGATCGCTGATTGAAATAGGTATATTTATACAGAACAGCAAAATATTTTTTTATTTTTTGGGGGGCTGAACATTACCTCCCTGACAGAATTTTTTGGACATTTCTGGACATTTTTAGTGGACAGTCTGGAGCCGAAAAATGAAATTATGAGCAATTTTTTAAATATTGTTTTAAGCTTTTAACAAAGCTTTGCAGTCTATGTTTCCTTGAGCTTCAAAATTTAATAGTGAACGATTTTATTGTCAAGCGGTACAAATACAAAATTTTCTTATACGAAGGTGAAAGACAAAGATGTCTAAAAGCAATATTATAAGCAAGCAAAATCTTTGTTCACAATTAAATTTTGCACTTGGCTCAGTAGGCCTATGTCCACTCATATTCAAAACGTTACACATAATGGCGATTTGATGTCTCATCCCAAAAAATGTAGGCCTAAACAATATTTTACTGCAATGTACAAGTTCCTCTCACAATCTCATCCAGTCAACTTTTTAGACACATTTTTTCTTGAAATTTTAAAATATCTTTCCGAGGGCGATACAATAGCCATCATCACGTGTACACTGTACACTAGGAAACGCTCAGTTGGACGCGTTGATAAGCGAGCACGTGCTATAGCTAGACCCACATTGCACATTTCTTACAATTTAAAATTTGCGACGTTCGCTGTCCACAGGGCCATGTTTCCAATATTGTTTATTATTGTCAAGGTATTTGGGTAAACCCGTGGGTAAACCTTTACTTTGTGGATAAAATCCACCGCCAAGGACCTTGACATCATTTCCTTGGGAAAACTATTTTAACTCTTTCGTAACAAATAATACACTGCTTCCTATAGTATTTTGATTACTTCTATAGGTGGCAGTGCATAGTGGCCAGAAACCTCGTGCGACTTTTCGTTGCCATGGTAACGTTACTTTTGTTAAAATGTAATTTCCATCTACACAACTAATCGGATCCAAAAAAAGTAACATATTCGTGACCGGACGGACATTCTAAATGATTTGGCCACCTCAGATTTTGCCGCCGTTTAGTTTGAAAAAAAAACTTTCGATTAACTTCAATGTAACTTAACTTTTTGAACGATTTTGCCACAAACTAATGGCATTCAATTCAGATCGAAGCTTGCGGATGGTCCAAATTTCAACTTGATCCGAAACTCCGTTCGAACGTTATGGAAAGACATACAAACATACAAACAAACAAAACCAGTGACTAGTTTTTTTCCGGCAGAGTCAAATGGAAACGCTCGCTCGCTCGCTTAACAAAGAAAACACACGTAAACAAGCTTACACAAACACATGTTATCGAGCCTATAAACACAGAAGTCATTCACTGCTTTCAACGTAACCTTGTAACACATGCAAGGCGTTGTTGACATGATCTTATCTCCAGTGACACGACACGACACGACATGACATGACACGACATGACATGTGTACTCTCCACACCGAGGTGTAGTGAGATCTTTGTAACTCGGAACCGACGGCTCGAAACTAATGCAAAACACATTCTATACACTAGCTATATACGGTTCGATCATCGAATATAAGTTTTTCAGAGCAAAAATATATATTAACTAGGGAAACGCCAAAGTCGTTGTTAAACGAGTGAGTGAGTGAGCCAAGTGTTGAGTACCCGGGAACATCCCCTTTCCTCCCCCATACCCAAGGATCTAGCCCATTATGAGGAATGATACCGCGTACTCAACACATGGCTCACTCACTCGTTTAACAACGTTTTTGGCGTTTCCCTAGTTATTTAAATTGAACATTTAAAATGCGAATCATGTTCAAAACGTATTATAGCGTGAAATATTACCAAATTTCCAAGATAAAACAAAATCACCTAAGTTTTATTTCCCATTTAACACCCCTCAAAAATAATATGTGGGTGTAAAAATATAAAAAAGTTCGAGCTAACGGGTATCGAACCCCAACCCTCCGTACGGTAGTCTAAATGCTTACCAATAGGCCATGCAAGCCACGTAGTTATCGTCCCACTAGCTGCTACTAAACAAATGCTATAGATATTTTAAAAATCACATGAGCAAAAATATATATTAATTACATACTTACTGATTCATATCAATTTTCGTAAGAGTTTGCTCCGACTAGAATTCGAACCCAGACCTTCAGGCATTAGCAATGGGCCTCCCCCAGACCAACCCCCATTGTATACAACAATGTACTAATTACTCAGATTGATTGGTTGGATATTGCTTAACGTCTCATATTAATGCCATTTGGCTATTCGAGACGATGAGTGGTGATACATGAGGATGAAGCATGAACAGAAGGGGGGGGGAACCCGGTACCGGCACGTAGCCTACTCCTTTCGAATAGTACCAAGGCGACCAACGACTTAACGTCCCATCCGAAAGGACGGTGTACCTTTGACAGTCGTATAGGTTCCTCCACTAACCCGGACTGCCGAGCAGACGTCGAGGAGAACGAAGCCGTTACACTAGCTCTCGAACTCGCCATCTGCTCGGAGGCACAGCGATCACCCAATCTACCCCTGACCACGCCCGATTCTGCTTAACTTCGGTGTTCGAGTGGGAAATGGTTAAACGACCTCGGCACTAATTACTCAGGAAAGAACGTGTATCCATTAATTTTTGTTGGATGACACCACTGATTATAACCACATACCCCTTAAATAAATAAATAAATTGTATTTAGAGTCTACCCACTCAGTTATATAACTGATTTTCAGTGGGGGACAGTAAATCAAAGCGACCAAGCCAGCCCTGCAGGCCCCGACGCAATCGACGAGTGAGCGATAACCAACCAAAGATCGATATTTGTAATAGGAAATATATCAATCAGTGGTATGGACAGTGCGAACACCCGCGAATCAACGCCAGAATCAACAAGGCCGATTCAGAACAACTCTGAATTTATTATGTGGTTCGTTGCTAAGACGGCTCCAAAGTCACCGTTCCTAACTAACTAACCGTCACCAACTCCTAAGACAAGAACTGATGGACTTAAATCCAAATCAGAAGTTAAAAAACTTCTGACTTTGGCGGGAATCGAACCCTGGACCTTCTGCATTGGAAGCAGATACGATAACCACAAGACCAACGAGCCACACCACTGATTATACCCACATACCCCTTTCACTAGTAGTGCTGACCGATTGATTATTTGAAGATGTATACATGTTTGCCAACCAACGAACCAAAACCAAAAAAAGGGCTAGTTACGACACTGCCATCATCTCAGATACATATTATCGTTACCTGGAACTGGCATCTGAACGCTCTCACCGTCACCGGACGCAGCCTGGCTAGGAGTTGCAACATCTTCGCGCAGACGTTGCCTACTATGCGCTCCGTCAGCAGGGCGACCACTGTACAATGTCCATGCACTAGCAGCTAGCTAGTATGAATACACACGGCAACAAGATAACTTCAAGTAGACAGAATGTGTTATTTCAATTTCTATGTCGTAAACGGGAGCCTATTGAGAATAACAAGCTCGGTTGTGAAATGTGAGCACATATTTGTCGGTTATTGAAATCTTGAATCGAACCATTATAAATATATAAAGGAAATTTTAATAAAAATAATATGTTTTGCGTGCCTCTTTGTTTCCCGCCCCAGGAAATCGCTTTTTGTTTTCAGTGTTTTCTCCCCAGAGCCCGTTTGCCGAATTAGCTTGACACATACAAAAACAGTTTGGTTTTTTAGGAAGCTTGTCTACACAATTATTACAATCATTGCAAAACAAATTAAATCCCGAAGCGGAAAAAATTTCAAGAAAATGTTTATTTATTTTTAAATATACCTTTTATTTTTTCTGTTTTTGGTGTTGAAGCTGGGTTGAGGGCACAAATAATTTGATTTTAATGTCAATTTTCATCTTTTGTTTTGCAACATTGTATTGATATCTGTGTTGATAAACTATAGGTACCTAACTACCTCGAGATTCATGTCCAGAATGCCGGGTGAGCCCCTACGCGGCTTCAGAGCGCGAATGAGCTGAAGCTCCAAAGTGAAAACTATTTATCTTTCACCCTGGAAACAAAATGAGTGACGCTATTCTCAAACGTCGGAAAGTGTAAAATATTGAGAGATAAGGAAAAATTAGCTAACTAGTTGCTAGGCCCTATACGTGTTGATGACTGATGTTGTAATAGAGGGTTGGTGGAGGTAGGAGTAAGCAGGGTGCGAATAAACGACTTTGCAGAGGCTTATGGCTTAGAATAGTATTTTTGTTGGCAAACCGGGGTCTGGGACGAAGCCCGAGCCGCCGAAGGCGAAATTTTTTAGGGGTATTTTTGCCCTTGAGATGGCCTTAGAAGCGATCTGATGACAATTTTTGGGTCATTATTGTCCTCGAGATGGCCTTAGAAGTGATCTGATGAAAAATTTGGGGGTATTATCACACCCTCAAGATGGCATTAGAAGCGATCTGTGGTATTATTTTGAAAGGAATATGTGTAAATTGACGCATTATTGGATGAGCGAAGCGAAGACTTCAATTTCACCAACCCCCCAAAAAATTTAGCTCGTTTTTTTTTTTTTTTTTCTGTCTGTTTGAACGCTCTCTACCGGGCAAACGGCATATGCGATCTGGATGAAAATTTGACAGGACCTTCGAAATCTCTGAACTTAGACTTGCCACGTTTTATGGGTACAATCGAAGAAATATTTCTCATGAATATCGTACTTTTCGATTTTTTCGATGTTATAGTGCGATATTTTCGTGCCATTTGGGCCGATTTTGACCAAACGGGTGGGGCTACAACGTTCATATTATACATGGACATTAAGGTTATGGTGATGTAGTACCTTTTGAAAGAAAGAGTTGAAAAAGTTAGCCAGAATCCATAGAAATAAAGCTTTTAATATAAGTTTTTTACGGTTAATAATACCAATTGACAAGAAACAAAAGAAACTTGACAACATTCACCTACAATGCGTAGGCAGCAAAACAAAGCACTTGCAAAGTAAAGATATCCCAAGCAAACTTAAAACTTTAAAAAGCTCATCCATCAACACGGCGGGACTTTAGCGTTTTCCTAGTTTATTAACATTACGAGATAAAGTCACTTGATATGATATGAGATGAGATGGGAATCCAGAAGTGGGGATTTAGCCATCCCCGGCAGGGATACCTTTCAGTAAAACAGAGCCAGGGATGAAATTACCAAAGGGGGAAATCCCCCCCCCCCCGTCAATTCGCACCCTGGGAGTAAGTGCCTCGTGCGTAGTGTAGAACTACACTACACTACACTACACTACACTACACTACACTACACTACACTACACTACACTACACTACACTACACTACACTACACTACACTACACTACACTACAGGTAGACGGAGTGAGGCATGAGGTGGTGCTTGCAAGAGCAAGAGGAAACATCAAGGGAATAGTTAGTTGCGTAACAGATAAGAAAAAGAAACAAGAAAAAGTGCAAGATTGTAAAGCTGTTGCAAACCGAACCGAGGCAGATTAATAACATGACGAAATAGCGATGATGGATGCGTTTAGATTTAATCAGTTCCGAGAACTAGCACTGTCAATAGCGACATTGTATTGTCCCACGCCCATGATGGATGTTAAACAATTAGCGATTTATTTATTGTGTAATATTTGTTCCTTTAAAAACAATAGATATATTAAAATAAATTACGACAAGAAATATCAATAACTTATTCAACAAAATTAAAACTACCGATAGGCCTATATATAAATGAATCAGTGAAAAGTAGAGTGAATTAATTTTGTAATATAAAAACTTGTGCATGCTTATTAGGGCCGATGATTGTACTGTAGGTCCGATTTTGTACGCTTCTATTGCTACATTGTACGTTGTATTGCGTTATATAAATTAGGGCAGATGATTGCACCTATAGGCCCGATTTCGTACGCTTCTATTGCTACATTGTACGTTTGATTGTACCTTTTGTACGCTTCTATTGCTATATTGTACGTTGTTGAACAAGAAACACACACTCAAAAACAATTAACCAAGGTCACTTACAAAAAACAATTGCGAATTTTCGAGTAACACATCCTGACTCTGACTCCTGACCTTCAGGTCAATTGTTTTTGAGTGTGTGTTTCTTGTTCTATTTCGTTCTGGGTCAATAAGCTTTCCGTTATCATTGTACGTTGTATTACGTTAAAATAAAATAAAATAATATATTAACGTATGTGCTGCAACGCAAATTATAACTATTTTATTATTAACGTCGGCAAAAGATGGCATCAACGTAGTAAGTAGGCCCTACTGTTTCATTGAAGACCGGTCAAATTAATGCCAAAACACGAATTTAAAATAACTACTTTCCGTTTTCAAAAGCCTTTAGGTCCAGAACAATCTATAATCACTTTTTTCTTTTACTTATAACCGAACTTGGGCCCGTGTTTCGTGTCTGACATACGATGAGCTGAGTACGCGACGTGATGCAGTCAAGCGAGACCGGACACTGGATCTGATTACTGCAGGACAAGCCCTGCAATAGCACGAATCACGACTTAATTGCCACTTAACAACAACCATCAAGTGACACTACATTACAAGCCTTTCTAAAACCATTGCCTCTCAACTCAATGATCAATCGGATAACTAATTAAATTAAATTATTAATTAATAATTAATTAAATGCATATAATATCATTTAATTTGTTACCAAAATTCTTGTGTTAAATGCATTGTTGTTGTAATGCTGCTATTTCAAATATTTAAGAAAATGTAGTTTATTGTTGTTTCTGCATCTATGTAATTAGATTTATTTAGTTGTCCTCCTTTGTAAATCAGTTTTTATAACTTAATAGGATAGACGTTAAATAAATAATAAATAAATAAATAAATAAATAAATAAATAAACTTTTGTCGCGATTACCTTCTATTATGATATAAGTATAAAAACACAATTGCGTACCTCCGAGATATCAACAATAACTAAATTTCTCAACAAAAATCCAAAATTCACCAGGTATACAATTGGCCTAGGGTTCTATCCCTGAAGAAGGTGCACGAGAACAGAGTCGAAGTCCATCTCGCAAACACCAGCTATAGTATACGTAGAGTTGACATCCTAGGGCGTCGCCGTGAGACACGTCCCCTAGGTGTAACAATATATTATATATGGGGGCTAGAGATAGAGTATACCTATAGCTCATGATGACCTAACGGTTGACGCGTCCTTAAAACCAAATAAACTAGATAAAAATCATAGAAAACATATTAACATTACGTATAGGCTACTTAAAGGGGCTGTTACCAACAGAAAAATATTTTCACCACAGAATCTAGCATAATACTACACTAAAATGACCGTTTAAAAAATTATTTCTTGTAACTGTGATTTAATACGATTGTTTAAAAGTGTTTTGATCCTGAAATTTGCAAAAATGAACGATACGTTTTGGAAAATTGTAGGCCCACCTTGAAACTGTGCACAAATATCCACTTATATTATGCGTTCCAAAATCACGTAGGGCTACGCCTTCTTTGTAATCCGCATATTTTGACCCAACTACTTGCCCCAAATCACAAAACAAAATATTGCGGATTTGCAGAAAAAGTTATCGCGTACGTAAATAAAAGCAAATTTTTTTTGCACCAAGGTCACGGGGCATAAAGATCGACCCTATGTTATAATTCTTATGGGAGATTTTTACCGATGGAACCTAGTTCGAAAATTACCAAGTTTGTCAATTTTGTATAGGGTCAGGGTGGACCCAACTAGTTTGCCTAGATGAAATATATTTTTTGAGTTTAGCGGGTAAGTGCCTCCTTAAATAACTCCTACGATAGAGACCAACGATTGTGAGGAGTAATGAGACATCAGGGGCATAAACCCGTTTCTATTTGAAGTGTGAAAATCGCGGTGAAAATGTTGGATATTGTCTGACCCGATCTGACACTAACATGCGTTCAGATCATTCACTGAACAATATCCTAACTACTAGGAAGCTTCGCAAACGCTTTTTCAGGCGCGTTGTTGGATGAGCGTAATTTTTTAAAAACGAAAAAAGCGTAAAATAGAGATTATCATGAGAAATAATTTTTTGATTACGCTCAAATTTCACACGAATATAATAATTCATAAAATTAAGGTTCTGTGAAAAAATCATTAGAATCGGATAAAGCATGTAGGTGTTATAAGCCGAAGAAATTTTAAAAAAATCGGAAAAGATCGTAAAATTGCGATTTTCATGAGAAATAATTTTTCGATTGCGCTCAAAAACGTGGCAGTTCTAAGTTCAGAGATTTCGAAGACCTCCATAAAATGTCATCGCAATCGGAGTATCGGTTTAGCCGGAATCGTGTGGACAAACACACAAAAATACAATAAAAAAGGGGAAAAAAAACATTCCTGATTTTTTTCTCCAGTGTAGTGAAATGGAATCTTCGCTTCGCTCGCTACGCTCATCCAAAAAACTTCAAATTGTTTGGGTGAAAATTAGGTGACAAAGTGGTCCAGAATGCATGTTAAATTCTCTGGACTTTGCGATTCCTTCCCGAGCTTATCCAACGGTCGCGTGAAACTCAAGAAGCTCAAGAAGCAGAAGTACAAGTGGGTTGGCGCTGCAGGAAAAGCTGCCAACTACTATACCGGGAACCTCCTCACGCCACTTGGCAACGCTTCAGCTCATTATGCAACAATGTCAAGACACGTCAGCGGCGGCGTCACAGAGGCTTGTATGTACACGTCCTTCAAGGCCGGCTTGTACTTTTTTTAAGTAAACAAACAGCTCCGTGTCAAGGATACTGTCAAGACTCGGTTGTGTTGTCTGATTTCTGTTGCAGCCTTGTGCCAGCATCAACAACAGCTGACTAGACTCCTAAAGCTAACATAGTTCGCTTGCTTGTTTACTAATTTCCTTATTTGGACAGTTTTATAGCATGAGTTTTCCTTGCCGACTTTTGACTTCATTTTTGTATGGGAGTGAAGAAGTATCACTTAGTTCAATGTCAGCGCGTATGTCACGTCTCACGATAAAAACCGATTGATTGATTGGATATCTTGGCTAATCGAGACGAAGGGAGGGACGTAAGGGGTGACGCGGGGGGACAAGGGGTGGACAGGCCTGTGCTGGACAGAACCAGCCACAAGCATATGGGGAGGGCAGGGATTCCTCCACGTCGTGGTCGTCTCCGTCTGTGTCATCATCCGTCCGTGTTGTCATTGTCGTCGCCGTCGGGGAGGTAGTCAAAGGGAAGGGGAAAGTTCCCCGACGACGACCCAGAGCTCGCCATTAGTTTCAGGGAGAAAAACTCCCCTAATCACGGGCCAAACTACGAGAAGGTTGCGAGTTGGAACACGGCGTCTGTTTGAAATGTATTTTTGGTCGGCATTTCCCTTCAACAAGGATGATACAGAATGTTTTTCGTGACTCTTGGGCTAAAGATGTTCGCTGGCTACCACCCCAGAAAGTTAAAATGATGAGCCCCGTTTTGAAAGCATGAAATTCGTTTGTTTTAGAACCCCGCGTCGGACCTCTCACATGATGACTTATATCATAATTTTTGTATACCTAAATTGCCACCAATCAATGGTGTCAAAATTCTTACTGTGCGAATTCTTGGAATGAAGGAATAATTTGCTCCCTCCTCTTCATTTCCTTCCACTCTTATCACACTCGTTTTGTTGGATGAGCGTAGCGAGCGAAGCGAAGATTCCATTCTACTACACTGGAGAAAAAAATCCGGATTTTTTTTTTTTTTTTTTTGTATTTTTGTCTGTTTGTCCACACGATTCCGGCTAAACCGATACTCCGATTGCGATGAAATTTTATGGAGACCTTCAAATCTCTGAACTTAGAACTGCCCCGTTTTTGAGCGCAATCGAAAAATTGTTTCTCACGAAAATCGCAATTTTACGATTTTGTTCGATTTTTAAAAAATTTCTTCGACTTATAACACCTACATGCTTTATCCGATTTTAATGATTTTTGCACAGAATCTTTATTTTATGAATTAAGATATTCTTGTGAAATTTGAGCGCAATTGAAAAAATATTTATCATAAAAATCGAAATTTTACGATTTTTTTCTTTTTTTAAACAATTCTTTGACTTATAACACCTACATGCTTTATCCGATTGAAATGATTTTTTCGCAGAACCTTAATTTTATGAATTAATATATTATTGTTAAATTTAAGCGCAATCGAAAAATTATTTCTTATAAAAATTTCAATTTTACGATTTTTTTTTAACAATTACGATTTATTAAAAAAAATTAGAAAAATAAAGTTAATTCTTTATTTTATTTAATTTAATTTAAAAAAATTCAATTTAATAATGATTTTTCCACAAAACAACAGAAAATTCGCATAACACATGGCAGCTCAATGCACCAATTACGCTCATCCAACAACGCGGCGGGACTAAAGCGTTTTCCTAGTTTTAGGGGTATAGGGAGGGAGGGGGGAGGGGCTGGGGATAGGCATAGGTTGAACCCCAGGAACCCCCCCCCCATCAGATACGCCACTGATCGGTGGTAATGTAGACGTAATTCGAAAAGTCCAAACGCTCATTTTCGACAACAAAAATTCTCTCTTCGTACTAATTTGATTGCGGTACACCACAGGGTCCACATAATTATCGGTTTTCATAAAAGAAAAATTCATGAAGAAGTAAGTGTAAGTAGTAACTTAGTGTAACCTAAGTGGAAGAAGACATTTGCCGGGACGGAAATTGAAAATTGGAGTGCAGTGGTCGACAAGTAGGGGGATCACGTTTATATTTGTCAAACTTTCAGCTTTGTAATAGTTGCATCAGAATCGATTGATGTGGTTGGTGCCAAGCAGTGAAACTGAAACGCGAGCTGGGCGCCTGCTCGAACTATACCTGGAGATGGTGCATCCACCTCGCACGCGGCCTTAATTGCGTCAGAGGCTCGTGTGACGTCAGAGGCTCGTGTGACGTCATCCACGACGAGCCTCCAGCTGCATCAGACAGACGCGCGGGGAAAGTACGTAGCGTTGATGGATGAGCGGGTGGCTCAACTACATACTTTGTTTCCCGCTGCGCGTTAGCCCTAACTTGCCCATGCTATTTGTTTGACTGACAATGCGTTAAACGTTACACAATGTTCTTTATTATATGCCCTATAGAAGTTTATTTAGAAACAACTCGTATGCTAGCATAGATGTAGCTTTTCTTTACAATCCAGTGTGTACTCGAGTCTTCTGGCTCGATATATAAGATCATTACTTGTATGTCCTTGTCCTGTGTATCCAATGTAAATCATGGAAATAAAGCTTTCAATCAATCAAATCAATTAAATATTAGTTTGGCAATCAGACCTTGTCCCGTGAACCATGTTTTGTGATTTCAAGAGGCCTCTTCCCGGCCAGAATTGGGCACAAAACATGATTGATGGATGACGTTAAGCAATATCCGGCAATATCCAATCAATCATGTTTTGTGCCCAATTCTGGCTGGGAAGTGGCCTCTTGAAATCACAGCGAATCTAAGTTCAAAGCTCTTACAGGTTCAGAACTAGCAAACAGACCAAAAATTACACAAAAGTAGAACCACCTGAGCCATTATCTGTGGTAGAACAAATAATAAAAGTGCGATTTTCATTAAAAATAATATATTTTCGATTGACTCAAACTGATTGGTTATCTAAGTTGAAAGGATGGTCCCCGGCACAGATAACAAGAACAACAAGAGACAAACATGAAGACCGCGCGACCAAACAGTCGCTCGCGCCGCGCCATTCGCTCGTCGACATAAAACTAGGCCTTAGGATGATGACTTTGAAGTCTTGCTACTGCGCTCATCCAACTGACGAAGCTCAAACCGGCCACTTTCCTATGTTGTTCGCTCAATGAACTTTTGGCTAACCAAAAGTTAATTTGTATTGATGTAAACTTTAGGCCTAGCTAACAAATATAAAACAACGTACAACTACCAATATATTATGTGGAATTCAATTTAGCTATTTCATTTTATATGGAGACAAACCATAGGCTACGTAAAAGCGTTCCCTGAAACAATGTTTTTTTGGCCCAGTAGCCTATATTATTTTGGTAAATGGACTTAATTTTAAGCATGTTATCTTAAGTTTCAATCTTCGGATGCTAACTAAATAATATGAACATTATAATGATTTTAGAACATTCTTATTCGAATTAATGATATTTTAAAGTTTTTCTTCTATTTGAGCGAATGATGAGTTGATGACCTAATATGTTCTTGTCAGATAACGCCTAAACACGCCACATCTTAACGCCGGCGACAAAAACTTAGTACAAAGTACATATTTTCAAAGTATAAAGTTTGTAGTCCATGTTTTCAGTGCAGCTGTTGAAATTATCAAAAATAATGATCGCCTGTCTGTCAACAACCTAGTGCCACTGTGACCTTTCAATGACCCCCCACACGCACACACGTTCTTTACTAGTGTTGATTAGTGATATTGTGCAATGGGCTTCTGAAATATTTTAGAGATCCACTTTCAATATCAAACAAATTATGTTTCGGTGAAGTTAATCCAAATTTGGCATTATGGATTAAAAACAAGATTGTCTATACCGGTACCTGTGTTGAAAATATGCTGCAGTTCTACTGGGACAAACTGTCATTACTGTGCAATACCCGTGTTCTCAAGAATGGTTGGTAAACCCTGAGGTAGCCTATACAAATGTTTCAAAGGGCAATAGTGTCTAGTGGTAGCCTACATAAAGAAAAAATAAAGGGAAAAATAATGGATATAAATTATATAAAAAATAATATACTTCCTGCCGCTTTTTGAAGCATCTAGTAGCTGCATGCTCGCTCATCGTGCAACGCCATTTGCGTGGCGGACGTGCGGAGGTTATCCTACTGTCACCCCCACCCCCATGAGGCCAGTGGGCGACGTGCGACTGGGGGGGATGAAGCGAGGACCACAGTGTGTGACCGGGACGCGAGCGCAAAGGAGGTTCCTGAGCGAGGGTCTTGGGTCTCGTGGCTACCCTTAGTGTACTGTTTACAGTTATTATTCTTGCAGCTATTAAACCGGAGGAACTATTCCCGTGTTTGCGGTGTCAAGTTATTAAAAAGTGTTATTTATATGTTATTCAGTGTATTAAACCGGAGAACTGTTCCCGTGTTACCACGCTAGTTCTTATAAACAGTAGATGTTTTTTTAAAGTGTATTTAACGGAGGACTATTCCAGTGTTCTGGCGTCAAGTTATTATAATAAGAGCTATACCTAGATATTAATTACATAATTATATGTATTTTGTGTGTTTTTATTGTTCAACTGTAGTTTTAGTCTTGTCACTCCCTAGACGGCGACACTACATATGTGGGAACGAGGAAGCAGCTAGTTAGCTGCTCGCTCATCGTGCAACGCCAGTGCGTGGCGGACGTGCGGAGGTTATCCCCACATGTGGGGGGAACGAGGAAGCAGCTAGTAGCGGCTCGCTCATCGGCAACGCAGTCGTGGCGGACGTGGGAGGTTATCCTACTTGTGTGGGAACGGGAGCAGCTAGTAGTGGGTCGTCTCGGCAACGCCAGTTTCGTGGCGGACGTGGGAGGTTATCCTACTTGTGGGGGGGAACGAGGAAGGGTCAGCTGTTTTTTGACCCATTGGGCCGGAGTTATCCACTGTGGGGAACGGGAAGCGCTAGTAGCTGCTGTCATTGCAAGCCAGTGCGTGGCGGACGTGCGGAGGTTATCCTACATGTGTGGGAGCGAGGAAGCAGCTGTAGTGCTCGCTCATCGTGCAACGCCAGTGCGGGCGGACGTGCGGATTATCCTCTGGGGGGGAGCGGGGAAAGCATTATACTGCTCGCTCATGGGGTGCAAGCCAGTGCGTGGCGGCTTTCGGAGGTTACCCAAATGGGGGGAAAAGAGGAAGCAGCTAGTAGCTGGCTCGCTCATCGTTGCAACGCCAGTGCGTGGCGGACGTGCGGAGGTTATCCTACATGTGTGGGAACGAGGAAGCGTTCTAATAGTGACGAAACACATCACACAACTGATATACCTGGACTATTCTAGAATAAACCAAACGCTTCCTCCGTCTAGGTTTGTATATGTCCTGTTCGGGAGGTCTATGGTACGATGCGCGCCACCGACAGATTGAGAATTTCTTCATAAGGACGAGTCGCGCTCAAACAGAACAAACTGCTACCCTATACAAAGGGCTATTGCTATGATTACGAAACAAGAAAATCCCCTCAAAAGTTTTTATTTTGAATTGAAATGACAAGGGTATGGGGTAATGGTTTACGCGTAGCTATTTTATGGATATTGTATCGCTCTCTGACCGATCAAAGAAAGATGGGAAGGCTGTATGGCTGATGGAAAGAGGAACTTATTCACTAATCACTACAGAAAAAATTGTTTTCTTTAAAAAAAAATCGTCCACAAAAAAATACGTTTTGTATTGTTTCCATCGTCTCCACCCAAGTATGAGGCTAATAGAAAATGGGTTTGGGGATGAATAATGGAATTTTTGGGCAACAATAAAAACAAAGTTCGCACACCAAAACGATAATCCAAATTCCTATTTTACCTTATACTGACAAGCAAGGCAAAGGAATGATTTTTTTAAAATCTTTATTAAAATTTCATTTTACACTGCTTATAGTGTGTCTAAAAATCTTTTTCTTACACAATAATAGCCGATAGTGACGTTATATCGACCAAAACATTCTAAACAATATTTTGTTACTATGAGACACATTTTCTTGGACTATTAAAAAAATCGATCCAAATCCAAGGGCACAGAAGTTTCAAGTTTGAAAAACATGTTATTAGTTTACGTCACCACCAACAAGGATTAAGAATTTACATTATTATTGTTAGTCACTCAAAACATGATAGGTCCATCATAACAATTATTAACTACATCTGCCGGAAAGAATACCAAGGTAATCAAGACAGATTACTTCATTTGATCATCATTCACTCTACTGTGAAGCAACTTTACCTGCCTAAAGAATTAGCATTGTGAAATGATCTGACGTCAATGTTACGACACAACAGCGTAGCTAATGTTCAAAACTATACATGAAATAATATAATGAGTCTGAAGTCTGAACTGATTTCAGATTAAGGTAATTTTGGCCTAGTATTCAAATATTTCAAAATAGAGCCTAATGTAACAATAATGTTCAGTGTTGAGCGCGATTTTCATGAGACATGTTTCTTATTCGACTGTACCAAAAATCGTGAGATTTCGAAGAAGAGCATGACAAGTTCAGAGAAGTCGTTTGGTCCAGGGTGAATGTGGAAATTCACAGGATTAGGCGATGAAGGAATTATTAAGGGGGCTATTATTACCCCACAAAATTCATTTTTACCACATAATCTAGCTATAGCCAAAAAGGTACTTCACGAAAAATACTGTTTAAAATTTAATCTTGTAAATATAATTTTACACGTTTTTTTTGTTTAATTTTAGATCCTGAAATTTACGAAAATTGTCGTTTTGGTGAATTTCTCAAATGTACTAGAGCATCGTAGCAATATGAACTGGCCATTTATTAACCTTGTGTCTTGAAACTGTGCACAAATATACTCTCAAATATACTCTCACACCCCTTCTTGGTAATCAGCATAATATTTAGCCCGAACCAAAACCAGAAGCGGATTTAATAAGCTGTCGAATACGTCTATTGCCAACTTTTTTTAATCAAAATCCTCCAAGGTCACGGGGCATAACGGTTGCAGTCTCCATATTATTTCTTATGGGAGATTTTTGCCAATGGGACCTAGATCGAAAATTACCAAGTTTGACAATTTTTTTCGGGGCATGGTGGTCCCAATAATGTTTCTGTTACTTTATAAACTCATAACTATTTAGCGCAAATGAAATATATTTTATGAGTTTAGCGGGTGAATGGAGAAAGGGTGAATGGTGGTCCGACTTCCGAGCGCATCGTCCCACACTTTGAGAAACATGACTCCCACAGGCACAGCGTGGCATGTAACTTAGTCAGAGCGTATCGCCACAAGTGAATCGGTTATTTGAGAAACCGAATAAGTCATGTAACCATTGTTCTGAGTAAAACGCAAAAAACGTGCATTTAATACCCTGAAGTCAAATAATGCAGGTTTTTTTAAATAGTAATTTAGATGTGACATAGTTACATTGATTTTTGTTGATATTGATATTTATGAGCATGTACGTCGTAATTTCATAATTACTAGGGTGTAATTAGCGTGGACTTATTTGGTTTCTCAATTAAATGGGGCGGGGATATATAAAATTAGAAAAATAAGGTAGTATCATAAGTTTTTATGTTTGTTTATTGTAAACATAAAACTACATTTATTTAAAACTTGTTTAATTAAAATTTCTCGGCAGTGAGAACCAATGACTCATTTTACTAAAAGTGACTTCTTCCGATTCTCAAATCATACAATTTTTTCTTCAGAACGTATGGACTGACTTATTCGGTTTCTCAACTCAAAGGGAAAATTGACACCCTGTTATATACACAGGCATGGTCGGAAAATATTTCGTTTCTCTCTCTACTAATCGATCGAAAATATCGAAAATGGCTACCTACTTAACTCATTTACGCAATTTGGGTGACTTATTCGGATTCTCAAATAACCGATTCAAGTACAATAACGTAGAAGAACATAATATTTTAAGCAGGATAAAACGCTACTATTTGGACAGCTATTTGTGAATCCAGGCCAGCAATTATCATCACTGTTTGGCAATCTGTGGCCCGCGCACTGAACCCCGAGCGACGCAGCTACTGACGCAACTTCATACACTGGGTGCGGTAACGCTCTTGTATATGAGCTCCCAGGGGCGTAGGAACGGGGGGGGAGGGGGGGGGGGCAAGCCTGGTATAGATGTCATTTTCTAACTTATAACTTGTTGGGTTATTTTTAGGATTTTTATTACAGTCGGGCTTGCAAACAAAAAGGAAGGTTTTTGTTAACATTTTTTAGAAAGATTCAGTAAGAGACGTGATTTGCGAGACTAGACTAGCCATCTGATTTTAGAGTAACAATCATTATATTTTGTGTGTATAATGTTTTCACTCCCAAGCCGACTGTCGACCGATTTTAGTCAGGTAATCAATCTTCAATGCAATATTAGCTTCAAAATGTAACCCTTATTCATTATTAAAATTCGCCTGAAAACGTGTTTTAGGCCACCTATCAAGGGCACCTTTTAAAAAAAATCTCGCCTATGGCGAAAAAGCCTCCGGCGGCTGGGCTTCGCCCCAGACCCCGGTTTGCCCATCCAACCTCGTAGTCAACTTGAGTGTGACCCCCCCACTAAGAAAATAGTTCCTACGCCACTGTGAGCTCCTGCTATTTCGGCTTCTTCGAGATAGGCAATTAACATAACACTCTAAAGTCGCAAATAACACTCAACTCACGTGGTGATACCTCGTGGTTTGAAACGGAAAACATCTTGCGAGTCGGGTCGCACGCCGTTTCGCAAATTTGCCTCAAGAACGGAACTTTCCCCTTCCCTACCTCCCCGACGGCGACGACAATGACAACACGGACGGATGATGATACAGACGTAGACGACCACGACGTGGGGGATCCCCTGCCCTCCCCATACGCTTGTGGCTGGTTCTGACCAGCAAAAGGCCTGTCCACCCCTTGTCCCCCCGCGTCACTTCTTACGTTCCTCCCCTTGGAAAGAAGTATACATGGGGGTAACTCACACTTTCGAAATTATTTTATCTTGGAGGCGCGAATAATCTTACTAATACTAATACGGACTAGAACGGGAAACGGGTTGTGACTTGTGAGTTGAAATAATACTCAGCGTCCAAAACCACGCATGGGTCTCGCAGATAAAATGCTCGCACCTCGCAGCGATGATTCAGAATCAGTTCATGGGGCGAATGTAACAAAATGAAGGGTACGTATGCTTAGCTAGAAGTAGACGTTCCCTTCTAATAGCCTAGAGCCACGTTGTGTTATCTGTGCTAGAACCATACCCCTAGCTAGTTTAACATTACCGTTACCCAGTCTTCCATGCAGAAGGTCCCGGGTTCGAGTTCAACCCCGGCCGGTCTAGGATGTGAATGTGATTGTGATCTTCTCAAGATGGTATTATAATTCGCTGTCGGGGCAATTCAAGGGAGTGAGAATTAGGGAAGTGAAAGGAGAGAGAAACGTCTTTATTTTCTAGGCGAGATTAGGGATTAGAGGGCGAAGGAAAGGGAGAAAGAGAGGTTCGAGGGATGAAGGGAGGAATTGAGAGAGAGAGAGAGAGAGAGAGACTCGCCAGATCGATGCGCCTACACGTGTCGGTGTACCACGCAAGGCTGGGGAGTGGGGAGGCGTCTAATCTACCTGCACTCCACACAGTAGGCCACTGTGACACAGTCCTTGCATACGAGTCACGACACACAGT
This sequence comes from Sweltsa coloradensis, assembly GCA_024449915.1. Classification (NCBI taxonomy): domain Eukaryota; kingdom Metazoa; phylum Arthropoda; class Insecta; order Plecoptera; family Chloroperlidae; genus Sweltsa; species Sweltsa coloradensis. The sequence goes on from JAMZAV010001369.1 coordinate 106,856, forward strand.
AGGCCACTGTGACACAGCACCAGAGATTAGACTAGAGTAGCGTTTGTCAGGTACAGAGCGAGCAACAAATCCTACTATTTTTCCACGGAAGCCAAACTTAGCAGTGAATAAACAAAAATGAAGTAAAACGTAGAATAGAAAAGCCAAGAGATAACTGATCTGATAAGACCCAAGACAGAAACGCTCAACCATCAACGTGACTTCTTGCACGAGAAAGGGTCGATGAACTGCTAACTGTGAGGGGTAGGGGGTGCACTCATCGAGCCAAACCCGGCTAGACCAGCAGGCAGGGGGTGCCGGGGGCGGTGCACGAGGGGCGGGGGGGGGGGGGCAGTCACGTACGCACGGGCGTAGTTCAAGAAGCAGTCGACACGCGAATATTTACGTCAAGTCCCCCCCCCCCCCCCATAAAATTCCAACTCGCAACCTTCTCGTGGTTTGGCCCGTGATTAGGGGAGTTCTTCTCCCTCAAACTAATAGCGAGCTCTGGGTCGTCGTCGGGGAACTTTCCCCTTCCCTTATTTGACTACCTCCCCGACGGCGACGACAATGACAACACGGACGGATGATGACACATACGGAGACGACCACGACGTGGGGGAACCCCTGCCCTCCCCATACGCTTGTGGCTGGTTCTGACCAGCACAGGCCTGTCCACCCCTTGTCCCCCCGCGTCATCCCTTACATCCCTCCCTTCGTCTCGATTAGCCAAGTTGCATAAATATGAGACGTTCCAGCAATATCCAATCAAATCACAATAATATGCGTGTCTCCTTAGCCTACCTTGTTATTCCGGCTGCTATGTTACATGACTTACATCATATTCATATATGGACGGATCGACGGATGCATTTTAGTATAGAGGCGCACTTTTATAGGTAGGCTAACTAGAGTAGACACTGACACCCAAGACCGCGAGCCAGCGGCGACACAAGAACTTGTTTCCAGTTTTGTTTACGCGACTTGATAACAGTTTGCAACGTAGACCTACGTAATCGTCTTCTCCAGGAACTCGACCTTGCCAATGTGAACGGCGCGTGTGAGTGGGCGTCTATGCGCGCGCTGTGCGAGTGCGAGCGTGTGTGCAAGTGCATGTATGTGCAGTGGCGCATTTTGTTATTTGGGGCCCTAAAAATCCAGTGGCGGATCTAGCCCTGGCTTTGTTGGGCAGGGGGGAAGGATATTGTTAGGCGGTTTCCCGGCTGTGTCTCTTAGAATATGCTAGAACTACAAAACATTAAATGTGGTTGTCCTTTGGAAATCGATAGGATGGACGTTAAATAAATGTTAACAGTTGCCAAGGGCTCTTACCAATTTTCATATTTTAGAAACCTAGAAACACGTTTAAAAATACAAAATATAACATAATACTTGAAAACGACAATGGGTATGGAATGTAAACCGGAGCTATAGTAGCGCCTAGGCATAACCTACCATGGGCATAACCGCCTAAGATCGCCACTGTGTATGAGTGCGCGTGAATGCGAGCGAGTACGTGGATGACTGTATGTGTGTGTGTGTGTGTGTGCGGGAGTGTCGTGGTTCGATTCTCACTTACCTACCCCTATCGACATTCGACAACAAAGTCTCGACAGAGGAAGGCCAAGTAGCTAGTAGGCCTATGCTGTTACCGGTACCTACTCGGTATTGCCTTTTACAAACAACCAATAGGTAATTCTTTACAACGATCCCAAGATTAAGATGTAGGCTAGATATCTATCAATCAATCAATCAAAACTGTAAGTCTGAAACTTTCACTCAATATCTTTTCCAACTAATTATACAGTACAACTGCAAAACAAGAGAAAACTTAGCATCAATGCAGCAGTGGTGTAGGAACAGGGGGGGTGGGGGCAAAAGCCGCAATTAACTAACGTGAGTTAAATATTAATCCAATAATTTCAGTAGTAAATATGCACTTACACTTATACAATTCGACTGTCACCTTGATAAAACGAATATGTTTTCCTGTATGCTTCGTCATTAGACTAGACAAAAAAAATTAGGTTAAAATTCACTAAAATGGGCCACTTCACGTTCCATTTTTTTTGTTTTTCCAGATACAGTTGCTGTAAATCATCGTTTACGGAGTTCGAGTGCCGTTGAAACATGACGAAATAACAGTAGTATGGTGCCCAGACCCCATCTGCCGCCCACAAAATCTTCCAATAAATTCCCCCCCCCACACACAACTTTCAAACGTTCCTACGAACGCGCCAGCATCAATGTCGTTGTTCCAATACTCAATGAAACTACGATACAGCGAACCTACAACTACAAAAGTGTGGACGAATTAATTGTAGGCATAGTGAAAAAAGGCATTTCCAATTACAAACGTGAACAATAATTATAAATTACTTGTATGAAATATCGAATAACTTTTGTTTGAACTAATTGTCTATACTTTATTGGATGACAGTGACCTGCAATCTTAAAATCTATATAGAGATTATAATAATGACACAACACATGGTGGGCCTACAATTCCATAGGCCTATCTCAGTTTTCGCTCGTTGCTCAAGTCACAGGTAACATTGTGTGTTTAGGAGACAAACAACACAGTAGAGTAGGTAGTACACTGTACAGTGTACACTGGCGTACTTGAGGGAGTAGGGGAGGCACCTCTGTAGTGAACGGACAGGTGTGGGGAAATGATCAATGAGCCCAAGACCCCACCCCACCCACCATGTAATCATTGGCAACCATCAGAACGTAGATGCGTTGCGTGTATGGTATTCGTAGGTATGTATCTCAATTAATTGCGTTTGCATTGATGAGATGAAACAGGGTGTGCGATTTTTAAATTAATTATTAGAAAAATAAAATAAACAAGTTTTTCTAATTTAGGCCTAAATCAACTTGATTTAGATGTGATTTTTTTACACTACAAAAACAAATCGCATTAAAATAATAATTCAAAAATAGATTGTTATTATAGGCTAGCCAACAACTTAAATAAATAATCTGTGTCAGATAGTTCGTTATTATTTAGTTCTATTTCTGCATCACTGGCGATCACTACGTACTTGTAGGCATCCATCGTAGCCTAGTACTGAGTAGGCCTACATCACACATCTCACACGGCATTTAAATAAAAATAAATACATTTTTGTAGGATGCCCCCTGAAGGGTATCCCCATATCAGATTTAACCGGTGTGACCCTAGGTATATTACGGATAGGACAATTGTGAAGGGATGTCCGAGGGCTACCTCACCTTCAAAACCTTCAGTCAGGATTGCCAGTCTCGACGGCATTCGAACCCGGGACTTCCCGAATCAGTCACTCCACACTCCTATGATGCCCAACGAAGGCAATAAAAATGGTCAAGTCGGAGAGTGATTCAGATACAAACGCGCTTTTCGGATAATTCTTTTAGATGAATACTTATGCATAAAGACAAAGACATTCAGACAGCTTGTGAACGAACGAAGTAAAAGTGCAATTGATCAATTTAAATAAAATCACCCCGATAGACAATATTGACGCGCGCGTGGGGGTGGGGGTGGTAAGGTGGAGTGGGACGTACAGGAATACGCAATGAGAACAATAAAAACTTTTCATTCATTCTTTCGGTTTGCTAGGGAAAAAAAAGGAAAAAACACGCCAACCCAACCAAAGGGGAAATGTTACACATTTCGCCGAGCGAATAAAAATTCCACCCGCTTTTCGATCTCTGACGGTCGTGAGTGGGGGGGGGGGGGGGGGGGCCTTTTCAGACGGGGGTGGTGAAACTAAAAGGGACTCACACACTATAATAGGGTAGAAACACCAACAACCCACCTACCTTACTACAAAACGCCGTCCAGGCTTTGATAGGTTTCGGACTCGTAAAAAAAAAAAACAAGAAAAATGACACCTGAACAAAACACTTCACACTATCGCGTTCGAAAACCAATGGGTCGTAGCGTTCGTGAAATAAAAACCTTTGAACGCATTTCAGCCGCTGCAGACAAAACCCCCCCGTACCGAGCGGTGTTTGGTCGAGACTCGTCCGCGTCACGCGATCATATGGTTCAGGAATTCGAAGGGAAAATACAGCGGAGACACGACACACGGGGATACAAAGTTTGGGCAAGACTGGAAAAAAAACCCAAGACAATCGGAAGCTTCCGTCATGCGCAGGGGGAAACACCATCCCCCCGGCGGCGGAGGACTGTAGGGGGGGGGGGGGGGGGGAGGGGAAAAGCAACCCCCGTAAAAACTCCGGGACACATAATTTAGTTTATTTTTAAAGTTTTTTAGGCGTTAAAAAGTTAAAAATTTTTCAATAGGGGTGAAACCCCCCCCCCGCCTCCCCTTGTTTCTTTTGGGAAAATCTGCTTCAAACAGGATTTAGCCAGGGCGGCCCCCAAAATTTAGTCAACATTGAACACTGCAACACTGTGTGTGTGGTCAAAACGAGTCAGTTCTCTGGGTTTGGCCCAAATAGGGAAATTTTACATTCAAATTTCCTGAAACAAGGCGAGCTCTGGGTCTCGTGGGGAACTTCCCCTCCCCTTTGATACTCCCCGCGGCGACGACAATGACAACACGGGGGAAGGGCACGACGAAGACGACCCGACGTGGGGAACCCCTGCCCTCCCTGCTTGTGGCTGGGGTTTTGGCCAGCACAGGCCGTCCACCCCTTTTCCCCCCCGCGTTTCCCCTTTCGTCCCCCCGTTTTAAAGAAGTATACATGGTGGTAGCTCACACTTACAGAAATTGTTTCATCTTGGAGGCGCGAATAATAAAACTACTAATACTAAACTAACGACCATCCCGGTCGGCTGAGTACGCTCTGTGCGAGTTGTAATTTCGTGTAATACCACCCCCACACACTACAGTACACAAGTGCGTATAGTTAGGATTTGTTTCGGGGCCACAACATGTGCGGGTCCCAGAATGTTACTATTTTAACACTTACTAGTTTTGAGCGTGCTTTCGTTGATAATTTATTTCACCCTTTCCGGCCCAACGGCGCCATATGGACCCATAACTTTTTTAAATTTTTATCTGGGTAAATAATAGTTTTTTTTTAATTTGACCCCAATTTTTTTTATTTTTTTTGGAAAAATAATAAATTAATAATTTTTTTCCACATTCCAATAGGACCAAAAGTGAATTTTTTAGAGAAGATTGAAAATACAAATCTGCAAAAAATGCTAAAAATGGGGAAAAACGGGTTGTTCCAGAAATCTAATAAATATCTATAGTATTGCTATTATTTGAGATACAAAAATTTCAAAATATGCAAAAAAAAATCCAGAAAAAAATCTAGTTTTAGAAATGTTTTTCAAATTTGAATTTTTACCTAAATTGAAGCTTTTATTCACATTCCAAAATTTCCCAAAATTCGTTAAAATTCATGATTAAAAATATGAAAAAAATACAAAAATTCTTAGAAAAAAATGCAAAACTTGAATTGTTAGCTTAAAACTATCTAATTTTTACAAATTTAATTCGGGCCTGAAGGGGTTTTTAACTGTGAAGATCCGCATAAAAACAATAATTGTCTTGTCAGTTTATAATACCCAAACAAGTTAGAACTGCCCGCGATGCCTAACTACATGAAACATAGTTTGACAAAATAAACTATTACTATTGGCTACTATTGGCCGGCCACTATCTCTAAGTACGTGACTTGTAATAAATAATCTGCAGCTGACTCAGCAGTACAGCTGACGTCATAAGTAAGCCAGCCCTGCTGTAAGAAATGGGAAATGTGTTTCATCTACCTGTATGCTTTGATGCAAAACTGTACCTCCTATGTTTTACCATTGTGAGACCCAGCTTCAGGCTAGGGAAGGATGGGGGATTTCTCCTTCTCCCCCACCACTCTGATCAGCCATATTGGCTGTCTCTTCTAATCAATCATCCAAGGAGATATAAGGTGTTAGTTGTTACAGATCAGATCAGCTAGGAAAATGAAGTTAAGCCTGTTTTTACTGTGTAAGTAAATGTAATTATTTTATTAAAGTTTAACTAGGGCCTAGTGATTACACAGTGTTTCATCTTTAGGTTTATTTAACATGATTTATTAATCATAACCAGTAACCACTGAATAACACTGAATAACCTCTGAAAATCAGTTATATAACTGAGTGGGTAGACTCTCAATACAATTTATTTTATTTTATTATTTATTTAATAGATAGGGAACACCCAGAAATCCTCCCATTCCTGAATTAGAAAGGGCCTAATAGTCTCCACTTCAGTGTCAAGTACAGTTTATAAAAATCTACTCTCGCACGGCACTTCAATTTGGTGGTAGCATACGGAAATTGTTACTAGTAATAATTAAAGAACTCACTGGAGGCTATTTTTCCTGGCTTATTTAGTTTGGGAGGTGGAGAGCAGCAGCAAAGGGTAAGTCACAAACATCTTTTTATCCTTTGTTGGATTGATCTTGTGTATTACTCTGAACTGAACCAGTCTGATTTTTGGCAAGTCACTTTACAATGGCTCTAACTCAAGAGAACTTTGAAAAGCTGATAGCTACAGTAAATTCACTGCAAGCAGAACTGAAAGCCCTGAAAAAAGAATCAACTGTTAAAGCAGACGCCGATAAAATTAAAATTATTGGCCTAAAGCTAGAAGATAGCACTAGCAGTGAGTCTTTCCAATCGCCAACAATACAATACGATGAATTTAGGCGAGAATTCATGGGCCGATTCAAGTCGCGACAACACCTACATGCTTTATCCGATTGTATTGATTTTTTTTACAGAACCTTAATTTTATGAATTGATATATTCGTGTGAAATTTTAGCGAAATTAAAAAAAAAATTCTCATGATAATTGCAATTTTACAATTTTTTAAAAATTTCTTCAACTTTTCACACCTACATTTATCCGATTGTAATAAGTTTTTCACAGAACCTTAATTTTATGAATTAATATATTTGTGTAAAATTTGAGCATAATCGTATAATTATTTCTTATAAAAATGACAATTTTACGCTTTTTTCGTTTTTAAACAATTACGCTCATCCAACAACGCGCCTGAAAAAGCGTTTGCGAAGCTTCCAAGTTCCAAGTGATTCATAAAATTAAGGTTCTGTAAAAAAAACATTACAATCGGATAAAGTATGTAGGTGTTATAAGTCGAAGAATTTTTTAAAAAATCGAAAAAAATCGTAAAATTGCGATTTTTATGAGAATAATTAATTTTTTTGATTGCGCTCAAAAACGTGGCAGTTTTAAGTTCAGAACGTGGCAGAAGGCCTCCAGAAAATGTCATCGCAATTGGAGTATCGGTTTAGCCGGAATCGTGTTAACAAACACACAAAAATACAGAAAAAATAGAAAGAAAAAAAATACGTTTTTTTTTCTCCAGTGTAGTGAAATGGAATCTTTGCTTCGCTCGCTACGCTCATCCAACAAAAACAAAATTCAGAGTACACGCTATATTATGACGTATATAATAAAAACATGTCTAAAATCGTTTAAATACTCAAATCTTAATATTGATTTGATTTCGATCGCTGGTACCATTGAGAATAGAAAGGTTCTATACTCAACTCAATGCTGGTACCCCGTGAAGAGTGTACACCCATGAATTATTAAATTACAATTTTGAAAGACACCTTAGCTGAAACCGCGTAAAGTACCCTGTACTCTAGCCCTCGTCTCATCTGAAACTTCCAATTCAATCCAACACTTTCAAATTGGCCGCTCGAAACGAACCACGTTTTTCTAAGCCCTGTCAATCGTTCCAAAGAGATGGGAGGGCACTGACTTGACTTGTCTCGTCTTTCCATTGAAGTTCTTTGGACAAGATGGCCGCGCGCTATTTTCAAGGACAACAACAAACAACAAAGGCATTAACCTAACCTCACGTAATTTCTCACGGAACATCTGCACAACTTGTTATGAAACAACAGGTAAGCAAAAAACCAGTTATAAAGGAATACATTAGCATTCACTTAACATGCAGACGCGTCCACGTAGACACACTATCTATTGCTAAAATGAAGTCGCTCAGCGGAGGATGTGGTTCTAGGACCAAGGTTGTGGCTAATCAAGGACTCCGCTTATCTTCAAGTTTGTGTGTTCTAGTTGCGTTGACAGTGATAAGCACAGTTGGCTCAGTGATGGCTACAAAATCTTCTTGCCCGAGTTCAGCTCCCCGCTGTGTCCAACAGAACATCAAGATGAAAGGAGATCGCCAGGTTCAACTCGTCGAGGACAGTTTCGGATTTCTAAAAGACAATGAAACCGGCAAATCCGAACTCGTGCGCCGTTTTACGATGACAAACCAAAACGGAATGTCTGTGCAAATTATAACATACGGAGGTATTGTCACGACGTTGAAAGTTCCCGACAAAGATGGCAACATCGAGGACGTTGTACTTGGCTACGACGATATGGCAGGTGCGCATACATAACCTAACTTATTGATTTTATAGGCCCTAGCCTTGCCTAGGCCTAGGCCTAGTTTCTGTACGTTTGCTTGAATTAACGACTGCTCTAGGCCTACGTGTTGCTAGAAAGGCTAGGCCTACTTGGGCCTATGTGCCTTAGTGCAGTATTCAAGGCTAGGCTAGGGATGCCTTGGCTTTATAACACTCTAAAGGAACCTAAATCTTTATGATTAATGTAAGGCCTAGACCTTTTTATATCAAAGTACGCAATTATCTAGAAATGGCAAGCTGGACAATTGACCTTGTAATATTTTGGTAATTATCAGTAGGGCCTAGGGCCGCCTTGTGATCTCGAGTGCCAAAGTAGGCTAAAGTGTGTAGGGGGTATGGGGTAACAACTCCGCTTCGCGGAATACACTTACCTCTTTTCTTAGGTGACCATACGTTCCAGACTATCCGGGACAGTCTCGTTTTTTTACCCTCTGTCCCGGCATCCTAAAGACTTTGAAAAGCACTGTATAATGTCCCGGAATTCCAATAATAGCTAATTAAATCCCGGATTTTATCGACTTGCAATCAAAGTGTTGTACTCACCGCAACACGTACACGGTAGGTGACGCAGGTTGCTACTTGCAACAAACGGCTAATTCATTAGTGGCAGTTGAACTTCACTACGGAACACTACCGGTTCAGCACGTGTTATCTAATCTAATCTTCGTGTCACGAAATACCACTAACAAAAGTGCAAATTTAATAGTGACCTTCAAAATGACTTTCCGTGCATTTAACAATTGCGACCAAATGACAAATCGGACGTCCGCTCTCAATGTGAGTCATCATTTTCCATCGCGCACGGTGGCCGATCAGACATTAACCCAGTGAGCCACCAGTTGATTTTGCTTATTTTGCCCGTAGGCCTACGGATCCAGTTAAATCCGTATTACGGGGGATGGCACCCGGCCGCACCCTGCCTACGGGCCGAAATCGCATAAATGCACAAAATTGAAGGCCTAGGCCTATTGTTTTTAGTTCATATGCTTTGATTTTCTAGTTTATATTCCCGCCAGCCCTAGGCCTAACCCTACTTGTGTCATCGTCTTATTTTATCTTGGTTAGAAGTAGGGCCTACTCTAGTCTTCATCCACATCATTATTATTGCTTGCATCATTTGCAAGCTAATCAACAACACTTCCTGACTCTCACAATATATCACGCTCATTGGAAATTCAGCACAATCGCCTTCAGATTCGCCATCTCGTAACATTCAGGAGCTTTACGTCAGTTTTACGAAGTAAACAACAGCTGAGAAGCCTATTTCTGTTACGGCGCACCGCCTTGACAATTTGTAGGCCATCATATTATTTGTAGTCATCTGTGAAATGGCCGTGATTGAGAATTTATCGGGGAAAAAACTCAACCACGTCGGTAAAAGAGTCAGCCTCCATATAGTGCTGCCATTTGTGTGAGATTGACTGAACTACGCCGGTTTGGCGCGAATTCAAAGACGAACGGAACGGACACGGAACTGTTCCGTATGTCCGTTTTTGGGCCAGACTCGTGGAATACGGAACAGTTCCGTAAGTCGGCTCCAATGGGTTAACGAGCACATGAAGGGTAAAAAACACCAAAAGTCACTTAACGCCGCCGCTGTAAGTTGCAGCAAAATGACGTCTTTCTTCAATACCAAAACTGCAGAAGGAAGAACTTATTGGCTTAATAGGGGCAAAAGAAGGCGTGCATGCGTATCACACTGTGACTCACAACCATAGTTTTCTCGGAGGCTCGGGAAGCTCGGCCCTCCCCTCACAAACCAAATCCCAGCTTTAATTAGGCCTATAATACGTAATTCTGCAAATCGTCTAGGCCCTAAGTTACGTAAAAAATTATTAATTTCGTGAATTGCTGTCGGGAAATACTCCCGTAAAACCGTTATACACTACGTATATCACAGCCCTCAATCCGAATTGACTCAAGTCGGTTCGAGTTCAATTCGGTTTGAGTCTCTTGATATACACACTCGATTCGCATTGAAGTCAATCCACTTTCCAAAGTGGACTGACATGAGTAAATTGCTTGATATACAGTTCAATACGCATTCAATACGGATTCAAAACTGCCTTAGAGATATAGATTTCGGTGAATACCATTATTAGGCAGGCGGTGTTTATTACATGTTTACAATAAAATGGCGTCTTGGAGGCTTTAATGAAGACGTAGCTATAGGTAGAGATACAAGTACATAGTATTTTCAAGTGTTATTCATAGAATCTTGTAGCATCTATTTAAACTGCCACAACAACAACTTCAATTCGAATCGAAATAGGATTGAGGAAGTCGTTTCGAATGTCCGTGATATACACTTCAAGTCAAACGAATTGAACTCAAACCGAATTCAGTCAATTCGGATTGAGGGCTGTGATATACGTAGTGATATATTATACTAGGAAGCTTCCCAAACGCTTTTTTAGGCGCGTTGTTGGATGAGCGTAATTGTTGCATTGAGCTGCCATGTGTTATGGAGATGGTATTTAAATTGATTTCGTTTTCCCATTGCTATGGCCTGCGAGCCATGGTAATATTGTTTTAATTTTTACGACGACGACATGAAAGACAATTCAACACTTGGAGTAGGTAGCCTACTACAGTAGGTAGGCGTAAGTAATTAGAGGTTTTAAAGTAATATCCAGCTATCGATGTAGACCTACCGGTAGGTACACACACCACCAATTATAATACATACAATACATAATACATAATACATACAATACACTACACCAATTTTTGTGTTTACTGTAATTCTGCAAACAGATTTAACCTAGGCTAGTTTGTACAAGCTCCCACCTGGCATTGGTTTTAGATGAAGTTTAGCTCAGAGCGATTCATTCCGCTACTGAAACGCACCATTTTAGAAGGGGAATACCGTAGCCATGTTCATTTGAGCCTATTCTTACTTCAAAACGCGTATTTTAGGTACTGGGTCATTCCCAAAAAAGTTGCCACTTTCATGATTTGACATTTGTATTAAAACAACCAAGGTACCAAGTTAGGTACCAAGGTACCAAGGAGTGTGTAGGGGTAGTACCTTTCACCAGGAATGCCTGTAAACTGGTCCCTGCACATCCCAGGGGTATGATATGTGCAAAACAGGATAAAAGTGTCCACATCGCCTCTACATACCCAAGACCGTCTTGTGCGTGGTGAAGAGCCACAACCTTCCCGAGGTGGTACTGAGCTATGCAATACAAAGCGGCTCTAGAGGAGCAACACCTCGACAAAAAACCCCACATGGGAAACCTAGGTAAGGGCAATGCCTTAGTGCTACACATAGGACTGGCCTACCTAGAGTGTCGTCCTCGCAGCAGGGGGAGGATAAAGGGTGGAGGCGGAAGAACCAATAAAACGGTCAACGGCTGCACCCATAGGCCTAGCCCCAGCCCAGATAGGGTGGGTTACTGTGAGGGATACGTTAGGGGTGATGGCTGACCAGTGTCTCTTAAACAACGTGCCAAACAATCATGGGAAAACGACCTAATTTGAATAGAGAAAATAGGCCAATGATCTGAAAGCGATGACATAATGAAGTCACTAATGTGGTGGTCGTTATTACAAGAGGTTTAAAAGAACAAGAAAAAGGCAAGGTTCAATCCAGCACGCTTGCTCTTCCGCCTAAACCATTCATAAAATTAGGCCTAGGACACATAATTTTAATTAAGGGATTTATACATTATAGCAGCCAAGTCAGCAGTGTTCAGCTTCAATTTCTTCAATTTCCTGTAAGCGAGTAAACGGCTCTTTCGTAGCCTATGTCTAGGCCTAGGTGTATGAGGTATCTCGACATCTCCCAGTATCATTACATGGCCATGCACACACGACATAGACACGTAAGAACGGTAAATATTGCGACCAACCCTTATCCTGAGGCCTGATAAGAGTATGTATTTTCTTTCAAGGTTACCAACAGCCTAACAACCCTTACTTTGGAGCCGTGATTGGACGAGTTGCCAACCGAATAGCCAACGGAACATTTAAAATCGGAGATACCACTTATCAAGTCAGTATGAACCGCGAGGGGTTCATGCTGCACGGCGGTTTTAAGGGCTTTGACAAGGTAAGTTGGATTTAGCTTCAATTCATTTCATTTGCTGGGTAAGCCTACTTGCCTTTTATGACTGACCGCTTTTATTTAGTCTCTAGTATATTATATTCTGCCCTTCTGATTGGCCACCGTCATGGAGATAAAATAAGTTGGTCCCAAATTAATTATATTTGTCAATTGGATTGGACCTAATTAAAGTCTACTCTCAACTGGTATGTTATGGGTATGGTCCTATACTAAAGCCCAGTCTTTTACTTTTCTTTACAGCATTAAATTTTAATTAGCTTTGTTTTATGAGTGTTGGGTTAAGAATTAGGATCCAACAGCTTTGGCTACCTGCTGTGTGTGTGATGGAAGCTGCAAAATTTTATATAATCGTTCCCCGCCAGAATTTACATCACGTAGCCAGGTAGTTTTCTCTGTACACTCCTAGAGCAAAGTCCAGTAGAGCGATTATCTCTAGGCCTATTCAAATATGAGCACTGGACTAGGAATTCAGAATAAGTGAATATGATAATGCGCTGCTTGTTCCACTCCATTATTCAGATAATCCGGTAATTAGGGCCTACAATGCGGTCTACATTTTATTTTGATAATTTTATTTTATATTGTGTTTTGTATTGCTGATTTTTCTCTTTAAGGCAGATAAACACAATTGTTGGAGTTTTTTAAATAGTTAATTTGGAATTTGTTCTGTAGTAAAAATTCACCATTTTCGCCATTGTGGGCCTAGGCTATTATTACTAGGCCGCTTTGCTAACGCTTTTTCCAGTCGCGTCAATGGATGAGCTTTTATGGTTGGTAATCGGCCCAAATATCACGAAAGTACCGTATTACAAATCTGGTGAAAAAATCGTAAAAGTACGAGTTCCATGAGAAATATTTCTTCAAATGTCTCGAAAATCATTTAGGCCTACCATATATAATTTCAGTGATTTTAAACGTTCCCATACAGTTTCATCAAGATCGGAGTAGCCGTTTGCCCGGTCGCGGGCCAAAATTAATATCACGAAAAATATCTCATTAAAAATCGAAAAAATTGTAAAAGTACGGTAATCATAAGAAATATTTGATTGATTGTACCCAAAAATGTGGCAAGCATAAGTTCAGAGATTTTGAAGTTCCCCTCAAATTTTCATCAAGATCGCATTGCATATAGGCCTACCGTTTGCCCGAAAAAGAAAAAAAAAAAAAACACCCGATCTATTTTTTTTGGAGGGTCAGTCTTTGCTTTTCTCATCCAACTAGTAGGCCCTACCTATTATTACTTAGGCCCTATTAGGCCTAATATTTTTATTATTTATTTTTGAAATTGTACAATTAATCGAAAATTAAGTTGCACATCTCCATTAAAAAGTTTGAAAAGGTCCATGAGGCCCCAGTCTCAAAGTGTCTTAACTTATGGGCCTACTATTAAATTAACAAATAATATAAAAGTACAGTAGATAGTAAAGAGTGATCAGTATGATAAACAATAAATAATTGGTGGCAAAGCATAAGTTATAACTTGTTTAAACATTTTTTTTTTAAATGTTCACTTAGAAATTTTGAAATGGTTCCTAACATCAACATTGAAATGTCTGGAAATCTTCACATCAGTCGGATGAGAGTTCCATAACGATGTAGAAAAATTATATATTTTTTTTTAATTAATGAAATGTTATTTTGTTATCACTTTCGGAGCCTACAAAAACACAGGCTAACAAATTAGTCCGATAATTTTCTAAAAGTGCTTAATTTTGGTGGAGGAACCAGGTCCCAGGCTGTAGGCATCTTGTCTGTTACACATGGTGGAAGTGCCGGGTCATTTAATGCGAGTGTAAGAATAAAGCCGTTGTTACTTATTCGTCGGCCGGTCATAAGTACAAAATTACGATTTTTGTTGTACCTAGGCTTCCGCCCACCTAAAATTTATATGATTTTTTATTTTTTTTTAGAAAATAAGGCTTAGACGTTTAAACACGAAAATTTCAAGGGGTTAAACGTTTAGGAAATTAAACGCTTTTTCCCATCCCTAGTTCCTGAATTTGAATTCGATTAAAATGTTGATTGAAATGAGTTTTTAAAGTTCCTCTTTCAAAGAATCATGCATTGCTTATGGTATTGGTGATATGAATTGCATTAAACACAATGTAGGCTTAATTAAAGGGAATTCGCAGTGATTTCAAAATTACCACATGCCTAGGCCTACCTCGTTTCCAAATGACAATTTTTGCCCGGGTTTATACCTACAATAGCACTAATAGAGGAGAGCTGGCTGGAAGACAAATAACCAACTGTTGTTATGCAGCTTTTCATTGTTAAGAGTAGGCCTAAAACATTGACACAGTCAACTCACAAAATATTTCGAGATCCCCATTGGAAAACACCTTTCCCTACAAAGAGCTTTAGAGACAACATTCTTTTAAACAAGACTATTTCCAACAAAGAAACATGCATGAAATTGATAATCCGTATAGGCCTAAATCCTTATAATCGGAACACATTAATAAATAAATAAATAAATAAATTTTATTTAGAGTCTACCCACTCAGTTATATAACTGATTTTCAGTGGGGGACTTTAAATCAAAGCGACTAAGCCAACCCTGCAGGCCCCGACGCAATCGACGAGTGAGCGATAACCAACCAAAGATCGATATTTTTAATAGGAAATATAGCAATCAGTGGTATGGACAGTGCGAACACCCGCGAATCAACGCCAGAATCAACAAGGCCAATTCAGAACAACTCTGAAATTTATTATGTGCTTCGTTGCTAGGATGGCTCCAAAGTCACCGTTTACAAACTCCTAAGACAAGAACTGATGGACTGAAGTCCAAATCAGAAGTTAAAAAACTTCTGACTTGAGCGGGAATCGAACCCAGGACCTTCTGCATTGGAAGCAGAGACGCTAACGCTAACCACAAGACCAACGAGCCACACATTTTTGATTATGAGTAGGGCCTAATGATCATTTTTATCGCTCTAAATTGCTTTGTTTTTATCGCCCAGGAAAAAAATTGTTTTTCATCCCCATCAGAGCTTTTACTAACTTTCACTGTACATCTACGTTAAATTATAAAATTATTACTATATTGCCATTTGGCAATAAGGTACGGTAATTAAATACAGGTACGATATAGTTATTGTGTCCTGTCAATCATATTCATTGTGCATGCAAGCTTAACACATTGGCCCGATCGTTGTAGGAAGACGGCAAATACAGCAGCAACTTATCTCTCAACATATCTATGGGTTTCCAAAACGGGGGGAACAAAGTCTGGCGTTGATGTTAACTCCCGCGGGGAACGATTATGGATAAAAGTGACACAGAGTTTGTCCTTAACTATTGTTCTCTATAATATTATTCCATGTCACTTTAACTTATCAAATACGGCAGCTTCCGTGACACCTTGAAGGTAAGCTGTTGGATCTTATCCCAACACTCAACAATACTCCAGCCATTTGGCACTCTTATCAACATAACCTTAATTTACTTTTAATTCAATTTCTTTATTTTGTATTTGTATTACGTCTAGGTTTACCGGTACTAAATTAAGCCGTTTTTGATACAATACTGTAGAGATCCTAGGACTTGCCACCTACAAACTGACTTAGCACGGGAATGTTTTGTAGAAACTGTGGGAGTCACACGTGGAGGACACGCGGTTGACTCTCAGCTACCTCAGCAAGGACGGAGAGGAGGGATTCCCAGGGGAGATCCTAGCGCAGGCCACTTACGAACTGACGGCCGACAACAAACTTATCCTGGAGATGAAGGCAACGTCAACCAAACCAACACCCGTCAACCTCTGTAACCACTCGTACTTTAACCTGGGAGGACACGTAAGTAGACTACCACTCGCCTCAATTGTTTAAAATTTGAAGCAAGATTGGACTTTCGAATAGGTATTAGCTACCATTCAATTATTGACATCATACAAAAATGTTTAAGTTGATAGGTACTACATATCAATATATTGCCTACCGTATGGAAATTTCAATTGGTTTATCGTTATTGTAATTATGAAGGATTTTTATGCAGATTTGTTATTTTTTTAAATACCTCAATTTAATGTGATGGTCAAAATGGCCTAGATCTACAAAAATGCATAGTCCTATTCAATATTTTGATTGTACATTCGTGTTTAATGACCTTGCACCTCCACCATGTGTAACAGATAGCAAGACATTATGATATCTGGCAATCTACCATAATAAAGTGCTTTGAACAAGCAAATTAAAAATAAATTGGCCCCAAATCAATGTTCCTTAGATATTTGCTGCAATTATTCATCTCCTCCTCCCAATCTATTTCATTTTGAAATTTATTTTGATGGTCCTAAAATCGACATCACATCGAAATATCGACATCTAGGCTTAGGCCTCCTTTTCAGTAGGAATGGCATTAAATATAAATATTGACAGTGGACTTCAGTCCAATGGTCATTAAGCAACAACCAAGGAGAATTGAATAGGGCCATCCTTGGCAACAAGTCAACACACAACAATAATTATGTAATAACTACCATATTAAGAACACAATGTTTTGCACGATTTGATTGAGTCTTATGTCATAAAGTCCATAGATTTCCTATTAACCCGAGAGTAGTCGCGTGTGGTCTTTTAGACCGACTTTTTTTATCAACAGTTGGTATTGGTACAGCGCGCATGCGTGGCTTTTCTAGTTCCGCCTACCTTCCCAAAATAGATTTGTGAAGCCAGTGTGCAATACGCGATTCAGTGTTCTGCAGAACTTCATCTAAGATAAGAGGTCCTGTTCGGTTGCTTGGTCTTTTCGACCGCTGCGCGACTACTAAGGGAGGCAAAAATATGCATACTCAATCACTATTATGAGTAGGGGTGTCAAGGATTACGATTAAATCGATTCGATTAATCGATTATTAATTGAAAACGATTAATCGATGTTTTTAAAAATAATCGATTTTAAATTTTTGGGTTTTTTTAAATTTAGTTTTTATTTTTACGATCCGCCGCCTATTACCTGCGAGAAACGTTCCCGTACGTTACGTTTTCCCGCCAAATACGCCGTGATAACCGCCGATTTAATGTCTTGCTCGCCCGTGAGATACGTTCCCATCAATTTCTAGCACACGAGATTGTTCCCGATCCACATTTGATTGAAGCGACGTCGCAAAATGCATCGTTCGTACCAGCCTTGCTTTGTCATCATGTGCGCATGCGCTGGCCGTGCAAGGTCGGAAGGAGTGGGCGGAGTTAAAGCTGCATTCTGTTCAAGCGTTCCACGCGGCGTAGTTGGCGCGGCAGCCAATAAACACAGTAGACGCACTCAACGCGCCTGAAACGCCGAGCAGTAATTGCACCTTTACGTAACATGGTGTCTTGAGTGTGAC
The DNA here is from genome assembly GCA_024449915.1 of Sweltsa coloradensis. NCBI lineage: Eukaryota > Metazoa > Arthropoda > Insecta > Plecoptera > Chloroperlidae > Sweltsa > Sweltsa coloradensis. Next base: position 124,652 of record JAMZAV010001369.1, read on the forward strand.
AAAAGTTATTGCTCTAGTGTTGTGTTTCGGCCTAGGCCAAGAGTTTTCGACAACATGGCATCAAACAATTGAATTTGATCACAGCATTGATGCCAATTTCATCTCGTATGCTTTATCTACCCCTCCACTTCCTCTTGATTATGCTCCCGACAGTTTTCTTCGAGATTGTTGTGCGTGCTCAAGTCCCCGCCACGGCAACGATGCGAACTCGTGCCTTGCGCGGGCGGTTCAAACTAACCGAAACCAGACCGAAGTTTGAAAGAAACTGGCTACTATACCGACATTGTACAAAACGATTAAAATCGATTAATAATCGATTATGGAGGTGAAAGTGAATTCGATTATCGATTATAATAATTTAATCGTTTGACATCCCTAATTATGAGACATGTATTTTGTTATTGTAGGTAGATTATTCTTCAACATACAGTGTTGGCATAATATAACTGTCTTAATTTACTAATAATTCGAACTACAGGATGTTTCAAAACATATTTTTATACCTTTTTGTAGGTTTGCAACATTCTGTGTTTGATTGATTATTTATTGATTATAGATTGATAATTGATTAATATAACTATGTATGCTGTCACATATATGATAAATTATCATTTATCTTTCTTATATTGGTAATCAAAACGTCATCCTAACGTTATTAGCCCATGATAAATAATGCGGTCTAAAGGACCGGGCGTGACTACTAACGTTACAAACAGGGGCGCGACTACTCTTGGGTTAACGTGGTCAACATATCATGTATATATCACTAATCAGTTGTTTTAACTCACCGTCACCACACGTTCGTCTGAACTCTATCCTGGACGTTCCTTTCAGACGAGTGGCTGCGAGAGCATCTACGAGCACGTAGTCTCTATCAATGCAGATCAGTACACGGCCACAACCGACGCAAACATACCAAACGGTAAGTAAGTAGTAGGCCTACTGGATGAAATCTAGTATGGGAGGGTCGATATGTAGTTACTAGGGTTGTGCAAACCTGGATTTTAATTTTGAACCTAACTCAAACTTTCAGAAGGGTTGTCCATTGAAATTCTATAAAATTGCGAACTGAACCTGAAACGAACTTGAACCGAACTCAAACCGTCACCAACCTTGCTACATTTATGCGTGATATTGCTTTCCAGTAAATAACAACAAGAGCCAAATGGATGCGGTCTACACAGATTTTAGCAAGGCTTTTGATAGCATTGACCATACACTGCTTCTCCACAAACTTCAAGGTCAAGTTCTCTCACTGCTAGCCGGTGTCTCTAGTTCAGAGCATGTCACGTCTGGGGTGCCCCAGGGGTCTATCCTGGGTCCCTTTATGTTCACTATGTTTGTGAATAACATACCTACCTAAGTGTTGCCATCAAGTAGGTGGCGTCTATACGCTGACGACTTTACAAGTTTACAATCCCATCACAAGCTAATGACTGTGATTGAGGGGCCGCGAGCATAAACCGAATAACGTGCGTTACACGGTTCATGCTCGCGCGGCCAGCCGAGGTCGCGCTGTTCTATTTAAAGTCATAATACACTTTCTAGTTGACCAATCTGCACACAGAAAGCACCACAAAGAACAAATATGTAAGAGCTTGCAGTAGTCTATGCGTGGCTTCTAGCTTCACCGGCCGCGCGTGACTGCTCGTAGCTCGGATCGATTATTTGTCAGTTACAAGGTTTATGCTCTTCAGTTAGAGCTTGATAATTTTTCCAATTGGTGTAGATCTTGGAGACTTTACCTCAATGTTGATAAATGTAATGTGATCACATATACAAACAAGAAGAAAAATTCAGTACGTTATTAATACATCATTGAAGGTGCTGCACTAAAAATTGTTGATTTCATCAGAGACCTGGGTGAACAGATGTCATCTGATCTTTCTTTTAGTGATTGCCTTAGCATAATTTCTAAAAAAGACATTTAGAATTATTGGTGTCAACAAACAAAATTTTGCAGCTAACTTCTCACCCAGAACTAAAAGAAAGCTGTGTATGTATCCTTGATTCGACCCCAAGTTGACTACGCAAGTGTTGTGTGGAATCCACATCACGTCAAGTTGAACGCATTCAATACAATTTTTTAAGTCAGTCTCAGTCATTCAGCATAATTATTATGGCATCTAGGCATTCTAGTGTGTTTTATTTAATTCCATTTCTCCCTTTATGCTTTGTCCACAATATAAATAATGCTGTTGATTTTGGAAATAGTAAGTCAGTCTATTTACTCTAAATTGTAGTTTTTTTACAATACTATCATTAATCATTACTATGCAATTTCTTATTTTTCACTATTGTATATTTCATCTTTTAAACAAATATGTATTTACCCAAGTGAACTGCTGTAAGCGACGATACGAACGTGTGTTGCAGGCGAGATCAAGAGCGTAGGCAACACCCTGCTCGACCTGCGCATCCCGAAGAGGCTGAGCGTCCTGTACGATCAATACAAGTGCAATAAAGGAGGGTTGCCGTTTGATAATTGATATATCGATCAATATGATTATTTCCCTAAACGATCGATAATCGAATAGCTTCCGAAACAATCGATAATCGATGAAGTTTTCCCGAATCGATTATATGCTAATCGAATAGCTCGTCCGTTCAAAATTTTATAATTAACCGCTCGCTCTGCAGAACTATATAAAATATTTCCAGTCGAGACGTAAATCGCTTTGTTCCGTGAAAAATTTGTCCACAGCGAGATCTACAATACGCGTAAGGTTCAAAGTCCGAAGCGCAACGCATCACCCCTGACCTGCTGTATTGTAGGCAACTGGCATGGCGTACGTGTGTTGCAGGCGGTTGCACTCGCAGCGCCTGCATGCGCCGATTGCTCAACCTCACTGCGTTACAGACGATATTGTACTACATCGATCAAGGTCAACAAGTATTTTATCGAGATGCATTCCTCCCCACTCCGGACTAGCTTGGTATCGCTTTACTTCATTCCATAGTGCTACGATAATATTATCTTATCAATCAGTTCTCTCAAACCAATTACGCGTCTTCCAAAGAAATGTTGAATATTATTCATCTCGTCACGAAATAAATATCGAAGCATTGAATACGTAGTTACTGATAATATCTCGTAAATGAAAATGAACGACAATTACAACAAAAGCTGATATGAAACTTAACAAAACTAAGATTTCCGAGAAGCACGACCTTCACAAAAACAACACACGGGCCGGGTAGCATCTGTTTACACTACGTAGCACACTCTCGTCGAGCCGGCCAGTCACAAGTGGGAGGGGCGCTGTGTAAGACGTTGCTAGTATGAAGAATCCCCGTTTTGAGCAAGTAGAAGGAACAAAAGGATGCACTCACAAAAGGTCTACGGTCCGCGTCGGTATGCGAGAAAGTAGGCCTAACTTTTATTTGATTTTGATGGACATAAAATATATCGATATTAATTAGGGATGGGCAAATGCGTGTACTTTCCTAAACGTGCACACTCTTGGCTGTCAGCGCGTGTACAAGTGTACACGTACACATTGTTATGTTTGCCACTTACTAAAAAAAAAAAAAATTGATTTACAGTATGCGATCTATTTTATTGGTATAGCGCCTATTCACGCGTCAGCTGGTAGCGATTGAGTCTGGTAAGTACGTCTCTGCGCAGGTCCCGAGTTCCTTGTGATGATGCAAGACGCGACGCGTCAGTCCGACCTACACGGAGAGCTGTAGAGATAGCACTTTGTCTCACTATACGCCTTATGCGCAGTGAGCCTGCGCCGCGTCAGTCGGGAAGACAGAGCTATCAAGACAGGCTCGCTCCTCTCTCGTGAGGCAAGGCCGGCCCGCCCGGCCGGCGGCTGGCTGCACAGTGCACACAGCATAGGAACACGCACACACGTTTATTATTTTCATAGAAACAGTAAACGTGTAATCGCATTAAAACGTGTACATGTTTACACGTGTACACTAACCCATCCCTAATATTAATCGATTGATAATCGATTGCACATGCACCATTAATGATATGCAAATTATTGATATCGAACGGCAATCCTACAATAAAGAAATGAAATGCATAAGTTACAAAATGCCAGAGGGCATGGACAGTAACGAAAGGGAGATACGTCTACTGGGCGGCTAGTTGCAGCAGGAAAACAACAACAGTTCCAATGTCTGACGTGTATCCTCCCTCCTCTTGCAGGGTGGTGCACCCGCCTAGCGGCCGAGTGCTGGAGGTTCGCTCGGATCAGCCGGGCGTGCAGTTCTACACGGCTAACTTCCTACCTGACCCGGACGCAGGGAGCGAGCCACCGGTTGTCGGGAAGAACGGGACGTCGTACAAGAAGCACGGCGCGCTGTGTCTGGAGACCCAGAACTACCCGGACGCAGTCAATCACGTGAGGACACTTAGACATTAGGGTGGGCCGAAAAACAACATTTTTTTTTTTTAAGTCGTAATACCGCGGAAAAGTTGCGAATTGGGAGACTAAAAAGGGTAAAAAAAAAAAAAAATCGGTTTATATCTTCCGGTCGCGCATGTGCTCTAAACTTTTCCAAAATTTTGAAAAATTCACATTTACGATAATTTTTAATATTTTTAACATAGAAGAAAATTTAAAATATGAAAAATTCGAGCTTTTACAGTCGGGAAGAGGCTTATTTAAAAATGTTAAAAATTATCGTAAAAATGTGAATTTTTCAAAATTTTGGAAAACTTTAGAGCACATGCGCGACCGGAAGATATGAACCGATTTTAAAAAAAAAAAATTTAATTTTTTAGTCTCCACAATTCGCAACTTTTCCGCGGTATTACGACTTAAAAAAAAAAAAAAATTGTTTTTCGGCCCACCCTATTAGACATGTCTTAACATTTAAACAAGCGTTGACCAAAATTCAATAGAGTAACCTTTTTTCAATCCCTTTTCGAGCGTGATTTTTAAATTAGAGCAGGTTAACTTGGGCTAAATTCTTTATCGAGTTTGATTTTTAAATTTCAGGTGTGTTTTTTTACTTTTAAAATTGAAATTGCTTTATGTGGAAGGATTTGAATGACAGTAAATTAAATTGTTTTTAATTCTGTTCACATTCATCCTGTCCTCCACACAAACAATAAAATGCTAAACCTACATAGCGGTAGTAAATGATTTGGGTAAAGGATGAAAGAGTCCAACAGCTTACTTGAAAACCATAGATGGCTTCGTCAGATCTCGTGAGTTCTTTTCCTACTAGTCCGGTGGGTAGGAGTAAAAACGTGGCTATTTGTGATACAAGCAAGCCGTTTTGCACACGTGTTTTATCTGTAAATAAATGCATTTTTTCCGCAGTTCATTGTTTGCAGGTAATGTGGGGGGCGTGTGGGGGGTAAATTCTAAAAGGGGGTGTAACATTTTTTGAAAATAAATTGGTGGTCTATTTTGACGGTTAGAATGTCATTTTCACATATTTTGGGGACGGCAAATCGAATTAAAAACATTTAAAATTCGTAAGTCCAACCATTTGAGTTCCATGGGCGCCATATTGGAAATTGCCCCCAAATACATCGTTGATACTCAAAGCATGTAAATATGGCATGCTTGGTATCAATTTCCACTAAATCGTACTCCCCGAACACGCGGGTAACACTAAAATTGTAATAGAACAAACAAAACTCTCAGAATCCCGCCATTTTGGTTATTGTGGGTACCGGTAGGTACCAATTTGTGAGGTGAATAGACACATATGCATGTTTGGCGTCATTTTAGGGTATTTTCCGGTCAAGGATTATGAATTTTGTGTTAAAAATGTATAAGAGGTAAGATTATCGTCCATTTTCTATAATTTGTCAATATTGTGTGCTTATTTTGTGAAGTGAGTCTGTAAAATGTGAACAACATACACAGACATTTTACACTCAAACAACATTTGCTAATTACTAAAACTCGTTGCTAGTATATTCATTAAATAATCATCTATGTTCAATTCTTATCATCATTGCAGGTGTCTTGTAGCTCGTCAAGTAAGTTTGTGTGTCTACTGCTGGAGTATGATAATTATTAGTAATTGAAAATACTGTTCAATATTCTGTATCCGATCAAAAGAGCTCTTAACTTAAATAAAACAATACAATACAATACAATCCTTTGCAATTCTTGCAATTAAGTGTGCATCACAAATTGTTTTCCGGCAACAGCACCGACGCGTCTCACAATCTTACAGGGTCACATCAAGCTCACGAACAAAGTAACACCGAAGTCAAAGCAAAAGGTGGTGCCATGGACTCACTCAAAATCCTGAAACTCTTCGACGCTGGACACTAGGTGGCCCTGAAGTGATCTGGCTGCTCTCTGATTTTGAAGATGAGACTGACGATGGCGCTGTCAGTTATGGTGACACACACCACGAACAATATTCAAGCTTCCATCATAAGTTAATGGACAGTTTCTTGCAATGTGATAATCTATCTCTGCACAAGTGCATGTTATTTATCAAACTAGTAGCGACAAGTCATGGTGGACGAAAACGTCGCCGAACTTTACGGCGCTGAGGACAAGGGCAAAGTTATGTTCAAGGACCGTCAAAGAGAGGGCAGGAGAAGTAAAAATCCTTTTTGATCATATCCAAAGATGTCAGACCAATATGTTGTGTCTAAAAAGAATCCAACCCAAGGCAAGAAGATTAAAGTGTTGCGGGAGCCACTTGAGCACAAGACTTTTTATTATTGTTCTGTCCCGTGATATTTAAATAGACGATCTTTGAATATGAAAATGAGCATTGCCCTTCTTATTTTGTCTCAATGGTGAAACGCGTGTTGGTGGGAAATCTCATTTAGTTGAGATACTTGAAAAAATTCGCTCCAAATGAGCTTTTTCAGCTGCCTATATGCAGTATGGTTTTTATGGGGCAGCACTGGTCCATTATCAAAAGCCACGTGCTGGTATTTTTACATTCATCGACTATTCCAGTCATCAACTAAGTTCGTATCTCCTACAAACATCTAAGAATATTTGAGCAAGGCGGCTTGACATAGCTTGGGACATTTACTCTCCAAACAGTGTCAAGAATGCGATTCGCGACTCACCACGAGGACAAGGCGTTCGTCGTCAGGACCTCTCGAACAAGGGTCTATGCTGTAATTATTGTTTTAAGTTTAGAATCAGGAAGTTTGTGGCAAGGTTCGGTTTGTTAGTAAAGAGCATCAATCCAAAAAATATTCATATCGACGCTCCCGGGCAGTCACTTCACTTCAGCCGGGCTAAGCTCCGGAGATCAAAGTTTTTATTTGCTAACTAAATCTTACTGTTTGTTTTACAGGATAAGTGCCCAACGATTGGGCCGATTACTTAAGAAACGCCAGGAATAAGGAAGAACTATTCCGCTCCCTTGCAAGTTTTATGTGGCTTGCAGATAGTTACTAACCTGGACGCCGTGATTTTAACAACCACTGGGTGTCCTTCTAAACTTGACCGGATTTCGTGCGGCCATATGGAGGAAGCCGATGGTCGCATGTTACTACACGTAAAAAATATGGTGTAACACGGAGATAAGTCAGTGTTGATCTGGAGCTCTGACACAGATGTAGTTGTGTTCTCGGTCTCCTTCCTCCACACATTGGAGTCCTTGGGCCAAAGCGAACTATGGATACTGTTTGGCTGCTTCCCTCATCGTCACCACATAGCTGTACATACCATTGCACGGCTAAATAAGGTGCCCTTAGTGGCTTTCACATGTTTATAGGCAGTGACACAGTGTCGTTTGTGCTTCGAAGGGAAAACGCACAGCCAGGAACGCGTTTAGAAACGAGAAGATAGTAGATGCGTTTAGAACCATAGCATCTCCTGATGAAGTCGACAATACAGTTTTAAGTCAACTATAAAATAAAATAAATAAAATAAATTTTATTGAGAGTCTACCCACTCAGTTATATAACTGATTTTCAGTGGGGGACTTTAAATCAAAGCGACCAAGCCAACCCTGTAGGCCCCGACGCAATCGACGAGTGAGCGATAACCAACCAAAGATCGATATTTTAAATAGGAAATATAGCAATCAGTGGTATGGACAATGCGAACACCCGCGAATCAACGCCAGAATCAACAAGGCCGATTCAGAACAACTCTGAAATTTATTATGTGCTTCGTTGCTAGGACGGCTCCAAAGTCACCGTTTACAAACTCCTAAGAAACGAACTGATGGACTGAAGTCCAAATCAGAAGTTAAAAAACTTCTGGCTTTAGCGGGAATCGAACCCTGGACCTTCTGCATTGGAAGCAGATACGCTAACCACAAGACCAACGAGCCACACTACACAGACAGGGCTTAAGGGATGTTAGTGGAATTTAGTAATTGTATCATTTTCGTCGTTATTGATAAGTTCCAGGGCCTGCAGTCTGATAGAGGAATGATGCAATCCATCTATTGGCTATACCTCTTGTGCCTAGAGATTCCAGTTTTGAGAGAAGTATAACATAATCAATTGTACCAAACGCCTTACTCAAGTCGTATAGAATATTCCAATAGCCAGGTCACCATGATCCGAGTGCCTTGTATAGAGCAGATATAGGAATGAGAAGATCCCGGAGAAGATAGCAGTAATAGTGGATTTTCCATTCTATAAACCGTGTGTATGGCTTCGAGAATATTTTGTTTAGAGAGCAAGGATGACAGACGGGTTTACATGATTTTTTGAATAAGTATTAGGATCTCGGTTGTTTGCTTGCTGAGGGGTATAACTTTGGCCACTTTTGAGTTTGGAGGGGAAGGTCCCTGTGCAAAAGGAGGCATTTATGATAAATGCAAATGTGTGAGAAATGATGCTGCCACTTTTGTAAGCACAAATCCAGGAACATTATCTAGGCCGGCCTGCTGAAGGTTTGTTATTCAGTATTTGATTTGATGATATCGGCTTCTTCAAGATGGTGGTTGGATGTAGAAAAACTGAGTAAATTTCCTGTTTATACTCACCACCAGATAATTTGTGTCCAAAGTCGGCTGTTCATATACCAGCCTTAAAAGAACTCGTTGAGATGATTTGATATTACTTTCGGGTCATAGTTTGGAATTCCGCTCATGTTGACCGTGAGTTGATTTGTGGGACTAGGTGCCTAAGTATGAGTATTGATAATCTGCCAAGTAGCCTTTGATATGTTATTTGTAGAAGATATAACCTGATCATGATGGTATCGTTTGGCTCGTCTGATGTTAAGTGCATGGGCTTTTTTTCATGTACAATATTCATGTTGTTCACATTGTAGACACTTAACAAAATAAGCACACAATATTGACAAATTATAGAAAATGAACGATAATCTTACCTATTATACATTTTTCGACAAAAAATTTATAAGCCTTAACCGAAAAATACACGAAAATGACACCAAACATGCATATGTGACTATTCATCTCACAAATTGGTGCCTACCGGTACCCACAATAACCAAAATGGAGGGGTTCTGAGAGTTTCATTTGTTCTATCACAATTTCAGTGTTACCCGCGTGTTCGGGGAGTACGATTTAGTGGAAATTGATACCAAGCATGCCATATTTACATGCTTTGGGTATCAACGTTGTATTTGGGGGCAATTTCCAATATGGCGCCCATGGAACCCAAATGGTTAGACTTACGAATTTGAAATGTTTTTAATTCGATTTGCCGTCCCCAAAATATGTGAAAATGACATTCGAACCGTCCAAATAGACCACCAATTTATTTTCAAAAAATGTTACACCCCCTTTTTGGATTTAACCCCCACACGCCCCCCACATCACCTGCAAACAATGAACTGCGGAAAAAAATGCATTAATTTACAAATAAAACACGTGTGCAAAACGGCTTGCTTGTATCACAAATAGCCACGTTTTTGCACTATTTTCCTTGTACCCACCAGACTATACCGTCGATTGACCAAACGTTTCGACAATTTGTTTGAATCTTATGTGTCTACTCTTCTTATGATTTAAAGGTAAGCTGTTTGACTCTATTTCAACATCTCTAATGCGTAACTGATTCACTTCCAGCCCAACTTCCCCGACAGTGTACTGAGACCCGGAAGCACGTATTCGCACACGGTGTCGTACCACTTCAGCGTGGAAGAACATTAAGCACACGACCGACCGACCGAACGCCTTCACGAGATTTGCTCAATATCGTTATTGGGCTGCCATATATACGCCGACTCCCCACGCAAACGTAAAATTATAACTAGCTAAATAACTGCTTCCTGTATGTGATAAATATGTATTGGACACACAGGCAATACTTGTTGCAAATATTTGAAAGTACTAGCTACGTAATTATTGAATTGGGTTTGATTTATATTTTATAATGAAATCTCTTGTCAACATTGGAAGTAAATCATTAATTAATATATTTTCTTGTCTGTACTACTAAATGGGTTTCTAGTTTCAACACCAGATTTTCACTGTAGCCTAAGGCTCTAGTCTAGTTAGTCATAATACACAATGAATGATATAAATTTTACTTGTTATTTAGATTATTGATTAATAAAATAATAATTATTATTAAGTATTGAATTTCAGTAAATCCACAACTTGTAACCCAAAAAAGTAGTACCGAGAGACTTGCCCATTCCAATATAAATAATGTAGACATACACACTTTATGTCTGTTGTAGGTGGTTTTAGTAAAAACTAGAATAACAATAATGCTATAAGTGGTAATGTGTGAAGAAATCATGTACTTTGCATAGGCAGTAGGTATAATATTTTGCTGTAAATTCAATTCACTTTTAAAATATTAAACATATCCATGTTGATTGATTGATTGGATAATGGATATTGCTTAAAATCTCATATTTATGCACTTTGGCTAATCGAGACGAAGGGAGGGACGTAAGGGGTGATGCGGGTGGACAAGGGGTGGACAGGCCTGTGCTGGTCAGAACCAGCCACAAGCGTATGGGGAGGGCAGTAGTTCCCCCACGTCGTGGTCGTCTCCGTCTGTGTCATCATTCGTTCGTGTTGTCATTATCGTCGCCGTCGGGGAGGTAGTCAAAGGGAAGGGGAAAGTTCCCTGACGACGACCCAGAGCTCGCCATTAGTTTCAAGGAGTAAAATTCCCCTAATCACGGGCCAAACCACGAGAAGGTTGCGAGTTTGAATTTGATGTTAACCATCATACAATTATTTGAAGCTTGTCACATAGACATTTTTTGATATCTGGTTATTTGTTTATTTTGTACAGTTTTCATAGGCCTATATTTTTTTTATCTCGTGATCATTTTGTAATTTTCACCAGAACTTATTGTACCGTATGTATGCCCTATGTACATTGTACTCCTTTGTCCTTTGTAAATCAGTTTTTATAACTAAGTACGATATGCATTACTCATAGCCATGATATTATACAAAAAATAAATCAATATAATTATTACAAGTCACCATAGCAACAGATTCTCTGTGTGTCCAATGATAACTGCATGCAAATAATATTGGGATCTATTTTTCCAAAAAATATGTGAATAATTTTATGTAGGCTAGGAAGCACTAGTTCAGAAAATAAAATAGCTTGTTATGCATTCTTCAGAGTATTGTGTTTTATTTGCTAGCAATATTTCAGAGATTATCATCTGCAACCATTCACTACGTTATCTCGTATTAATTTTGATTGCAGTGCACTACCAAAAAGTATAAATTAAATTATCAAACATAACGTTCAATAAAATTGTGACAAATGGTGTAGACTACCGTTCCCATTGCATCAGATGTTCCTCATTGGATCCCAGGGTCATCACTTTTTGTTAGGGGTGTGTGAATACTCGAAATGTCAAGTACAGTAAGAACTCTCTTATCCGAGTTGGATGAGACCGGGGGCACCTCGGATTTGCGAAAAACTCGGATGGCGCGGTTCATTTGTTTATTTGCTCTCGTAGCATAGCCTGATGTGGTAAAATGATATATGACACATGTAATGGTATCCTACGTATAGAGGCCTAGGCATATAACAACTTAAGTCTACTACGTGTGTTCTGTGACAGCAAAAAGTAGGCCTTGGCCCTAGAGACTGCGTGCTTTCAAAATTACTACAATAAAATAAACAACAAAGGAGACTTGAATGCGGGAACTGGGAATAGGCCTACATGGTGTCAAAAACAAACATCCTTTATTGGTTTTGTTGCGTCTATATCACTAATATTTCCGATCAACTATCGTGAAGATAAAATACTGGTGAATATTCCATTTATACACTTTTTAGTTTACGTATTTTAAAATCGTACTTTGCGTACTTTGTCATGTTTTATGTTTCTTCCTTCAGCCTTCCAGCTTTGCTTTGATGCTATGTTTGAAGGTCAAACTTGCCGAGCGATGGCTGCGACGCGATTGGATGGAAACGAAAAGAGCCCAGAGCGCACGTGTGGCGCACTCCGTCGGCCATCGCTGGAACTCGTTCCATTCAAGGGCGCGGAATATTGAAATGTGCTGAAATAGCATTGGAAATGCCTAGACCGCAAATATTATAATGCAAGTGCGAATTTGGAGGATTTTTTCGGATTAAAACATCGCAGTCAGTGTTGTAATGGGGCCTGGAACTATAGATATTAGATAACATTGTTTATGGTGTATTATAATTTTATTGAAATTTACCAGCACAAAGGGCAGGAAGGCATACGTCTTGAACAAAATTCGAACATATAGATAGGTATTCCTCTTCAGGCTGACTGTCTTTGTTTTGTACATGTACTGGACAATTTCAAAGACAAATAAATAATAATACAGTAATAATAGCCTAATACAAGTATTTAATTTTTTAAATGTCTACAACAGAAAAATTGTTGTGTTCCAAGTGGCCTACTAAAGTAAAAAAAAATATTTTGAAGTGAATACTCTACTCGACTTCAAAATGTGCTACTTGCTACCCTACTTTTCGTACTTCTTGAAGAAACTATCAAAAGTCGCTACCAAGTACATTAGTATTTACGTCCATTTATGGTAAGGCCTCTTCGAACAATGTACACCCTTGGCCGAAAATCCATTCGTAAAGACCCGTAACTAAACGCACAGCCGACAAAATATGCTTGTACTTACCCAACACAAGCGACAAACAGGCATTGATTCAAGAAGAAAGATCTTGTGAAAGCTACATGATCCAACCAATGTCTTTGTGATAATATCGCTTTGATTCACTGCATAACGGTGGCTCAGTCTCTGCAATATGACCGATATAAGCAGTGTTTTATAGTGGTTGGATGAGCGTAGCGAGCGAAGCGAAGATTCCATTTCACTACACTGGAGAAAAAAATCCGGAATGTTTTTTTTTCTTTCTTTCTTTTTTTTTTTTTTTTTGTATTTTTGTGTGTCTGTTAACACGATTCCGGCTAAACCAATACTCCGATTGCGATGAAATTTTATGGAGGCCTTCGAAATCTCTGAACTTAGAACTGCCACGTTTTTGAGCGCAATCGGGAAATTTTTTCTCGTAAAAAACGCAATTTTACGATTTTTTTCGATTTTAAAAAATTTCTTCGACATATAACACCTACATACTTTATCCGATTGTAATGATTTTTTCACAGAACCTTAATTTTATGAATTAAGATATTCGTGTGAAATTTGAGCGTAATCGAAAAATGATTTCTCATGAAAATCGAAATTTTACGGGTTTTTTCTTTTTTAAAACAATTCTTTGACTTTAACACCTACATGCTTTTTCCTATTAAAATTATTTTTTCACAGAACCTTAGTTTTATGAATTAATATATTCGTGTAAAATTTGAGCGCAATCGAATAATTATTTCTTATGAAAATTGCAATTTTACGATTTTTTTCTTTTTTAAAAATTACGATAAATTAAAAAATTGAAGTTAATTATTTATTTAATTTTATTTAATTAAAAAAAATCTTCGGCTAAGTAATGATTTTTTCACAGAACACCAGAAAATCCGCGTAACACATGGCAGCTCAATGCACCAATTACGCTCATCCAACAACGCGGCGGGACTTAAGCGTTTTCCTAGTGTAGCATACAGTGTGCATAGTTCACTCCTCGGTAGCATCGAGTAACGGGTGCTTACGAAGTGGACAAGGTCCGACTGACTCACCGGCGTCTGTTTTAGTGGTGTAGCCTACAGTGTACATAGTTCACGCCTCGGTAGCATCGAGTAACGGGTGCTTACGAAGTGGACAAGGTCGGACTGACTCACCGGCGTCTGCACGAAGACCTCTGACTGGCGAGACTTGTTGCCAAACACCAGGCTCTTGATCCGGTCGCCGATGCTGTAACACCGACTGGTCGCCACGAGGCCTGTTGAAAACATGGATAACATTCACGACCCGTCTACGCCTAGTTGAAACATGTTCGCAGGAAGTTTTACACTGGAATGTATGTGTAGAAAATCAGAGACGGATTTAGGGGTGTGCAATCTGTGCCCTCACAGAACGCCAAAAGTGTGTCCAGGGGGCGCCAAAATGAAGAAAATAAAAACGTCTAGGAGGAAGGCTAATCAATGTTTACCATGTTACAGAATATTTGATAATTTAATTGTGTTGCTATCACTAGGGCGCTTCGCGAACGCTTATTGTAGTCGCGCGCAATGATGGATGAGCTTTTTAGGTTGACTTTCTATAGGCCTACATTGAAAAAATTTCTTTGATAGTGTAGGTAGGTACCCAAAAATGTGGCAGTTCTGATTTCCGAGATTTTAAAGGGTCTAGAACTAATCGCGTTTAAACGTTTAAACGTTCAACCCCTATTATCTAATCACAGTTAGGTTGGCAGAGACCTAGGTTTAATAACGAAATTCGTAATTTTGTACTTATGACCGGCCGACGAATAATTAACAGCGGTTTTATTAAATGACCCGGCACTTCCACCATGTGTAACAGACAAGATGTCTTAATACAGCCTGGGACCCGGCACCTCCACCAAAATTGAGCATTTTTAGAAAATTATCGGCCTAATCTGTTAGCTTGTGTTTGTGTAGGCTCCAAAAGTGATAACAAAATAACATTTCATTAAAAAAAAAAAAAAATTTTTTTTTTTTTTTTTTACTGAACGTTTTGCGAATTTAATAACCTCTAACCGTCCACTAAACGTTTAAACGTCCCATCCCTACTCAGATCGCTCTACAGGCTATCTTGAGCAAAAAAATTCTGCCTCCGCCGTCTGGGGCTTTGCCCCAGACCCCGTGTAGCCCACGCAACTACAAAGGCCCATCAGAGAACCTTGCGCCCGGGCATTTTCATTTACTAGCTACGCCACTGTGTACCATGCAAGAAAATGAGCTAATGAGGTAGGCCTACTGTTTGTCACAGTGCAGAGATGATGAGGAATATAGTCTAGGGTTCATATTAGGGATGAGATCGGGTACTCGGGTACCCGACTCCTACCCGAATCCTGTTGGAGTCGACTCCATTTTCAAGGAGTCGGGTAAAAATTTTTTTTTTTTTTTTAATGATAAATTTTAATGAAATTGCACTTGTTGTCTCGTTAGTCGTTATCTTATCTCAAAACGTAAACATAACAAATCAGCGAGAGTCTTGGCCGGGCCAAGAGACAAGCAAGCTAGTGATACGTAGCGGGTGGGGGGGGGAGGGGGGGGGGGGGGGGGAATGGCCGGACAGCGTTGTGCAACCCCACTGAAAATCAGTTATATAACTGAGTGGGTAGACTCATACAATTTATTTATTATTTATTTTCGAGAGTAGTGGGCTAAAAATAACTTTTGCATAAAAAAATTTATTTTTTTATTTTTTATTGCGGATCGGGGAGTCGACTCCTACTTGGTTCCCAAGGCTCCGGAGTCGACTCCAATATTTACTACCCGATGTCATCACTAGTTCATATGGACTGATGTCAGTTATTTGCATTGTTGTTCAAGCTACTTTTAAAAAAATAGCACTGCTACAGCTACTTGACCTTTGAAAGTAGCTTAGCTACTTTTTAAACTGTACTTTAATTCTTAAGTAGCTTGCTACTTGTGCTGCTGCCTGCTACTTTATAATAGTAGTGACAATACTTTAGTGTTTTGACACCACAAAGGCACAAACTAGAGTAAAATTTTGTTGATGTTCATTAGGGCGTAGGCCCTGGCCTGTTGCAATAAATCAATCCAATATGCAACTTATGCCTAAGAGAAATAAACTGCCAACAATAAACTGTCACTGGCCAATGAAGGAGGTTTGAAAGAATGACCTGTTAATTAGATGCTTGGCCTGCAACATTGTTCCCTAATGCCATATATCCAGGTATGATGAGAAAAGAATGCATATCATATCAGATCACATCTACTTACTGAGTGCCCAACTCCCGCGTTCACGATAACATTCTGCACAGTGTTGGTGACTTGACGCAAGACTCTCAAGGTCAAACAAAGAACGCACCTGTATTCACGAGGCGATATGTTTTTACCAGCCGCGCTTGCGCAGCGCATTTGTATCAGTATTCAGTCGTCTGACTTACAGCGAGTAGCGCCCGTGCCTATGAGTGCGAGTGAGACGCCAGATCAGTGTCGTGCGTGTACAAGGTGCGCGTTCGATCCAACTCACAGCTGGCCGTCCAGTAGACCTTCACATCGCATCTTATTCTAGTTAATATGTTTTCTGGTAACATTTTATTTTTAATTATCATTCTTCTTCTGTCAGCTATTATCTGTTCACTTACTTTCTAAAAATGGATATTCATGTACTAACTCTTGATGAAGCTTTTGACGATAACCTATTGAAACAGTGTCTCTAATAACGTTACCCTATAAAAGGCAATGCGTCATACAAATGTTCATATATCTTCTGTCCATTTGATACACTGCCTCAGTTTTCCAGCTTTGGTGGTCTATTGTGCAGTCACAACAGAAACATCCATTATTATTATTTACGTAGATAAAACGAAGAATGTCAGGATTCCACTAGGAGGACAGATTTAAAAGCAAGTGGAAAATTTTAAGTACGACGGGGAGTATAGTAGCATGTGATGGAAGGATTCAACCAGAGATGGGAAGAAGGACGCAGCAAGCTGTTAGGTTATTCCAATCTATCCAAGGGCAAGACCTCATATGGAACAATGAAGCACCAAAGAAGTGCAACCTTGCAATTCCAGGTAAGAGACCAAGAGGCAGACCACGACAACAATGGCAGAATAGTGTGAGAAAAGATGTGGAATAGCGAGGAGGAGACCTGAATGTGGTGGAAGGAGAGGAGTGGTTACAGGACAGAAGAAGATGGAGAGGCCTGTCCTCAATGCCAATCAACGCAGAGTTGGATGTGGCAACCGATAATGAATATTATTATTTATAATTTTTATTTTTATTTTGAGGGTCCAGGATAAAACTAGAGGTTTCCCTGAATTAGGCCATAAGTCTTTTTAAAAGTTAAAAGACATTAGTATTATAGTTCGTCTATTTTCGCTATAGCGATTTCGGAAGAGGCACCGATGGCAAAGGACACCATGACAATGGAGCCTCACACCTTGATGCTGATAGGAAACAGCGGGAATCCAGGGAAGGTCGATTTGGCCCATTAAAGGGGTATGAGACGGGCATTGATGGCATAAGAAGTGAGCGAACTTGGGATTTTGTACCTGTTATGAACCCATTTCCAAGCTATTGTCGTCCAAATAATTTATTCGTCGTACATTTTTTTTAATACTACAATTGGCTAATAACGTGGTTCAAATTATGTAGCTCAAATTATGAAATGTGTTTTTTTTGCCGAGTGTCTACGATCAAAACTGACCGAGATACGGATCATTGTTTTATTAAATGTAGATATTTGATATCACAACAATTGTCTATAAATCGGTCAGTTTTGATCGTAGACAATCGGCAAAAAAATGCATTTCTTAACTCGGGCTGCATATTTGAACCACGTTATTAATTAATTGAAATTCCACAAAAAATTGTCTGATGAATAAATTATTTTGATCACAATAGATTGGAAAAAGGTTGTACGACAGGTACAAAACCATCAGCCTGCTGGGATCAGCGCTACCATAAATCTAGTTGACATCTTGTCAAGTGTAAACACTTGTAGGCGGTGTTCTAACAATGCGTCAATAGCAGTCAAAAGCCCTTCCGAAATCGCTATAGCGAAAATAGACGAACTATACTATTTGTTATTTTTGTTTCCGTCTTTCACAATTGGATCATACTCAAGGAATTGCTAGGTTTTCTCAAAGAAAAGAGGTTACTGGTAGATAGGCCTACTTGAAATAATATAAAGCATACCTTTTCAAAACAAAACTTAATTTATTTAGTGTAGGTAGGTACTGTACATGTACACACATTGTAATACGTATCAATAGTCTCCAGCTATGGGTTTTAAACAAAATATTAGAGGTGTGCAAACAACAGATTTTTACTTCAAATGGAATCCGAATCGAACAGTGATAAAGTGTTAAAACATTTGAATACTATTTCGAGTTCGAATAATTGAACAATTAGGCCTATTATCATTTAAAGACTAGGCCTATCTGTATTTAATAAATTGACGCTTTGGCTTATTGAGATTTCAAATCTAATTCGAGATGCAAGTGTTGAAACTTTCCGATTGACGTAACATTAACAACACCCTAAACCAGGGTTGCCACCAAGTCAATTTTTTTATCCTTGAAAGATACTTAAAAAATCCTGAGAAATCCTTGAAAACAGTTATTCAGCATTAGCGTATCATAACCGCGAAGGAATGTTACAAATTTTCAGGTTTCATACCAAAATATGTTATGCCAGCCTGATTTTCGAGAATCTAGTCAAAATTACGTGCAGACAAATGCATAAGAATCAGAATTTTCTTCCAATATATTTTAACGTTTTACTTTTAGGCCTATTCACCATAGGGCCTAATTACCACTTGTGGTAAATGTTAGGCCTATGCAGTCACTTATGTTCATTTTTACTAGTACCTGATGTTTTTTTACTGTCTACATTGCCTTTTTTGGCTGAATTTAAAAAATGTATTAATTTAATGTATTTTTTAAAGACAGTAGAAAATCCTAAGATTTTGACCAAAATCCTGTTATCCTTGAGACACTCTAAAAATCCTGAGAAAAGGATAAAATCCTTGAAAGTGGCAACTCTGCCCTAAACATA
This sequence comes from Sweltsa coloradensis, assembly GCA_024449915.1. Lineage (NCBI taxonomy): Eukaryota > Metazoa > Arthropoda > Insecta > Plecoptera > Chloroperlidae > Sweltsa > Sweltsa coloradensis. Next base: position 143,629 of record JAMZAV010001369.1, read on the forward strand.
CTGCAAGTAGTGTTGAGAAATAGAGTTTCCTGCTAGTAAACATGATTTCTAAATTCAGGCTCTGTTCTGCATTGGTTAAACTAGTTGTTCAATAGGATTCAAATAGTTCGGGATTCGAATACAGGTAGGTCTAAAGTCTATCAATCCTTGAAGTACAAAGTGACCATCGACGGACGCGTCGGGTATGGGTATGAGGCAGCTGCTAAGGGTTGTCGCGTGAAGTCGTAAAATATACCATCCTAGAAGCTGAGGGTTTTCTACCTGCTGTATTCTCTTCCTGTCCTATTGTTCTATTTATTTATTTATTGATTTTTTTTGTTTAATTGCAAATATCTAATAACGTTGTTAAAATATTAAGCGTGCGTCTTGAATTTCATTTTTTTGGACGAAATTCTACGATAAAAACTGACTGAGTTACGGATGATTCTTCTACAATATATTTTTAAAATATTACATAATAATATAATAATATTTATATATTTCAGTCAGTTTTGGTCGTAGACACTAGGGAAAAAAACGCATTCCAAACTCAAGCTACACATTTGTACCACTTTATTAAATATTGGCAATTTAAAAAAAAAAAAATTGCTGAATAAATTATTTTCATCACAAAAGATTTGAAATGGGCGAAGGCAGGTAGAAAAAAAAAAACATGTTCGCTCCCAAGTTCGATCACGCCAAAAAAGATGGATTTGGAAAAATGCAGACAATAGACCGGACGACCGATCCCGGTCTCGTCCGCCGATAGTCACTTTGTACCTCAAGAATGGATAGACTTTAGTTTAGTTTTAAATAGAGTTTGAACACTTTATTTGATTTGTTCATTCAAATTTGAATTTTCGAGTAGGGCCTACATGCACACCTCTACAAAATATAGGTAATCTAAAACAAATGAAACAATACTAATTCTAGACCTAATATAAGAGGGTCTACTATCAAACATAGGAAGTGCAGAGTCTGAAACTCTAAACAAATTAAACATCACACCATGAATGTTCAACAAGTTTAGCCGTGTCATGCTAAAGTGTTGCGAGACTTCTCGGCTACATAACCTTGGATAGTACTGATAACATCAAGGGGTGTATGGATCCAATACATAGATCCAACACCCCGCTACATGTCTTCCAACAACACAGCCAAGGTGTAAACAAGACTACAACTTACAGGTGCAACACATTTAATCATCAACCTTTTCTAGCTAACCTTTACGACTTATTCCCCAGGTTTTCTTTGCAGTGACGGGAGATACATTTCTCTCGAACACCGTGCGGGGCACGAACTTGTGTTCCTTCAGGCTGTCCACGTGGGTCACGTCCTTGGTTAGGTTCTCTGCGACGAGCCTGTCCGTGCGTCTCTCCTCGATACTCTCGGCGTACGGAGTGTACTTGTCGGACACCAGACCCTCGACCTTGTAGCCAATGAAGCCGATCACAGCAGCGACTGGCAGGGTGATGTACGGAGCGTAGCTTCGAAGGAATCCCAGGACAATGGGCCACATAATCTTTGCAACTTTCAAGCCAAAATTTACCTAGAAAAATAATAGCAAGTCACGTCATCAATTCAAAAAAAAAAAAAAAAAATTTGATTCATAACTTTTCACATTTTTAATACACTAGGCCTACAGGCCTATCTCCTACTTAGGGCCTACTTACATTTATGACAGATATGTTTAGGCTACATGCAGGTTTGAAAACAATTTCAAACGTTTTGAGTTTTCAAAACTGCATGTATCTAGGGCTATGCTTCGAATCTGGTTTGGATCGGTTCAAGTCACCCCTGTTTTGCTAGTAGAGGCGACTTGAAACCTAGTTTTGAAAACGGTCATGTATGCACCTGGCTGCAACCAAAACGCTCGTTGCGTTGCAATTTGAGGTAATGTTTGCTAAAATCAAATTGAGAATGTGATCTTGTTACGTATTCTGAATTATGTTCTAAATGTTACGGCAAATGATTTTGGTCATCTAACGAAGTGATACTTATGTTACAAAAGTTTGGAAAAGGCCAACTGGCTAGTTTAGTTTAGGTTGGAGAAGGGTTGATGAGAAAGGAGAATTGTGATGGATGACATTCACAAATCACATCAAGGTAAATATGGAGGCAATGGAAGATGTGGAGGTTAGGCCTATATGTTGTTTGCCGATGACTTGGTGGCATGGTCCGAGTATGAGGAGGTACTCCAAAGATACCTACAGACTTGTGGAATAGAAACATAGATGAAGCAGCTGTATTAAAATAAGCGTCGTAGAGTGTGGTTTTAACTATGCCATGAGAAGGGGACACATGGAATTATCAAGCACAGATAAACATTGGAGGAGAAACCCTGAATGTGGTGGATAGTTTTAGCTATCTAGGAAGTGAAGTACGGTAATGAAAAGTGGAAAGATTAAAAAGGAGATTAACATTAGAATAAAAACGGCCAGTAACTTTTACCAGTGTGTGAAAGGTCTGGTGTGGGATAGGGAAATACCCATTCAGTGTAAGATGACATGTAATATAAAACCTATTTCATCCCGATCCTTATAGGGCATATGTACAGCAAAAACCTGGACAATGGGAGATCGAGAGGAGAGTCAGATGCAGGCGGCAGAGATGAGATTTCTGAGGAGAACAGTGGGCAAGACAAGAAGGGATAGAATAAGAAACACGGACTAGAGAAATGCTAGGTGTAGGATAGTTAAAGGCCCAGTCCACTCTCAAACATCATTTGAATTTTTAAAGATTGTAGGCCTATGTTATCATAGAAATCAGAAAAAAATGCAACAAAATCGCCAAACAAGTTTTGAAGCTATTCGCGCGCCTTGTTGGCTGCACCCTTCCTAGCGCTACGTCACTTGGCGTGAGTCCGACCGCATACCGACAGCCAGAGAGAAGGTTGCCGGAGCCCATCACTGTGTTAGGCGATCACTCGGGTAATGACAACTTATAAGAAAACTGCATGTAGGCCTACCTTGTGCTTAGTGTGTTCATATTAAGTGTTGTCATATTTATGTTATGTGTGTTGTTTTTTAAATCTTGTGACAATGGTGAACACGTTTTGTGTCTATTCGGATGTATCTCAATGATCGTGATAATGATCGTGGCATTTCGTTATATATAATTATCAATAAGACACGACTTCCTTCACTACAATAAATACTAACTTTGCAAAATACATTGATTGAATGAATTATACCATGTTTCCTATGTTTGTGTGATCCATGGTGTGATCGCCTCAACACGATGCGGCCTCCCTCGCGCAGTCATCGCTGTGACTGAAGGGTAGCAGGTAGCGGGCGACCGGGCCGAGCTCGTTCCTCTCCCCCAAGTCACGTCACACGTACTCTTAGCGCGAGCTAGTTTAAATGTAAAGAAATCCGATTTCGTTCAACCGATTTTGAAATTTTTTTGCTACGTACGTAGAACATTAGCCTCCATGGAAAAAAATAGCTGCTACAACTTCAAGACAAGACTGGGCCTTTAAGTGACAGAATAGGAAGGACGAGGTTGAGATGGTATGGACATATGAAACGAATGAGGGAAAATAAGATGCCCAACAAAATGTATGAAGAAGGATTGAAGCTAAGGAAAAAGAAGACGGGGATCAAGGAAGAGTTGGAAAGACATCATAGCAGGAGGGCTTGGAGGCAAGAGGAGAGAGCTGGGAAGATGTGGAAGAGATACAATTGTGGGAGGATAGAAAGAAGTGGAAACATTTTGTTGCTAAACCCAAGCTGTCCCTGCCAGAAGCAGGAAACGGCAATGGATAATGATGATGAAATAAGACTTTTTTCCTCAAAATTTGCTTTAATCTACACCGTGGATGGAACAACAACAACAACACACTGTACGCATTTTGTGAAGCGTCAAAAGACTTCGATACAGTCTCTTCACCACGCATTACGTCAGTATAAAAGTATAGGCCTAGGCCTGCTCTCAACGAAATGATCACGTGACAAAATGTCGCTAAGCCATTGGTGAAGTCATCAACATCTGGTTGAACTTGTTCAACTTCTTGTCAACATATTGCAGTGGTCGTCTATGTTGAGTCAACATATTTCAGTGTGTGACAGCAGTATCGCATTGCCATGCTATCTACATCTGATCAACAAGTTGAGTTAACAAGTTGCGTGCACAAAAATGGTAAATAGGCCTGGCCTCCCTTGGAGTAAGTTGTTAAAATAATAAATTAGGCCTAAATTGGGGACGGCACATAAGCCAAGTTATAAATAACTTAAGGGAAATAAACAAACAAATTTTGTTATGAGAAACAAGGGGATATAGTGAAAAGGTAAAGGAGAAAGCATACCGGTACATTGAAATTGTTAGACCTTGTTTAGAGTACGCTGGGTTAGTGTGGGACCCACACTAAAAAATACATAGCCCTAGGCCAACCCTTGAAAATTGTGTAACAAATCAACTCGCACCCGTCTTTTAGTACTCGCTCCTAGCGGGAAGGTACTTTCGGCGGGAAGGCAAGGGGGCCAACAATAGCGCCGCAGGCGAAAATTTTTGAGGTCAAGTTTTATTAAAGAGCGTTTGGTGCGTTTTAGGATAACATAGCGGGCTTAATTCAGTACTGAAAAACTTTAGTATTTATACCGTGAAAACTCGTAAACCACTTGCAGATAAGATAAGATAAGAACACTGATGGTACAAATCATATGCGCCGCATCAACAAAATGCCCAATGACTTATGTTCGCGATCGCGTCTTACAATAATGTGTCTGGCTGTTTACTAGGGATGACGAAACCCGACTTTTTTACGACCCGGGTACCCGTCCACATTACCCGCGGGTTACCTGGGTAGTAAAACAAAAAAATCGTGTGGGGTGTCTAATGAACTGTGAAGAAACGCGCACATCAATTATCGTAATATCTCAGACGTAATGCTGTTCTATAAACAATGACGTGCCGATGAAGTAGTATTTCATAATCACGAAAGAGGAACAGCAGCGGGCCGTTAAGATAACACTCACTGTTCGGTTGCATCTGCTTTATAACTTGTCACAGTCAAGTCAAGGTCACGACTCACGATGCGTTGGCTCGGGGCGCGGGAAGGGGGGGACTGGAGCCCGAAGGAGAGTAAACAAGATAAGGAAAGATTTATCACCATGGGTGATAGCTTTTAAGTTTTGACTTCTAGCAGATTGAAAACATAAGTGATGTTGTGGTAATTATTTACGCGGTACAATCTCTGGAAGATCGCACAAGTGGTTAGGCAGGAGGGGTGGGGGGGGCATACTCAGCACACTGCCACAAGTCGGCGGCATGAATCGGCGCTCGATTCAAATTCTCGCAAAAAACGATATTTTGAAGCACGCCCATAAAAGTTACTCGCAAGAGCCAAATTGTCACTCGCAAAATGCGAGCGTGCGAGTGGGATTTTCAAGGGTTGCCCTAGGCCTACTGAAGCTAAAGAGATGGTGCAAAGAAAAGCAATTAGAAAGGTAGGCCTACTAGGTAAATATGGAAAGAGACATTAGTCCTTGAGTGAAAGATAAGAAGATATTATTGTTAGGCCTACAGTATTTGTCTGCTCTCTTTTGGACTGCCTCTAAACTATAAAGCATAGGCCTAGGCCATAATAATAATAATAATAATATATAATAAAAAAATAAAATAATAATAATAATAATAATAATAATAATGTATACCCTAATGCAAATAAAATTAGGCCTAAGAGGTTAAAATGTACCCGTCCTGATGGTCTAGTGGTTAAGACGCCTGTCTGGAATGCGGGAGATCCGTGGTTCAATTCCCGGTTGGGGCGGACTTTTTTAATTTCTGAATTGTAGTAAATTTTACACCTACGGGAGTGTTTCCCGATGAACCAAATCGAGAAATAAAGCCTAGGCCCTACTATTCAAACATCTTGCACTATAGACACCATGGATTTTGGGGGAACTTGTTCTGTTGGGGGGGGGGGGGGGAGGGCTGTGGATATTTGCACCCACTGAGGTGCGCCGAGGAGGTTTTATGCTATTTTCACCTATGTTCTGCGCATGCACGGGTGTGTCCAACATTTCATATTCTATTTGCACCAAAGTGAAATGAATACATAACCTGAAGGTGCGCGTTTTTTCTACCCAACTTTTATACACTAACGGAAAGGATTTCGTGTGCGCTCTTTTCGATTATATATCCTAGAACTAGCGCGGCGCACTGAAGCCAGCGGAAAGTTCGGCTAACCTAACGAAAGTAGTTTTGTAACGGAAAGGATTTCGGGTGTAGGCCTAGGCCTACTGTCCATTAAATGTTGGCCACACCTGCGCATGCGCAGAACGTATGTGGCTCGTTGGTCTTGTGGTTAGCGTATCTGCTTCCAATGCAGAAGGTCCAGGGTTCGATTCCCGCTAAAGTCAAAAGTTTTTTAACTTCTGATTTGGACTTAAGTCCATCAGTTCTTGTCTTAGGAGTTTGTAAACGGTGACTTTGGAGCCGTCCTAGCAACGAAGCACATAATAAATTTCAGAGTTGTTCTGAATCGGCCTTGTTGATTCTGGCGTTGATTCGCGGGTGTTCGCACTGTCCATACCACTGATTGCTATAGTTCCTATTAAAAATATCGATCTTTGGTTGGTTATCGCTCACTCGTCGATTGCGTCGGGGCCTGCAGGGTTGGCTTGGTCGCTTTGATTTAAAGTCCCCACTGAAAATCAGTTATATAACTGAGTGGGTAGACTCTAAATAAAATTTATTTATTTATTTATTTAAAATCATAAAACCTCCTCGGCGCACCACAGTGGGTGCGAATAGACACTCCGGGGGGGGGGGGGGGCCAAAACAAAAAAATCATGTTTTTGCTGTTTTTTTAACAAAAAAAAAAAACAGTAGGCCTAGGCCTAATTATGCAGAATCACTCAGCGGACCGGAATTACTTTGGAAGGTACCTAATTTAAATGATTGAGCGATGTTACTTACATGATTTGTGGAGTGATTTAAGTCGGTGCACGTTGATTTGAGTATGTTTTTTGGTCATTCGGAAGGTTTGTTGTGATTGACATACCCTACCTAATGTTAATGTTTACGTTGTGAGACAGTGTGTTGTCATGTCGACTGGAGCGACGGCGAGGTGGGGGAATGATGTATTGCAGTGCTGGCAACTAAAGCCGTTGTATTTTATGGGATTGAAGTTGGGTTTCCTGAGTTAGTGATTCATTGGAATGAGGTGAGTTTGTGGTTTTGTTGTTGGGTATGAGTTGGGGTCCAGGGGCAGAGCCCCGGTGGCGCTTGGGGGGCAATGCCCCCCATTCAGTTGTGCATCGAATTTCATTTTTTATCTCAATAGTTGATAGCACTGGTTTAGGCTGGATTTGAGTTCGAAGATGGCTACGTGTGGACTGTGGAGGTCGGTGGAGGTGATGGTGGCTGTTTGCTATGTGTTGTTAGTGTATGTTGTTTTGTGTTTTATTTTGTAAACACTTGTGTGCGCCTGTTAAAAAATCATTTCAATAACTCTGTTGTGGTTGTTCTAGTGATTATTCATCAAAAAACGGATAAAAAACATTGCTGAGTAACCCTTCACTTTTACCAAAAAAAAAATTCAAAACCTTTAGGCCTATAACGTTTCTATTATTAATAAAACTCCTCTTCGGTTTAAAGTCCTTTTATTTTCGTTAAAGGTTTTGTATTTTGAAGTATTTTAGTGAAAAATTTGATTTTCTTTTTTACCCACCAACTTAAGAAGTTTCGGATTTTGAGGTTATAAGCCCAGGGGCTCCCAAGTTTTTTCCAGGATGATAGTAGGGCCTAAGCTTAGGTACCTAGCTAGCACACACGTGTTTTGCATACCAATAAGATCTGGTTCCTAGCAAAATATTTTCCATGAAGTAAAACCTAGAACTCACCGAAACAAAATCTCCATCTCAAGGTGAAAAAGACAGAAAAAGATAATATTCTAAAATTCTGATATGACAGCGCCAGCAGCTATGGCTGCAAGAGGCAGCAGTGACAGCAGTCTAACAAAACGAAAAGCAGTCTCGAGATGACTGTTAAACTGCGCAAACATCAGGGTACATGGTAGCCATCTTTCGAAACCGAATCCGATCTTGAATGTTTATCTTGAAACGAAAACCTGGGTGTCTTATCGTTTGTGATTGTTTTGTTTTAGTGTAGCCTAGGTCTAGCCTCTAATTTTGATCCTCGGGTAAGAATGATTCATTGTGACAATCTCTATACGTTTTTGTTTGCCATTTATCCTACACAAATGACGAAAAGCTTGCTGGCCTATGGGGATGCCTAGGCTAGGACTAGGTAGATCTTTAGGGTTAGGTTTAAGTGTAACCGAGGCTAGCCTAGGCATAAGCCTTGGCCTAGGCCTAGCCCTATGCTCTAGCTAGCTATATGATGACCTAGGAGCAACTCCAAGCCAGGCCTACCCCTAGACTAGGCCTAGGCGGACCTTCTTCGGGGTAAAACTCCTAGGGCCTAGGCCTAGGCCTAGCCTAGGGTAGGCCTAGGCCTAAGCCTACCTAGGCCTGGGATGGCGTAGGCTAGGCCCTACCCTACGCTAACTAGCCTAGGCCTAGCCTAGGCTTTGAGTGGCATAGAGACGAGTAGTGCGGGCAGGTCTACCACGACACGCACTACGAGGTTTTCTAGCTTCCATTTTAGGTTGTTGTGGGGGGGGGGGGAAGCGTAAGAACGCCAATAAATTTTTCTCGCGTTTAACCCGAGTTCTCGCCGTGCCCGCCATACGTCAGTCGGATACAGTCGCCCGTGATTAGGCCTAGGCCTAGGCCTACTAGATAGGGTCGGCACTTCTATACCTGGGGGGGTCCAACTTATATTAACAACTATTTTCGCTAGGTTAGCCGAACTTTTCGCTGGCTACAGTGCGCCGCGCTAGTTCTAGGATACAATCGATAAGAGCGCACCCGAAATCCTTTCCGTTCCACGTCTATACGTCCGCCAGGATGGCGGGCGTATAGCTTGTAAAAGTTGGACCCCCCCAGGTAGGCCTATAGATGTACCATAGGGTCAAGGCCTAGCTGCATAAACATGCCGGAGGAGACCTAGGGCACTTTATTTGGATATTAGCAAAACTGATGTGTGATGATGACCGATTTCTCAACACAAATGCCATAGGACTACCTGAAGTCCCACTTCAAAACATAATTTTAGGCTATGCCTATTGTTATGCTTGGGTGGGCTTAGGCCAAATTCTTATCCAATAGGGAGGCCCACAGTTTTGAATGTAGGCCTACCGTTCCGAAACAAGATGCGTAGGCGGTAGGCCTACAACGACGACTTAGGTGGTCCCGATAATGAACAAGTATCCAATCATGATATTATATTGTACTTGCAAACTAAATTTTGCCAAGCTTTGCAAGATGCAGTCACGGGCCATAGGGCGGTATTTATGAAGCGCAATGGAGAAGGGTAGGTACACAAGCTGGGCTCTTCTTTCGGATATCTTTGCTTTTTAGTGTGTAGGCCTAAGGATTGGCTGGATTTAACAAGGTTTTGTAAGCATGGATTAAAATATCATTGGCCTACACACTAGGCCTAGGCCTAGGCCTACCTACCCTAAGTAACAAAAATCTGAAGTTTGATTCGCGTGCCTTTTGGGAAAGTAGTTGATTCCGCCGTCCACCTAGTGTGCAATCGCACACCGTAGTTCCTGTTTCAAACGTTGGCATATCATAAATAACGTTGCTATTAGGCCCTAACCCTTTTTGGTCATGTGTTGGGGCAGCCCCGACCCATGTCGTGTTTGTTTTTTGTTTGTTTGTCGTGTTTCTGCACACTTTACTAGGCCTACACCTCCCACAAGAACATTAAATAGCCTAGGTAATTTTTTTTAGTTTTGAAAACTTTGTACCTATTATGATGCCCTCCCATAGGCCTAGGCCTACAGGTATTTTAATGCACTTAATATAGTTAACGGTTCCACTGCCTTCTAAATAATAATAATAATAAAAAAAGGGTTAGGTAGGCCTAATAAAAATTGTGGCGTTTGATCGCGGCGACTAAGTAAAGTCCCACGGGGGTTCGTTAATTTTGGAATTTGATAGTCGTACAATCTGTCTACCTGGCGCTCTGAGTGTTGATTAGGGCGGTAATGAAGGTTAGGTCCTATTTCTAACCTACAACATACCAAGATCGTAATATTTAGGTGACGTACCGGTAATGGGAGAAAGGTTTTGTCGCCGAGTGCGACTCTCATGGGGTTGGGCGCCTTAATTATAATTTCAATCACAAGCCTGGCCACGATACAGGACATGCAATTAAATAAAAATAGAACTCCGACTCAAAATACCTAGCTAACAAAAACATCGGTTTATGGAAATGGTCGATGAGACAATGCGTTGCGTCCACTTACACAACAATCGCCAGAGTACACTCGTACCACTGACGTACCAGGGCTTACCAGGACCACGCCGGGTCCTCTGATGAGTGGCACGGCGGGGCGGCCGCTACCTCCTCTGGATCGGCGCGCTCTGGAATGCCTAGGCTACTTATGGCTAAAGTGGATTGCAACAGGTCGGCTGAAGGCCTGAAATAATTGAAAAGTGTGGATAGCAAATGGTGAGAAATAGAGGGATAAAATTAGTTTTGCCAGGAAACAAAACTTTCGTTGGAAGACAATTTTATGTAGTGCAATGGTTACATATGACACGTTATGAAATTTAGGCAATTAAAACTGGATCCAGCTAGTTAAATGGTTATGTTGACATGGCAAGATATTGTGAAAATCACATGAAATTTTACATAGGTTAGTTACATATAATGGCCAAATTTGTTTGTACTCATCCTCTCAGCTCAGTCCAATCATCCTTCGTTTCTCACAACCATCGCAGTTTCGACGTGTCGGCTTGATGCGGTCGGAATGCTGAAGAAAGGGGGGGGGGGGTGCAGGCTTGGTGCGGCGAACGAGGGCGTCCTGACGAAGGGACGGCCTCGTACAATCCCGTGCAGATCGCCCCTACCTCACGTGTTTCGATACATGGAACATCCGTTTAATGTCCAAGCTCGAATAAGGCGTCGAGGGCGTCGACTTCTTCAAACGACCTAGGCTGACGGCGTCTAGGTTATGCCTGTAGCCCGGCAGGGGAATGGAAGGAACAGTGGCCTTGCCTGGCCGGCGTGGCTACCTAGGCCTCCCACATGGTTGCAAGTGTAGGCTCCGGACCCATAGTGTGGTCACAGGATAATACATAGGATGATAAAATGGAACACGGAATATATTAGATTAAGTAGGATGAGCTGGGGTAGGAAAAGTCCTTGTAGTCGAGTTACCTTGACATAGCCATAGTCGTCGATGCCATGTAGCTTCTCCTCAGGGACCCATGGCGTGGGTCGCTTGTCGGTCGGCTTACACGCTGTGGTTTTAAGGTAAAATTGAAAACTGACTAATACTCCATATACACTGAAACACTGGCTACCCGCCTATGCCTTTGATACTTCGACATCGCGCCGGATTCACACGCTTTCGGTGGCTTTTAGTGAATTTTTACACAACACACGAATGCACTGTTGACTTGTAGGTGGTTGACGCGCGAATGTGCGAGCTGACCTCGCATAGTGACGCTCTTCGCCTAGCTACGAGTTCCCCTAGTGTCCGCGACCCTGATTGGTCAGCGGGGGAGGTTTTAGCAAATCTCCACCAATGGGGTCACTCCTCTCTTGGACTAACCTTCGCCCGGCGGGCATAAAAACTGTCCGTTGCTCTCGTTCGAAAAATACCACATTTTACACAGGGTTGCTCCCTAAATACGCTTGACAACCTGGCAAGCGATCTATTTTTAGCCGATTCTCAGAAATCCATCTGTGAAGACTGGCTTTCTCTGCTCGCTAGCTGACCAAGTTCCCAACATGATGGCCAGTGCGGCAAAATTGTAAGCACTTGTTGCCTTAGGGGCACAACATACGTGGGCTCCACAGCACCACAGACTTATATATTATTGATAATCAATTAACATTGAAGATGTTGATTGATTATTCACCCGGGGGTGTTTGAATTAATTACATTTATGCAAATAAAAACAATAAATTTTTAATGGGGTGGGCAGCTGTAGGGCCGGTCCGTTACAAGACTATATCTTTGATTGTCAACATATTTGTAATTTTTGTTTGTTTTGTTCTTTCTTTACAGAGATTGAACGCACATTGCTAACAGTTGTGAATTCGATTTGACAGTTACTTTTGGTTTAACATTGCCTACAAATGGAAAGTTTTAATGAAGGTTCCAAGGATCCGAAGAAGCCAAAGAGAGAGCCAGCTGTACGAGTATTCAAGAAAGCGCTTGCTTCTTCTACTTCCAAGATTAATCTTATCTCTCGGACAAAATCTAAGGTAAGATCCGAAGAAGCCAAAGAGAGAGCAGCTGTAGGCCTAGGCCTACGAGTATTCAAGAAAGCGCTTGCTTCTTCTACTTTCAAGATTAATCTTATCCCTGGGATAAAATCTATTATTATTTGCATTTCAAAATGTGTTCTATAATTTTTAAAATACAAACCAGAAATTACCAAATCTTTTCCCGACCCTATTGAACCCAGGTCTCCCACATTTCGGGTAGGCCTATAAGGGCGCCTTAGCCAGCTAGACTAGAAAAACGCCAAAGTCGTTGTTAGACGAGTGAGTGACTCATGTGTTGAATACCCCGGAACATTTGCATTTAAGTTGATAATAATTATATAGGTACGGTACCTGTATAATAGGGTTTTGAGTTTAGTTGGTATAAGGGTGCGTCAACTGTAATGCCATAATGAGCCACTCTAGTCTATGGTAGGCTAGAGAGAAGAGAGGTAGAGGGAAGAAAGGGAATGTTACCGGGTACTCAACATAGGGCTCACTCACTCGTCTTAAGAGCGTTCACCACCCCTTTTTTAGGCAATTTTCTGTTTGCTCGGCTGAATGACATCACAGATGTTGGAAATTTTGAACATATCTCAAGAAAGTGGAAATAAAGGTTTCTATAGTAACACATTCCTAAAATTTGTTTTGAAATAATTTATAAAGAATAAATTAGATTTCACGAATTTCAATTTTGTTAAAAAGTCCAAAATTCACTATATTCGTGAATTTTTTCTGGCTGATCAAGACAAAATTTTGAAAATCTATGACTGTAAGAACGTCCATGTATGCTTTATTGACAAGTTTGCAAAATTGTATATACATAGGATGCTTCTTGGCCGAGCAAACCGCTATTTACTAACTGCCAAAAGGGTGGTGAACCCTCTTAAGTACCTAATAATAATCTTAACTCAGATGTCGAGTTGAGTGGTGGTTTTCCACCATTTTCTAGGACATGAAACTGTAGATAGGTAGGCCTACTAAGCTTTTATTTTATTTATTTTTATTTACTTTATTTATATATTTAACGTCTATACTATATTCAGTTAAAAATCTGATTTACAAAGGAGGACAACAGCAAGACTCAGTGTTTCTTTCTCATCATCTTAACTCCTTCCTCTCCACCAATTTCCTCCACTCTCTTCTGTCCTCCCACAGCTTTACTCTTGCCATTTGCTACCACGCTTCATCTTGTTTTCCAACTAATTATATTTAAATATACCGGTAACAAGTTTTGCTCTTTTCAGAATACTTTCAGACGTTCTTACTCCGTAACCACCTACCGGTACTATTTTATGCAAACTTTTCAAAACTTAGTTTGAAAAGAAATCGGGCATGCATAACCTGTCGGGATGGGATAGTGTACACGTGTAAACGTGTACACGTTTTAATGCGATTACACGTTTACTGTTTCTACAAAAATAATAAACGTGTGTGCGTGTCCCTATGCTGTGTGTGGCCAGCCGCCGGGCGGGCAGGCCGGCCTTGCCTCACGAGAGAGGAGCGAGCCTGTCTTGACAGCTCTGTCTTTCAGACTGACGCGGCGCAGGCGCACTGCGCAGAAGGCGTATAGTGAGACAAAGTGCTATCTCTACAGCTCTCCGTGTAGGTCGGACTGACGCATTGCGTCTTGCATCATCACACGGAACTCGGGACCTGCGCAGAGACGTACTTACCAGACTCGATCGCTACCAGCTGACGCGTGAATAGGCACTACACCAATAAAATAGATCGCGTACTGTAAATCAATTTTTTTTTTTTTTTAGCAATGGCAAACATAACAATGTGTACGTATACACGCGCTGACAGCCAAGAGTGTGCACGTTTAGGAAAGTACACGCATTTGCCCATCCCTAATAACCTGAGTGTTGTGAATAATGATATATTATAATAACTAAATTAATGCAAACTTCCAAAATGCATTTTGGCAATAGGCCTAGATTCCCCTTAAAATTGTAAAAAGTTGGGCCAAAGCTGATCCAACCGTCTAAATGGTTTCCATGGTTTCTGTGTTTTAGGTCAGAGCCACAGTTTCACCAACTAAAGCTAACTCACCGCGAGGAAAGAAGAAGCCAAATCGGGGAACTTTGTACATCGGACATTTGCCCCATGGATTTTACGAGAACCAAATTAAAGAATATTTCAGTCAGTTTGGTATTGTAACTGGCGTTCACTTGCCTCGCAGCACAAAGGTAGGGTTGAACATAAGCATAACATAAGCACTAGCTCACCCTTTGCAAAGAAGGTGACAAAATAATAGCCACTAGCTCACCCTTTGCAAAGAAGTTACGAAATAATAGCCACTAGCTCACCCTTCGCATATAAATTACGAAACAATAGCCACTAGCTAGCACCCTTCCCAAAGAAGTTACGAAATAATAGCCACTAGCTCACCCTTTGCAAAGAAGTTACAAAATAAAATAATAGCCATGACCTGTTTATTTCAAATCTAGGCCTAATTAATGCTTTGCTGTGCATTGTTGCACTGGGGTGAAAATCAGGTAGGCCTACTAATAACTGATAATTGGTACTGATAAGTGATAACTCTACTGTTGAGTGTCCTAAGCAACACTAGGCTTACTAATATTTTTGACCAGCTTGGCCTACCAAAAGTGCAACGAATTTTTTTCCACTTTTTTTGAGGGATGTACTTGCCTATTTATGTATATTTTGACATGGATAAGTTTTCAATAATATGATGATTTTAGTTTATTATTAAATTTTCCAACACCTAGGCTATTTAATATTGGCCTAAATGTGATTTTTAAGTTGTTCTGCAAACGCTTTGCATAGATACTCTTATCTCTTGCATCTTATAGCAGAACCATGCACTTTTGATGTAGGGACAAAAAGTAAAACCACCTAGGCTATTTACCGTATTATAATAACTCCCCGCCACATTCTGATTTTATTTATTTATTTCAGACCGGGGGGGCAAAAGGTCACGCCTTTGTCCAGTTCTTAAATCGAGCGGTGGCGGAAGTTGCAGGGCAGACAATGGACAAGTACCTGATTGCGAACCGTATCCTGGACGGTATGCACATCTTTTATGTTAAACCTCTTTGCGTACCAATATTAAATATGGCTGCCACGTTAACATTGAGATTGATATGTTCTCTACAAACACTTTAGTTTAAACCACCCTTTGTCCTCAATTTATTTAGTGTATTTTATGGTAGGTGGTGGAACTGTTTTAGAAAGTAGGCCTACATATAGAAAACATGAAGTACGGGATGCCCAATGGCAATAGAATAGGCTACATTTTTTTTTTAAATCCTCTCCATTCATCTTGACCTAATAGTTTGTGTATGTTTTGTATTGTTAGTTTCTCTTCTGACACCCCGACAATCACGCAGGATCGTTTTCTCCTGCCTTACGGCAAGTGTTACACCGGAAACCTGCATGAGGGTGAAGAATCGCCACGGGTTTGTACTGCAGAAGAATTCTCCACAAGCAAAGATACGACACGACAAGATAGTCCAGAAGGAGAATCGGAAACTGGAGATTACCCAAATTAGACTAGCTACTTTGGGTATTCCGCAACTACAGATCTAGTTCTGTTTTACCTACGACGTTAATACACAATCGGCTTTTATACCTATCAGAGATATTTTGTTCAGACAACACTTGTGCGGGTTTATCTAAATGTTAACTAAATAAAACAAATATGTGATTATAAATGCTTTTTTAATTTATTACTAGTAGCCTAGATCTAATATGAGGATGACATCCTGGTGACCTATCAATTATGTTTTTTATTTAACCTTCAGGTATGCAAGTGTTTTAGAAATGCTATTATTTAGGGATGGGCGAACGTTCGAAATTCCGAACTCGAACCGAACTTTTTTTGAAGTTCGGTTCGGTTCGAGTTCGAAATTTGAAGTTCGAGTTCGTGATTTATCAAAATTACGAACTTGCTCCGAACTTTTAAACTTGCCGCTGTCGCGCGCGAGAAAATCCTCCAATGGTGAGGCAGTATTATTCATTCGACTTTCGATTTCCTGCGATATTTTCGATAATTGAAATGGAAGCAGCTCTCCACCAATTGCGTACGTTCTAATGTTCGACTAATCGATTCGCAGCAATAATGCGATACATCATGAATGTATCCACCAATGAGAAAGCTGCTAATATAAGACGCCAAGACGAGACGCTGTGACATTTACGACAATATTTACGATGTTTTATAGAGTAATAAGTATTATTTGGTATCACTGAACAATGATTAAAGACCGATTAACCACGTTTATATGCAATTATGTTCACAAATAAATTTCTCGCAGGCAAGTTTTAACCACATTTGCGTCAGCTTACACACCTTAATACGATGTCGATAAGCTACATAACCTCAAAATAGATCGTCATTTTACGTTTGTTATTCAAAGTTAGATAACAATAACATGCCCATGTTCTAGGCCTAATAAAATTTAATAGTTGCGGTATTTAGACGAGAACTGGCCGCGATTTCACAACAATCTTTGTTAGGTTTGGTTAATGGACCAGGGCCTAGACCTAGGCTAGGTACATGGAATATTTTAGGCTTGGGGGCTAAGGTTAGGCTAGGTAGGGTTACCAACTTGGGTCAACTAGAATTCCGGACAAAGCTCCAATTTTAGTGGGCACACAAGGGGTCTGGGGCGAAGCCCCAGCCGCCGGAGGCGAAATTTTTTTGGACCCTTTTAACCTTCAAAACAGCCGGATACGTAATTTAAAGATTCAATGACTTGGATATATCGTTGGATTGGAATCTAGGATCAACTCAT
Source organism: Sweltsa coloradensis (assembly GCA_024449915.1). Lineage (NCBI taxonomy): Eukaryota > Metazoa > Arthropoda > Insecta > Plecoptera > Chloroperlidae > Sweltsa > Sweltsa coloradensis. Next base: position 160,668 of record JAMZAV010001369.1, read on the forward strand.
ACATTAATTATAAATTATAATAACAAAGCTTACAATTTAATTCTAGCATTTTGTTTAATTTATTACGTAAAAACATTTCGGAAAGATGAAATATGGTTAAAAGTTATAAAAAATTAAATCTAGTTTAACGTTATCCAATTTGTATATTATTAGGTATTATTATATTTTGTTGAACAATAACTATTTACTAAAATTAATGATGATTTATATAATTACCGTGGTCCGTAGGTACCATTTACTAGTTTCCATCTAGTGCCATTGTTATTTGAATGTTAATGCCAGCTTTACTTTTTGCAGCTTTTACTTTTTGAAAGAATACTTTTTTTCACTTCTCGCAGCTTGCGGAAGTTCTTTGTTTTTGGACACATGTTCAAAAAACTCCATACACGAAAAGTTAAGGGTAGTGGGACAGGGCAGTCACGAGCACGACTAGCTAGGAGTAGGACTACGGAAAGGCGGCTACATGAAAGAAACTAACTTTTATTCCAAATTACCAAACCAACTGATGTACCAACTTTAGAGAGAAAAAACACTAATTCACTGCAATACTCTAAAATTCAATAAAATGTAGTACAAATATGACTTTTTCACAAATTCCGGGCAAAGTGCCGTCCGGAATGAGGCAATTCCTCTTTCCGGACAAAGGCATCAAAATCAGGACTGTCCGGAGAAATTCCGGACGGTTGGCAACCCTAAGGCTAGGGCTAGGCCTAGGCCAAGTAAGGAAAAGCCTAGCCTAGGTTAGCCTAGAATATAGAAGATAATAGGTGTCTAAACATGTTTTATAAGCTCTTATCTAAACCAAGACTTTGGAATTTGGTAGCCTTGCCTAGGCTAGGGCTAGGCCTGCCTAAATTTAGGATGCTGTGCCAAAAGGGCTAGGCTAGTCAATCCTGTCGATGAAGGTCGATGAAATAGATCTCGATAGTAGGAGACATTAAAGTATGCCCAATTGAAATTCCTACCTCCCTGTTTTTGGTTTTAAGCAGATTTTTTAAAGTTCGGTTCGAGTTCGAAGTTCGAAACTTTTTTTTACAGAAGTTCGAGTTCGGTTCGAAACTTAAAAAACCAAGGTTCGCCCATCCCTACTATTATTGTCAAGTATCTACTAGTGGGTGTCTGGTCTGATTTAAGTTCTTGCACTGAAAGTAGATTGGAGAAGGGTTGACAGGTTGGGAAAGCAAAGAGAACAGCCCTTCAGGCTGGAATTTTTGTTTTCTTTACTTTCCCAACCTGTCAACCCTTCTCCAATCTAACTAGCTGATAGGCATTTTTCACACTCATCTCTTCTATATTTTGTGTGAGACTATTTGTTTCAAAGAGTAAATATTAGTTTCGATGAAACAACTTGTTGTAAATTGTCACCACACTCTGTTTGCTTATTACCTTAGCCAGTGTTGTAAACGCTACTTGATTAAAGAAGCATGCTATCGCTACTGCTACTCTCTCGGAAAAAGTAGCATGCTACCGCTACTGCTACTCTCTCTCTAAAAATAGCGCACTACTTTTCGCGCTACTTTTTCCGCTACTTTCCGAAAAAACACAACTTTGATCGCCCAAAGCCACATACAAAAATTACAACGAGCCTTCAAGACTGGGCTACACTCCAGGGACGACTTTTTTACGTGGCGGGTATGGCCTACCCAATCACAATACCCTCGGGTGACTCGGGTAGTCACAAAAAGAAATCAATAAGGATTTCTTATAACTGATTAAAAACGAGCTCGTAAATTATCGTAATAGTGTATATGCAATGTAGTCTGTCGTCCTAGCTATCAATAGTGATGTGTTAATGACCTTCACAATCATGTCGCGGTGTATAAGCAAGATACAGAAAGAGACAGTGCTATTTATAGCCCAGAGTGGGCGGGCGGCCCATAAAGATAACACTTGTGGAGAACCAAGAGAATAATTCGTCATCTGCTTCTTGTCACTTGAAATGTTCGTCGGGGGGGGGGGGCATAGTCCTCATCACGGGAGTCCCTGGTGACTGGTGTTCTAATGGCTAATGAAGCAGATAAGATATTAAGAATGGCTTTTGTTAAAAAAAACTGGACCGCCTCTGCGCTATCTCTATTCTCTAGGTTTTAATAAAACTGTCAACAAATAAGAATGGAATTTACTGATTTTTTGTTTGATTTGACTACGAGAACACTTGATGTTATGACCGGTCGATTCTCGATGACCATATTGACGTCAAACAGTAGGCCTACCACGCTGAAAGATCACGAGAGGAATCAGAACACAGCAATTGCTCGTAGGCCTTCCTGTCGTGTTCCTTATTTGTCTGTCTGTAGGTCCTACCGAAAATGTATTGGCAGCTTTGCTGCTAAATAGGTTATAATTATATTTCTTTACTTTTAACTATAAACATATTTTCGTTTCGTATGTAGGCCACGGAAGCCCATTCATAGATTCTCTCCGTTATTATAATTTTCTTCATCGCACCAGTCTTGTGAACTTTTAAACTGTTTGTCAAAACAACGAATGGTCATAGCATGTTTGTCAACCACGCCACGTGATGAAATGTAAGGTAAACGTGGCCATTAGGCGATTGTGAGGGATGGGTTTGAAAAGTTTTTGTATGTGAAGCAAAGATTAGTCACCTAATCTTTGTGTGAAGTATGTGGCAGCAGGCGGGAGGGAAGGGATGTTTACTATACGACTGAGGCGACTGACCTTCGAAGATATTTACGACCTTGTCTGGTTGGGATGTGTGTTGTGTTCAATGGGTGGTAGTCGCGTCATGAAAAAAATAGGGACTGAAAAGAAGTAGCGCGGCATTTTCGCTACTGCTACTTTAAAAATGTAGCATGCTACTCGCTACGCTACCACATTTTTAAAAGTAGCACGCTACCGTCGCGCTACTGAACGAAAGTAGCGTGCTACTAGTAGCGCGCTACCTACTTTTAGCGCGCTACTTTACAACACTGACCTTAGCCCTACATTGTATCACGTTTCATTGAAATTAAATACAATGTATGTCTTAATTAGGGCTGGGCTATGCCATATCATTCAATTATCGATATCACACGAAAAATTTTGATATGATATCGATATATCGAAATGTAATCGTTTGTTAAAAAAAAAAAAAATTTTATTTAGTGTTATTTTCCATAACTTTGGCCAAATAGGGTTGATAAGGTGTCACCATAGACCTATTTACGATCTCACAAACGCGTTTTATGACCCGGCACCTCCAGCAAATGCACCAGCCAGGGTAATTTAATTGAAACTACCTACCCGGCACCTCCACCAAAATATTCAAAATTTAGCATTTTTTGTGTAAATTTCGATATGAAATCAAATATCGATATCGAATTTTTTCCAATTATCGAGTCTTAATCAGGAAATAAAACATGAAGTATAATCCCTAACTTTGTCGCAGACACTTGCTAATTATCTTTAATAGTTTTGTTTCAAATAGTTGTTGACAATGCACTTGCACTACAAATAGTTTCTTGCAATTTGTTGCCATCCGAGTTTAGGGTGGGGCATGTGTACCAGTACTCTCGGCTCCGATGGCACTTCACGTGGGACTTGCGGAAGACCGAACTGTCCGAGAATCCCCGAGACCCAGACGTCTGAGAAGGTTTCAGTTGTTGTGATGGAAATATTTCCTCTGAGATTTTAAGAGTTTGCTTTGCAGATTGTGGGAGGGAACCTAATCCTGCCACTGACAATCCTTACTGAAAGCTTTTTCCAAGGTTTCCTCAATCGATTTGAGAATGAGTCCTCTTAAACAGCCCTCGGACATTTCATTCACAATCGTCCTCACTTCAAAAAAAAATATACCATGCAATTTGTACCTGGGCAGGATACCCACGAGAAATTTAATGTTTTGGGAAAATACTAAACAATTATTTTTCAACATTTCCATTTGTAAAATACCGGTACATGTATATAATAAGTATGATATGTTTCAATGAAAACAGGGTCTCTTTAAGAGTGACGTCACAATAATGAGTTCACCAGCAGCCTAGTGAATCTAACACCGTATCAGAAAGCGTTGGCACTCGGTATATAAACTTGCTACCGTATCACGTACATCTAAAACTAATATCATAGGAAGCGTAGAAGAAGAATATCACTAAACAGGCAGAGTGCTATTGTGTTGGTAACTTTTATGTGTTACGATGGCACACGAAGAAGCGTTTCGCGGAGAGGGAGACGTCTATCGGGGGTATCACTAAACTTGTTTAGTAGTTTAATACAAAACGGAGGCGTTGAATTACTAAATATTAGAATCGCAAAACAAACACAGCATGTATAGTGTTAAGTTGGCACACATGAATATGCTTTTCAAGAAGACCTTACCACAAAACGGGGAATGGAATTAGTAATCTATTTTTAATAAATAAGCACAGTGCGTTTCTGTTGGATTATTTACTACATCGAGGTTGGCACGCGTGACAACTCTTGCCAGCGCCATCTACCAGCGAAACTAGGAAACTCTGGCTAGCTGAGTGAAGTCTTAATAAGACCACAGAGTTTCAAGGCCGCTAGACGTGGTAGTCTCATGCTAGCCGGTGAAACGTTAGCGTTGTAACTAGCGTCGCTAGGTGTTAAGCATCGAGATGCCGAGAAACAGGCGCGCACTCACGCCACCAGCTCGATATCGCTCCGTGTTGAAGGAGAGCACACCTTGGGTAGGCACGTCTTACACTATAGACATATAGGCTACTTGTTGCTGCTTGTTGCTTGTTAGTAGCTCTAGGGTATGCAGAGGGAGGTATTCAAGACAAAAACAGAAGCCACTCCACTAAAACGAAATTTTGAATGATTATTACATGTATTATGCAAAACTTAAATACGTAACTAATTATGCCTATATTTTTCCTCCAAATACATGCCTGCAAATTATGACAAGCACGTTTTAATGTAGCCTGCAAGTTCTTGAATCGGTCACAGTCCCCGTCCCCAATTCCCAAATATGGTCAGGGGACAGGGGGGACAGATACACCACACTTTGAAGAATTATTTTCAATGGTAAAGGGAATGTCCAGAGACTTAAAGACTACTTAATCCCAGCAATCGCCTGACTGTTGATTGATTGATTTGTGTTGCTTAACGTCATATTGATGCACTAGGGCTATTCGAGACGATGAGTGGTGATGGATGAATAGAAGTGAGGAAAGAAAACCCGGCACCGGCACGTAGCTTACTCCTCTCGAAATCGCCTTGACGACTGAAGAAAACTTTCAGTTGGGATTTCCAGCGTAGTGATTAGAACCCGTGACCTCCCGAATCAGAGACTCGTACAACAAGTAGCCGAGAATATGAAGACAGTGTTGAGGCCATCTCAGCAACGAAGAACAAATTCCTGATGTGTGGCTCGTTGGTCTTGTGGTTAGCGTCTCTACTTCCAATGCAGAAGGTCCAGGGTTCGATTCCCGTGAAAGTCAGAAGTTTTTTAACTTCTGATTTGGACTTAAGTCCATCAGTTCTTGTCTTAGGAGTTTGTAAACGGTGACTTTGGAGCCGTCCTAGCAACGAAGCATATAATAAATTTCAGAGTTGTTCTGAATCGGCCTTGTTGATTCTGGCGTTGATTCGCGGGTGTTCGCACTGTCCATACCACTGATTGCTATATTTCCTATTAAAAATATCGATCTTTGGTTGGTTATCGCTCACTCGTCAATTGCGTCGGGGCCTGCAGGGTTGGCTTGGTCGCTTTGATTTAAAGTCCCCCACTGAAAATCAGTTATATAACTGAGTGGGTAGACTCTAAATAAAATTTATTATTTATTTATTTATTTATAGTGTATGAAGTTGTTACGAACTAGCTTTGTCGATACTCGATGCTGAGGTCATCCACGGTGAATCGTGGCCGAACCGCGGTCCTCATTTCATTCATTTATCGCCGATTGGTCGATATTCATTCTTAGATGGAGTCAACCATGGGTTCTGAGTACACACATTTGCCTGCTTGACTTGGGGAACCTTGGGGAACCATGGCCTGAGTTGGTTCTGAGTACACACATTTGCCTGCTTGACTTGGGGAGGATTGCCGGTAGCTGGCCTGAGTTGGTTCTGAGTACACACATATTTTGCCTGCTTGACTTGGGGAACCTTGGGGAGGATTGCCGGTAGCTGGTGTCGAACCTGCGACCGGCCTGATGAGAGCAGTGTGAGCTACTTCTGTTCTCCTGGTCATTGAAGGGGCTATTTCCCCAACAAATTGTTTTTAACTACATAATCTATATCAAAGTAATATACTAAAATGACTGTTAAAAATAATATTGTAACACTGTAATTTTACATGAATTTTTCAATTATTTTAATCCATTCCAAATATTTGCGAAAATTGGTGTTTTAAAAATTTCTTTAATCGGCTTTAACTGGTTCTTTTTTGTTCCACATAGTTACTAGAGCATCGTACCAGTCTAAAATGGCCCTTTATAACATCGTGTCTTGAAACTATGCATACTCAAACACGCAAAAATATGCTTTCCAAAATCACACTCCTTCTTGGTGATAAGCATATTTTGACCGAACCACTTGCGCAAATTACAAAACAAAATGTGGAAGGTTTACAGAAAAGGCTGTAGAGTACGTCAATAATAGCCAATTTTTTTAATCAAAATCCTCCCAAGGTCACGGGGCATAACGATCGTCCCCATGTTATTTCTTATGGGAGATTTATGCCGATGGGACCTAGCTCGAAAAATACCAAGTTTGACAATTTATTTTCGGGTCATGGATCATGGTGGACCCATTTTTATGTTTATTCTTAAATTCATAACTAGTTAGCCTGAATGAAATATATTTTTTGAGTTTAGCGGGTGAATACCCCTTTAGTAGTAACTAGACCCAGGCGGGGCTGTCGTTGGGCTATCGTTTACCTGAGGACTATTCTTAAGTTGAGATGGGTCATTAATAACAAGACACTCATATGTCAAACTACTGAAGTACAAGACAGACATACGTCGGTCGGTCGCTAGATAGCAAGGTTATAGAGCAGAATTTTGATGTTGACAGTTATTCTATGAACAATTTTTTCTGGATTTTCCCCAAAAGATGATTAAATTTATCTATTTAACAGTATAAAATATGCAATTATTTTTTGTTCAGATTAGAAGGACCTTGATTTGAGGTCATCTTTTTGATAATATTTGTAATTGTGTGTAACAGCAGACTGAGGCGAGCCAAGAAGTACATACATCAGTACGGGGATGATGTCTGTAGCGTGGATGCCAGTGCTCTGTGTTCTGCTGGCGCTGTGTGCCCAGAGTGAGAGTAGACTGAGTGGACAACATGTCTGCTCGATGCGTGTCTCGTAAGTTCTCACTATTAATACTCTACAGGTTGGCTGAGTAAAGCGTTGGATAAAAGCAACGAGTTTTCACGGAAAAACATAACCCGTTAATTGATTGGCATGCATTTTCTGTTGACATTACCATTCAACAAGGAAGATACAGAATGATTTTGGTTGGGTTAATTTCAATTTCTATTTTTTATTCAGACACGTTATACAATTAGGCCTATACAAGTAAATATTTGGATGAGAGTAGCGATTGAAGCGAAGATTCCATTCTACTAGGAAAACGCTAAAGTCCCGCCGCGTTGATGGATGAGCTTTTTAAAGTTTTTAGTTTGCGTTTGATATCTTTACTTTTGCAAGTGCTTTGTTTTGCTGCCTATGCATTGTAGGTGATTGTTGTCAAGTTTCTATTGTTACTTGTCAAATTGGTATTATTTACCGTAAAAACTTATATTAAAAGCTCAATTTCTATGGATTCTGGCTAACTTTTTCAACTTTTTCTTTCAAAAGGTACTACATCACCATAACCTTAATGTCCATGTATAATATGAACGTTGTAGCCCCACCCGTTTGGTCAGAATTGGCCCAAATGGCACGAAAATATCGCACAAAAAATCGGAAAAAATCGTTAAAGTACGATATTCATGAGAAATATTTCTTCGATTGTACCCAAAAACAATACACCTCTAAGTTCAGAGATTTTGAAGGTCCCCTCCAATTTTCATCAAGATCGGGTAAGCCGTTTGCCTGGTAATTAGCTAACAAACAGACAGAAAAAAAAAAAAAAAAAAAAAAAAAAAAAAAAACACCGGAGCTAATTTTTTTGGGGGGTCAGTGAAATTGAAGTCTTCGCTTCGCTCATCCAACTTCACTGGAGAAAAAAAATCCGGAATGTTTTTTTTTCTTTTTTTTGTACTTTTGTGTCAACACGATTCCGGCTAAACCGATACTCCAATTGCGATGAAATTTTCTGAAGACCTTTCAAATCTCTGAACTTAGAACTGCATGGTTCGAAAAATCAATCGAAAAATTATTTCTCATGAAAATCGCAATTTTAATATTTTTTTCGATTTTCTTGCTTTTGTTGTTAGTATTTTTGTGTGGTTGACACGATTCCGGTTAAATCGATTCTCCAACTGCGATGAAATTTTCTGGAGAACTTTGAAATCTTTGGTTTTAGAACTGCCAACTTTTTGAGCGCAATCGAAAATGTAATTTCTCATGAAAATTGCAATTTTACAATTTTTTTGATTTTCTTGTTTTTTCTGTTTGAATTTTTGTGTGTTTGTTAACGCAATTCCGGCTAAACCGATATTCCAATTGCGATTAAATTTTCTGAAGACCTTTCAAATCTCTGAACTTAGAACTGCCACGTTTTTGAGCACAATCTAAAAATTATTTCTCATGAAAATCTCAACTTTACGATTTTTTGACGTTTCTTTTTGTTTCTGTTTGTATTTTTGTGTGTTTGTTAACACGATTCCAGCTAAACCGATACTCCAATTGCGATGAAATTTTCTGGAGAACTTTGAAGTCTCTGAACTTATAACTGCCACGTTTTTGAGCACAATCGAAAAAAATTTCTCATGAAAATGGCAATTTTACGATTTTTTTGGTTTTTCTTTTTTGTTTCTGTTTGTATTTTTGTGTGTTTCTGTTTGTTAACACGATTCCGGCTAAACTGATACTCCAATTGGGATGAAATTTTCTGGGGGCCTTCGAAATCTCTGAACTAAAACTGACACGTTTTTGAGCGCAATTGAAAAATTATTTTTCATGAAAATCGCAATTTTATGATTTTTTCGTTTAAAAAAAATCTTCAACTAAGTAATGATTTTTTCACAGAACAACAGAAAATCTGCATAACACATGGCAGCTTAATGAACTAATTACGCTCATCCTACAACGCGGCGGGAAAAGCGTTTGCGATGCTTCCTTCCTTGTAAACAAAGACAATCAGTAAGATCGTGTCGGGTGATTTACACAATTATAACAATATCAATATCATAATAATAATAATAACAATAACATGAGGAGGCTGGGTATAAAAAGTTTTCATATTTATGTGCCAGGCACCTTCACCATTAATGAACTGGTTCACAAATCCCATAAAGTTTTATATCAATGGGCCCGGCACCTCTACCGTAAAAGAACATTGATGGTAAGCCACACTCACATTTTTGTGGTAAATATATAAGTAGCAAGCGTGTGCGTTCTTGGTTGGCCTTTGAGCCTACAAGCCACTATTGTGATGCCGCGTTTAGAACCGCACGAAGAGGAAAGTAATTTTTATAAACTTAACTTCAAGTTCAACTTATCATTGCCAGATAAGAAAGTCCTTCCGGGTCAAATGAGTTGTGTATGTTGACTCTTGACTGCAATTTATATACCTCAACTATATCCTTATAGCTCTGCCGTAGTAAATCAGTTTAAATAAGTAAACAGGAAAGAGGATAAATATAATAATTAATTAATTAACGCTGACTTCTCCAAGTGTAAAGAACTTGGCTGGAGAGAAGAACATTGTATACGAAAGCTGAACGAGAGAGAAAAGCTATACTTGCCATTCATATTTAGAACTCAAACAAAAGTTTCAAATAGCTTTTAGGGTAGATGTATTCAATACATGAGGCATTTCACAGTCATTTACAATTTTTTTTTTTTCTATTCAGTTATAAAACTGATTTACAAAGGAGGACAACTAAATAAATTTAATTAAATAAATGCAGACACAACAATGAACTACATTTAAGTAAATATTTGAAAAAGTATTATTACAACAACAATGCATTAAAACTTGGTAACAAATAAAAAGGATATTAAATGCAATTAATGAGTGAATCAAATATAAAAAAGGGTGGGGATGAAAAGAAAAGAAAAAAAGAAAGAAGAGGAAAAGAAAAAGAAAGGAAAAAAGAAAGGGAAAAAATCATTAAAAAATCATCATCATCATCATCATTAATCATTATCCATCGCCGTTTCCTGCTTCTGGCAGGGTCAGCTTGGGTTTCACGACCAAATTCTTCCACTTCTTCCTATCCTCCCACAATCGAGTCTCTGCTACATTCTTCCAGCTCTCTCCTCTAGTATGTAGGTCTCTTGCTATGGTCTCCTTCCATCTCTTCCTTGGTCTCCCCCGTCTTCTTCTTCCTTCGATTCTTTTCTCATACATTCTCCTGGGCATCCTCTCTTCCGTCATTCGTTTCATATGCCCAAACCATCTCAGACGTGTCCTTCCCATCCTGTCACCTAACTTCTCCACCCCAAGCATCTCTCTGATGTTTGTATTTTCTAATTATATCTCTTCTTGTCTTGCCCACTGTGCTCCTCAGGAATCTCATCTCCGCCGCCTGAATTTGGCTTTCTTCTCTGTCACCCATAGTCCAGGTTTCTGCCGCATATGTGAGGATCGGTATGAAGTAGGTCTTGTATAGTGTCATCTTGCACTGTATAGGTATTTCCCTATCCCACACCAGGCCTTTTACGCACTGGTAGAAGTTGCTGGCCTTTTGGATTCTGTTAGTGATTTCCTTTTTGATCTTCCCGCTTGCCATTATTTCACTTCCTAGGTATCCAAAACTCTCCACCACCTCCAGGGTTTCTGCTCCAATCTTGATCTCTGCATGGTAGTTCCTTACATCTCCTTCTCCTGGCATAGTAACAACCTTGCTCTTGATCACACTTATCTTCATGCCGGCCTCTTGATAAAAATGAAAATAAAAATGTGATTTATTAGACGATCCCACTCAAACGAATATGAGGTTTGCCAAAAATCAGGAACAGCAAATCAGGGAGTAATCAATCTTTCGCGGAAGAAACCACTGAACGCGAATCTTCATTCTTGTGTTCAATCTTCATTTTTGTGTTCAAATCTTGATAACAATTAAGTACAAAAAACAATGTTCACTGAATCTACTCAGCTATGGAAATAAAACTATTGTATTGATTTCAATTTGAATTTTTCTAAAAAATACTTCTTCGATTAAACCAAACCCTTGTCTTATCAAAGTCAGAACTTTTGCCGGTCCAAAGAAAACTTCTCTCAGGGTAAGGCAACCGTGTTGTGTTTCAGTCGCAAAGTCTTCAGCCTGCCCCCGGCTCCCCATCAAGAACCCAGCACCTCCTATGTAGCGCCTGAGGAACCTACCAGCTCTCATAGACACCGTCATCGACACCGCGGACCCTGGCATAGGGTGAGTTGCCTTGGATACCGCTCCAGCCTAGGGGATGTGGGTAACAAAGACCCAGCTGGTCAGTGGTCAGTACCGGCCATGGGCAAGGGGAGGAAAAGGGGGAAGTTCATTATTTTTTTATTATTTTTTTATTAATTTATTTAACGTCTATCCTATTCAGCTATAAAACTGATTTACAAAGGAGGACAACTAAATAAATCTAATTTCATAGATGCAGACACAACAATGAACTACAGTTTAGTAAATATTTGATATAGTAACATTAGATCAAAAATGCATTAAAACACAACAATTTTGATAACAAATGAAAATTAAAAAGGATATTAAATGCAATTAATTAATGAATCAAATATAAAATAGGTGTAGGAAAAAAAAGAAAAGAAAAGAAAAAAAGATGGAAAAAAAGAAAGAAGAAAAGAAAAAAGAAAGAAAAAAGAAAAAAAAACATTAAAAAGAAAAACGAAAAGAAAAAAAAGATTTATTAGACAATCCCACTCAAACGAATACGTATGAGGTTTGCCAAAAATCAGGAAGAGCAAATCAGGGAGTAATCAAACTTTCACGGAAGAAAGCACCGAACTCGAATCTTCATTCTTGTGTTCAAATCTTGCCGGCCAGAGCTCGCAGATAGTTTCGGGGAGTTTTACTCCCCTACTTTCTATAGCAGATGTTTGTGAGATGGACTTTGTCTCTTTTATTGCCTCTTATGATTAGCAGAGCCATGCTCTGGACTAAATTCTACCCCGGGCCCAGACGGGGGTAATATTTTTACGAGTCACCTAAGGAAATGTTAGACCTGGGGTTCACTGTAGATCGACCATGACATGACAAGGGCTCGTTGCTCTTTCTGTCACGGTGTCCACTGATGGAGCTTGCAACTTGATTTAGGTGTCCTGTATCATTGCTGTGATCAGTTTGACATGAAATTTTTAAATAATTATATATCTGATATAATTATATATATATGAGTCAAGATTTGAACACAAAAATGAAGATTGAACCCAAGAATAAAGATTTCGCGTTCGGTGGTTTCTTCCGCGAAAGTTTGATTATACTCCCTGATTTGCTGTTCCTGATTTTTGGCAAACCTCATATTCGTTTGAGTGGGATCGTCTAATAAATCAGTTTTTTTCTTTTCGTTTTTCTTTTTTAATGTTTTTTTTTCTTTTTTTTCTTTTCTTTTCATTCTCCACCCTTTTTTATATTTGATTCATTCATTAAATGCATATAATATTTTTTTTTATTTGTTACCAAAATTGTTGTGTTTAAATGCATTGTTGTTGTAATGCTACTATTTCAAATATTTACGAAAATGTAATTTATTGTTGTTTCTGCATCTATGTAATTAGATTTATTTAGTTGTCCTCCTTTGTAAATCAGTTTTTATAACTGAATAGGATAGACGTTAAATAAATAATAAATAAATAATAATTACATACATAACAATACCTAACGGTTACAAATGGGCCCTTCCGCCCGGTGGCAACTATTCACTCCCCCCAGACCTAATTTCTGCCCTCCCCTAAACACGATCTAAATTCCTCAAAGACCCACTAGCTACAACATCCCCAGACAAGTCAACGTCAATGGACTGTTTGAGGCGCCTGCAACATGTTCCGTATGTTCCTCAGCCCGTCACCAAGTGGACTCACGAACCAGGCTGCTGCGAGGGATACAAGGAGACGCTGGACAACCGATGTGTGCCCTACTGCCCGGGCTGCCAGTTGGACGCGTGCGTCGCTCCAAACATGTGCAATAGTTGCAAGCCAGGGTGAGTTGCCTTTCACATAGTTTACCTTGTAAGTTGTACGCACAACAAGCCCAACAAGTATAATATAGAATAGAATATTTATTTGAAAGAAACTTCTCAAACTAGTAAGTGAAATGGAACCAGAATTAAGAGCTGGAACATCTCAAATACTGTTTGGAGGTATAATATTAGCAACTGTTTGTTCATGACGGGGTTTTGGTTGGTCCTTGGGCTATTGATATCCTTGTGGAAGACATTCTTAGAAACCACCAACAAGGGTAGCTTAACGTCATCATCGACACGATTCAACAGCCCAATGACAAGTCTTGGGGAGGAACGCGTTCCCGAGAACGCATTCCTTTTCTTAGATCAGGAACTTGAACGTCAAAGTTACTATTTCGTGGGAACTTAGAACGAATTTAATGTTACAAACAAACAAAAACAAAACTTATAGTTTCGACGTCGTAGTCCCGTCTAATTCCAGTACCTTATATCGTTAACTGCAGTAAGAAAAATATCAATGTGACATCTTGTGTTCTCGAAAATGGCACCACCCTCGTCAGATGGCCTGGGACTCACTTTAATATTTAAGAGTAATGATAAATTAACTCATTTCACATTTATTGTGGTTTTAATCAGTCTTGGTATAAGCCTATAAGGGACTAAGTTCCTTTTGAGGAACGAAGGAACGTTTCAGTTCCTTTTTTATTGAAAAGGAACGAGGAACGTCTCAGTTCCTTTTTAGGCAGAAGTAACTTAACTTTTCAAAGTTTCTTTTTTGGAGGAACGTGCCCAAGACTGCCAATGACCTACCAGACCTCATCTAGGACCTATGGGTCGTCAGAAACATCTTACATTCACACCTTGTTAATTGAAAATTTAATATTTTACTTAGATAAACCAACCGCTATAATAAAACCATGGAAGAAAATTATTTGTTGAATGTATTTTGTCCAGGTACGTAAAGAACTCCAAGAACGAGTGCGAGTCATCGTGCAGCATCAGATGCGTCAACGGTGTTTGCATCAACCCCAACACCTGCGCTTGTGATGCCGGCTACCGGAGCACATCGGACACCACATGCGAGCCGGTATGTCCTCAACCTTGCGTAAACAGCATCTGCACGGCACCAGGCGTATGTACCTGCAAGGCCGGCTTCGAGTTCGAGGCAGGTAGCAGCTCTAGCTGCAAGTCGAAATGCACACGAGCCTGTCTTAATGGTATTTGCACCGGACGAAACATTTGCACGTGCAATGCGGGGTACCGCGTGGATAGCGTGAGCGGGGAATGTGTTCTGCAAGGATGTCAATGCAACAACGGAAAGTGTACAGCCGCGGGAACTTGCAACTGCAATCAAGGCTATAAACTTGACCCGAATGTTAAGGACAGATGCATTCCTGAATACGAATGCTTCCTTGAATGCGAGAATGGATATTGTTCAGGGCCAAACTTCTGCACTTGTAACACCGGTTACAAGAAAAACCTCACGCACCCCAATATTTGTGAGCCAAAGTGCTCTAAAACCTGCATCAACGGCAAATGCACCGCTGTAAATGTCTGCACTTGCAATGAAGGATATGAAAAAAACATTCCTCTTTTGCACTCTCATGTTTGTCAAGCAAAATGCACTCCAAAATGTTTCAATAGTGAATGCAAAGCCCCGGATGTATGTACGTGCTTCCCAGGATACAAGAAGAACAACACGTTAAGTAACGTTTGTGACTGGGATGGGTTGATCCCATGTGCTACCTCTTGCAATAACGGAAAGTGTATTCACGGTAGGTGTGTTTGCTATGAAGGGTATAGATATTCGAGAGAGAGGAACTCGTGTCCGCCGAAATGCAGTCGACCATGTGCATTCGGCATCTGTTCCGCCCCCGAGGTCTGTACGTGCGTGGACGGCTACGTTGCTAGTACCGTCCAGTGGAACAAATGCGTACCTGCCGGTACGTGCAGTTCCACTTGCAAGAACGGTCGGTGCAACAATAAGGACGTGTGTGTTTGTGACGTAGGCTTCAAGCTGAGCCGCTCTGTGCACAATACTTGCCAAGCGGCACCGCTTTGCTCTGTAACGTGCAACAACGGTGCTTGCGACGCGCAGGGGGTTTGCGTCTGTCTCGGAGGGTACATGAGGAGCACGAGTGGGAACACCTGCATGGCAGATGGTAGCAAGGAGTGCAACAACGGAAGGTTTGTCGCGCCCGACAGCTGTGTTCTGCAATACGGGATTCAAGAGTTCACCCACCGGTAAGGGTGTATCCTGGTGCACAATGCAGGTATATAGCTCTGGGCTGGAGGGGACTTGACGATAGCGAGGAAGCGGACATTCTGGAAAACACTACTTCAAGCGCAGATTAACCATTATTAGGTTAGTTAGATGTAAGCCCTCGGAGGCTCGGATATCCCTTCACAAGTCCTATTTACAACATACTTAGTTAGACACCTGAAGGAGGCATGCATTGCACCCTGGGCAGATTTCCCACAACAAATTTTAAAGTAGTTATTCAAAAGGGCAATAATTATTATTAATTACGTTTACGTACTTGCATTATAATTTGTGAATGACATAAAGAGATAAAGTGCCAACAGCTTGTCTTAAGGCTATTCCACCGCGTTTTTCTATTTGCCAAAATATGCTACTAAGTCAAAATATAGTGAATGGCTTTGAAACATGGCTATTTTAGAAAATCAAAAATATTTTTTTCAAATTTTTCTGATCCGGTACACGACCAATATAGCCACCTCAAAATAATTTCCAACTTCAATTCGCCAAGGCACACCATTCAACGTAGGGTGTTGTGTTTTTGTGACATTAATTTTCAACTGTTTTTCTATGGACTGGCAGAGAAAACAAATTTATTTTAACAATTGTCTTTCATGTGAATTTTTTCGTTTGGCGGTATTTTTTACCGATTTGTACCGCCAAACGAAAAAAATCGCAGGAAAGGCAATTGTTAAAATAAATTTGTTTTCTCTCAGTCAGTCCATAGGAAAACAGTTGAAAATTAATGTCACAGAAACACAACACCCTACGTTGAATGATGTGCCTTGGCGAATTGAAGTTGGAAATTATTTTGAGGATGCCTATATTGGCCGTGTACCGGATCAGAAAAATTTGAAAAAATATTTTGATTTTCTAAAATAGCCAGGTTTGAAAGCCATTAACATTAACTATGTTTTGACTTGGTAGCATATTTTGGAAAATAGAAAAATGCGGTCGAATAGCCTTAAGGGCAAGGATCATCACCAATATTCAAACCACGCAATATAACCTTATTTTAGTAATATCTCTCAAACCGTACGTAAAATTGTAAAAGGGCTATTAAGTCTCACGAGTTTTCTTATAACTACACCCTGTACGAAACATTATTCAAATATTGTAATCAGTAGCGTTTTTAAATACGGTCGGTATACATTAATTTAATTTAAACCTTGATTAAAATCATTACTGGTTACAATATGTGTTGAAGGTTTTATGCCAGATATAGTTCTAACTAAACCATAATATGGGACTTATTATCCACTTTTTCGTTTTTGTGTAGCGTTATGTGAGTTACTAGGAAAACGCTTAAGTCCCGCCGCGTTGTTGGATGAGCGTAATTAGTGAATTGAGCTGCCATGTGTTTTGCGGATTTTCTGTTGTTCTGTGAAAAAATCAGAACTTTGTTGAAATTTTTTTTAAATTAAATCAAATCAAATAAAAAATTAACTTATTTTTTTAAAATTAATCGTAATTTTAAAAAAGGAAAAAATCGTAATATTGAAATTTTCATAAGAAATAATTATTCGATTGAGCACAAATTTTACACGAATATATTAATCCTTAAAATTAAGGTTCTGTGAGAAAATAATTATAATCGGATAAAGCATGTAGGTGTTATAAGCAGAAGAAATTTTTTTAAAATCGAAAAAAATCGTAAAATTGCGATTTTCATGAGAAATAATTTTTCGATTGCGCTCAAAAACGTGGCAGTTCTTAGTTCAGAGATTTCGAAGGCCTCCATAAAATTTCATCGCAATCGGAGTATCGGTTTAGCCGGAATCGTGTTAACAGACAGACAAAAATACAGAAAGAAAGAAAGAAAGAAAAAAAAAAAAAAAAAAAAAAAAAAAAAAACATTCCGGATTTTTTTCTCCAGTGTAGTGAAATGGAATCTTCGCTTCGCTCGCTACGCTCGCTACGCTCATCCAATTACTTAAATAAGATATTTCGCGTGGTTTTAATATTGACGATTGTCCTTCCCCTTAAATGGAGTAGGCGCGCCGCAAACAATAACATATACACAAATAAAGAAATAAACTACATAATCAAAACGTTCTCGGTCCACGTGACCTTCCTCAGTGAGTGTAGAGAGAGAGACTGAGTTGAAAACTAAAATCTAGGCTAGCTGTTGGCTAGGGGTGAGGGGTGAGTAAATGAGTGTGGGTGACAGGAAGGGGGTGGGGGAAGAGGAAGGAGAATCACTGTAGGTTTAAATTTGTTTTGTTGGCGGAATTTGCCAGTTCACACCTTCTCAGTTCACCAGCTTTTATGGTGGGTGGAACTGACCTTACGAGTAGAGGTAAAAAATGAGAAATGGTGATATAAAAACCCAAATTACGTGGAAAAAAAAACAATTTTCGCATTTTCGCGATTTCAAAAAAATTGTCAAAAACGTTACTTTAAATTTAATTATACGCACTGTTATTTTGGTATACTATTTTCGCGGAAGCCGTAATACGCGCCGTTATTTTGGAGGTCTATTTCCGTGAAGCCCGTGACGTCACGGTACCACCTACCGCACGCGTAATATTCGGTCTGGACCGGCACCTCCACATCGCTTCACATTTTGCACACTTAAAGGTTCAATTTCGTGATTTAATTCGCGTTTTGACCAGTTTGATACGATTTCGTTCGTTATTTCGCGTTATGCGATATTACGCGAAATTCACGTTTTCAAAATGTGTTTTTTCCATCTCTAAATGATGTAATTCGTCGACAATTGTACATTTTAGGCAATAAAAAGGACATTAAAAAAAATTCGCGAATTTCGTTATCACCATTTTCACTACCTCTACTTATGAGTATGACACAGGCTTTAAAACAGGTCCTTCAAATCCCGCCATTCACATGATCCAGCCTTTTGGCATTCCTTTTAAACACATACTTGCATTATATTAGGTTTATTAATAAGTTTAATAAGCCTTTGAACACACGGATTCTAAATATAATACTTCATCTTTCAAAATGAAGCACTAGACTGATTTAGTAACGGAATAATCTATTCCCCAATCCCGCCTGTTATATCAAAAGCATCCTTTATGTTGAATGGTAAGACCAAGTAAGACCACTGCCTCCTAGATGTTGCTCGTGCGGGATCAAGGAGGCAGTGGGTAAGACTCAGTCGCTTCGCTTCCTCAACTAAAAATCAGTGTAGGGATTACTTCGGATAACCGGAAACCGGTTTCGATCGGGTTTTGATCGCAACCGGTTTCAAATTTTAAAACTGTTAAAAAAAATGTTTCTTTAAATGGTGGCGAGACATGCAAGGGAAACTTCCTAGGTTATTTGAGCGCAAGTGAGCGCCATTTCTCGGCTGCAGGGCTAATATTTTCAAAATCGAGATCACCCATCCCAACCAACCAAGGTCACCCGCTTTGCCGACCGTAAATATGCCGATAAAGTAGAAGCAACAAACATCCTCGCCACTCTTAACTAGGGATGGACTATGACATATCATTCAAGTATCGATATCACACGAAAAATTTCGATATGATATCAATATATCAAAATGTAATTGTTTATAAAAAAAATAAAAAATTGAGGTGTATATTTTTCATAATTTATTTATTTTATTTATTTATTTATTTATTGAATCCATGGACATGTACATGGTACACATATCGGATATACATACATATGTCTAACCGTTACATTTCACAAATAACAAATAACAATTAACAGATAACAAATACAAATTCAAAAGAATACAATAACAATTATAAATTTCAATATGGTAAAACTCTAAGTGGAGGGATTTAGGAATTTGTCTAGAGAATAAAAAGATTTTTCTAGCAAATACTTCTTAAGGTCAAACTTGAATGATTTGGAATTTTTGATATCATGTGGGAGATTATTGTAGAGAATGCGGCAAAGGAACTGTGGACTACTTTTATAAAATGAATGTCCAAACGACGGGATGAAAATATTGGCTACATTTCTTGTGTTGTGACTGTGATTGGTCAAATTGGTGGGGAAAAGCTCAGGGTTGGAATGGACAAAAGTTGCAGCTGTTTGAATTAGAGTTGAAGTTAGGGTAAGAATACGTAATTTGGGAAAGTATGTCCTGCAAGATGTCCGCCTAGAGAGACCAGCGATTATTCTTGCAGCTCTTTTTTGAATGATAAATATTCGTTGAGCATGGACAGACGAGCCCCAAAAAAGTATACCATATGAGATGATTGAATGAATAAATGCATGATAAACAAATAGGGTTGGTAAGGTATCACCATAAACCTATTTCACGATTTTTACGATCTCACAATCACGTTTTATGACCCGGCACCTCCACCAAATGCACCAGCCAGGTTAATATAATTTAGACTACCTACCCGGCACCTCCACCAAAATTACGAAATTTAGCATATTTTGTGTACATTTCGATATGAAATCAAATATCGATATCGTATCGCAATATAGATTTTTTTGCCCAGCTCTACTCTTAATCCATAATTTTTTATTTATTTTATAACCGGTTTTGGTGTTTGTAAATCGGTGAGCGATTTTGCTAACCGATGTCATCCCTAAATCAGTGTGCACTAAAATGCTTAGTTGTCACCCCTCGAGTTATTTATGTAGTCCACTAAATATTATATTTTTATTAATTTTTGTGTGGGCATGCTAGGTAATTATTTTGTTTGATTTATTATTATTACTATTTTTTTGTATAATTCAATTTATATGTACTATATACAGTACCTATGTAAGTTTTTTGTGTGAGTCCAGTGGTTATTGTACCTGCTACCAATGCAGAAGGTCCTGGGTTCAAGCCCTGCTAAAGGCCAATGTTAACTTTTGATGTCCATCAGTTCTTGGTTTGCCAATGTGATGTGTAAATGGTGACTTTGGAGCCGTCTTATCAACATCATAGATTCTAAGGTTGTTCCAAATTAGCCTTGGTAATTGTGGAGCCGCCCGCGGTTGGAATCGTGTCCAGCTTGTTTGGTTGGTGTTTCTAATTTAAAATAAATCCTGGTCTCTTGTTGGCCATTGTTCGCTCGTAGATGGGGTAGGCGCTGACAGGGCTGGCTGGGTCTGCTTTGAATTAAAGTTGAATCTGAAACAAGTTGGCCCTAAGTGATTGAATAGCCTACCATGTATGGACTAAAAAAATATGTTCACCTGTGCATGAAAAATACTTATTGACATTGTGTGCTGTTTTACCTCCTTACTTATTTGATGATATTTATCATATTATTTATATATTTTTGTATTTCAATATTAATGTAAATTATTCTTATTAGTTATTACTTATTACTTATTATAAGACTAGGTTGAATGGACGATAAAACCTGTCTTCTCTTCACCCTGCCTAGACAATAAAGACTCCCCCCCCCCCCTCCCTCCCTCTCACAGTAGGCCTATGTCTATTTATTAAGCGAGCGAAGCGAGCGTTTCCATTTGACTCTGCCGGAAAAATTTGTCACTCGTTTTTTTTTTTTTTGTTTGTTTGTTTGTTTGTTTGTTTTTTTTTTTTTTTTTTTTGTATGTCTCGCCATAACGTTCGAACGGAGGCTCGGATCGAGTTGAAATTTTGACCATCCGCAAGCTTTGTTCTCGATTGAATGCCATTAGTTTTGTGGCAAAATCGTTCAAAAAGTTAAAAAGTTACATTAAAGTTAATCGAAAGTTTTTTTTTCAAACTAACCGGCGACAAAATCTGAGATAGCCAAATCATTTAGAATGTCCGTCCGGTCACGAATATGTTAATTTTAGTTTGATCCGATAAGTAGTGTAGATGGAAATTACATTATAACAAAAGTAACGTTGCCATGGCAACGAAAAGACGCGCGAAGTTTCTAATGCACTGCCACCTAGAAGTAATCAAAATACTTCGAGGAAGCAGTCTATTATTTGTCACCAAAGAGTTAAATATTTTTCCCAATGAGTCAAGGTCCTCTAGATGGCGGTGGATTTTATCCACAAAGTAAAGATTTACATACGGGTTTACCCAAATACCTTGGCAATAATAAATAATATCGGAAACATGGCCCTGTGGACAGCGAACGTCGCAAATTTTAAAATTTAAAAAAATGTGCATTGTGGGTCTAGCTATAGCACGTGCTCGCTTATCAACGCGTCCAACTGAGCGTTTCCTAGTTTATTTAACATTACCCTATTCAGTTAAAATCTCTCTCTCTCTCTCTCTCTTGCCCTAGCCCTACACTCACTCAACATATAACATACATATTTCCACTAAAAAACTAAAAAAGACCCAGCGCTCGCAGTTCCACATTTTGACTACTGCGACGTGGTTTATATATAATGATGCAGGCCCTGACTTAATAAAGAAGCTGCAGAGAGCACACTAAGGTATATTTGCAATTTAAAATTTGCATACCATGTATCTCCTTCATTATCAGAGATATCTTGGCCTCGTCTCAAAGACCGTCGCACTCGATCTTCATTCACTTTGCTAATTACATAGGATTCTTCACTCGTCATCACCTGCTTATCTTTTTTTGCGGTTCAAATATCCACACACATCGTAGTAGAGACACTCATGGCCATTCTTCAAATCAACTTGTCCTTCCCATCCACAGAACGGCTATGGTCAGAGACTTGACAAAACTAGGGTCTGTCCGCTAGGCTGCTCAACAATTATTTACTTATAGAATAATTGTTTTATGTATTAGGCCCTATATATATATGTATATTTGAAACACCTTTATTGTAATAATTTTTTTTTACCTTTACAAGAAATGTAAAACATTACTTACAAGCCTTTATTCCTAGATTGTATGAACCATTAAAATTTTATAGTTTCTAATGTTTGTGAAAATATTTTTGTAAGTGAAGAAATAGTATAGCCTAATAGTAATAGTGTATAAATGTAGGACTATTATTTTCCTAAATGGTTTTTACTAGTGAAGGGTTAGTATAGAAATTATGACCTAACTGTTGGTAGGTCATAATTTCCTCCTTAATCCAAACAAACAAAAAAGGTAAGGAATATAGTATAACAATGTATGAAGGTAATATTTTTTATCATTATAATGGTCTTATTATTGATTATTATTCTTGTATTTTATTGAACATTTGTAAGATTTAAAAGCATTTAAGTACCTAATAATTAGTAAAGTGTATAAACTGGATTCAAATTGTGTTTGATTGTGTCATTCTTTCTTATTATAAATGTATGCTATTACTATTTTATTGATCATGATTATTATTTCAAAATATTATTTCATAGTGGAGTCTGTGAGCCCCTCGTGAAGTAACAATCGTGCAAATCGTGATTAAAGCGTGAAAATTTCCAAATTTACTAATATGACCACTATAAACCCAAAAATTTATGGCCCCAAGTCCGATCTCTTCAACTTTAATAGCTATTATATTAATTAATTTTATCAATTGAAATGCAATTAAAATTACAAAAATGGAATGAAATGGTCAAGTTTGGAATCAAATAAAAGCTGGTGTCAACGTTTATAACATCAGTACACGAACTTAAAAGAATCAATCTATGAGATCCAGTACGCGTATTCCCAAATGTATTAATTTATTTTCAATTTAAAAAATCGTGAAATCTTCAAAATTTACTCAATTTTGGTAGATTATTTTAACGCATATTTGAATACTGGACACCAGGCCCAAGCGCATGTTAATACATTTAAAACAATAGATTCCAAATAAAATTTTGTCACGCTTTGCAAGGATGCAGTCACAGCCTCACAGGGCAAAGTGAAATTGTGTAATAAGATTGCGAAAATGTAGGAGGGATACTACATAAGCTTGGCATTTCTTTTGAATCTCATTGCTTTTGATTGAGTGAGGTTTGGCTTTATTTTTACAAGTTTTTTGTTATGTGTGGGTATATTATTCACTCAACGCTATTACAACTACTACTAACTCGTCAGTTTCAATCGGCCAGCGATTCTGCTCAAACGGGTGTCATGGACATTTCAGGTAATTTATTTTTTTCAATTTTATTTCAGGTAATAGTGATATAGTGCCTTTTGAAAGAAAAAGTTGAAAAAGTAAGCTTGAAGGCATAGAAATAAAGGACCGTTTTAATATAGGCCTTATACAGGCATAAAATCAACAAGTAACTATAGAAACTTGACACTAATCACCTCCAATGCGTACAAAATTAATTCTTTGGGGCACGAGCTATTTAACATCCTATCCTATTACCATAGCAATTAATACTACTTTATTAAAATTATTCTTATTCTATTTAAAAGAAAAAAAATTGATCACTAACAACCGGGTTTAACCCACAAGTGTTAGGTAACTAAAATTTACATTCAAGAATACAATTTAAAACCATACGGATACGTTGAACAAATCATTAAATACACGAACAAGGACTTTAAAATTAAAATTAAACAACAAATACAATAAGAAAAACTTGAATAACAAAACTACTGAGATTATAAAATACAAAACTAGTGAAAAAGTAATAACTGATAAGGTAACAAAATAATTATTATTGGTAGAGGGAATGGGACACATTTGGCTGTTAGCAAATAGCTATTCGCTCGGCCAAGATGCATCCGACGTATATGAAACTTTGCAAAGTTGTCAATAAAGCATACATAGACAGCCCTGTGGTCATAGATTTTCCAAATTTTGACGTAATCAGTCAGAAAAAAATCACGAATATGGACAATTATGTATAGAGTTTTTAACAAAATCAAAATTTGTGAAAACTTATTTAATTTTTATAAATAATTTTAAAACAAAATTTACAAATGTGTTACTGTAGAGCCCTTTAATTTTACATTTGTGACATATGCTCAAAATTTCACACACCTGTGGCGTCAGTTGGCCGAGCAAACAGCAATTTGCCTAAAACGCATGTACTATACTCTCTTAATATTATTTAGATTAAATTGTGTGTTATATTAATTATGCTGTCATATATCGATGTTTCTGAAATATTAATAGGAATTGGATGGAAGATAAAGCCTAACTGGCTTTAATCCCCGCCTAAATAAAGACGATTGTCTCTCTCTCTCTCTCTCTCTCTCTCTCTCTCTACCAGGCACTTCCGAGAACCCGATGTTTGTTTAATGTTTCGCTGAGAGAGATTGTGATTCCAAGAACTTTATTTTTATCGCCTGTGTCTGGAGTTTTGCAACGAGACCTTCTGTTTATTGTTGGCGGAAGGAAGGAAAGATAGGAACGTACTAATAATATAGGCTTATCTTTGGGTTTCTAATTCATGATACATCTTGGTCTTTCTTTGTAGGTATTTGTTCTAATTTTCATAATATATCTCTGAAAAGGTGTCTATGAAATTCGTCTTTGTCCCGTTGGTAAGATATTAATTATTGTACACATTTGTAATATACTGTATACGTCAAGGAGGGAATTTATAATATTTTAATTCGTAATAATATCAAAGTGATATGTACATTATTTTACAAGTATTTTGCTATAAAACTATAAATAAATTTTTAAAATCGTGTTTAGTGTATATACCCACACAACACAGTGTGTGTGTGTATTATCTATATTGATATAATTGTCTACATTACACCACGTATATAATACTACACGGTTTTAGGTAATTATTGTATTATTATTATTCCACTGAAGACAATTATTCGACGCAATTCCACCATAGCTGGGCCTTCCAAGTCCAACTCGCTACCTTCCCGTGGTTTGGCCTGTGAGTAGGGGAGTAGTGTATTCCCCAAAACTAAGGGCGAGCTCTGGCCGGTTGGGGTGTGTGTTGCAGAGAGAGCTCTCGCGCAACTTTTTATCGTACCTTTCTTCATTCACACAGCCTTACTCATATTTATTTTCTTCTTTTACTTTTTTCGTCTCCATACTTTCCGGCCCTCTCTGCAACGAGCACTCCTCCGTTCCCACCCAGTTAAACCCATCCTATCCAACATCCTCACTCCTTCCCATCCCTACGTTCCTCCCATTGGAAAGAAGAAAACATGGTGGTAATCCACAATTATGGAAAAAGAAAATTTGGAAGATTCCAGTACACTTGACATGGAACTCCACCGACCACCATAGCCCTCACATTACAGCCGACTAAACTCACACCTCGCAGCTGTAGCTCGTAAACTCTCCCACAGACGCCATGAGCATCTAAATCACCGAGTTATCGCCTCAGCTTGTGACCTTGAGCGTCGTGACGTCAGTTTCGCGAGCACCAGAGAGAGAGAGAGAGAGAGAGAGAGAGAGAGATAACAGTGGCAGGCGCCGTCCGCGGAACTCGCTAATAATATAATATCACTGTTCCAACACTCTGGTGTCAGTGAGGCCGCTCCACGCCCAGAACCACACGGCTGAGACAAGACAACAGGTAGGCTGGTGTTTTAAACTGTATTTTACGTTAGTTAGTTATTAGGGTTTAAGAGGATTGGATAGTCGCGAAATTACAGTTATTTCGTGATATCTCGAGAACGATGCAAAATATCTAAAAACTGATTCTAGACTGAATTGTGGTTTTGTTAGAACAATATAATGCAAGAAAAAATATTCAAATATAATATTTGGTGCGTTTTTTATGATATACACTTAATTAATTAAAATTCTAATAAAAAACTTAATTACCCTCACATTACAATATTTTTTCTTGCATTATATTGTTCTAACAAAACCACAGTTCGGTCTAGAATCAGTTTTTGATATTTTACATCATTCTTGAGATATCAAGCAAAACTGTAATTTCGCGTCGTTTTAATTTCGCGACTGTCCAATCCTCTTAAAAGGCTATTCGACCGCGTTTTTCTATTTTCCAAAATATGCTACCAAGTCAAAATATAGTGAATGGC
This sequence comes from Sweltsa coloradensis, assembly GCA_024449915.1. NCBI lineage: Eukaryota > Metazoa > Arthropoda > Insecta > Plecoptera > Chloroperlidae > Sweltsa > Sweltsa coloradensis. The sequence continues at coordinate 186,877 of JAMZAV010001369.1, forward strand.
TTTGAAACCTGGCTATTTTAGAAAATCAAAAAAAAAATTCAAATTTTTCTGATCCGGTACACGGCCAATATAGCCACCTCAAAATAATTTCCAACTTCAATTCGCCAAGGCACACCATTCAACGTAGGGTGTTGTGTTTTTGTGACATTCATTTTCAACTGTTTTTCTATGGACTGACTGAGAGAAAAAGATTTATTTCAACAATTGACTTTCCTGCGATTTTTTTCGTTTGGCGGTATTTTTTACCGATTTGTACCGCCCAACAAAAAAAATCGCAGGAAAGACAATTGTTTAAAAAAATATTTTTTCTCTCACTCAGTCCATAGAAAAACAATTGAAAATTAATGTCACAAAAGCTCAACACCCTACGTTGAATGATGTGCCTTGGCGAATTGAAGTTTGAAATTATTTTGAGATGGCTATATTGGCCGTATACCGGATCAGAAAAAATTGAAAAAAATATTTTTGATTTTCTCAAATAGCCAGGTTTCAAAGCCATTAACTATGTTTTGACTTAGTAGCATATTTTGGAAAATAGAAAAACGCGGTCGAATAGCCTTAAGGGCACACAACACTAAGGTTATTAGTGCACGTAACACCAACAGTATTATTGAACTTCACACTGTTCTTTTATGAATATAACAGATTCAATCTTTCACAATTCATTGACAGTGTTGGCTGTTCGTCTCTGATTCGGGAGGTCCCGGGTTCAAATCCCGTCGACCGGACGAATTAATTCGAATGCAGGGATTCAAGTTTAAAACTTCTGACTACTTAAACAATCACTTACATAAAAATAATGATATTTTTACTTTGAAATAATGTCCTCAAGTAAGTTAATTAGCTAATTGTGTTTTGAAAGCACAAGACAGAAGTTTAATCATAATTAGAGGTACGTGAAAATAGCGTTTTTTTTTGAATAGATGCTACAAAGCGCTAAATTTTCACTTAAAACTAAGGTTTTTAAGTCCTATTTTATTTTATTTTATTTTCCAAAGTATCTATAATTTGTTTATACACATCTTTATTCAATTGATATTAATTCAACCTTGGTGACCAAATTAAAAATTAAAAATCTAAAAAAGGTCATACACAAGGTTTTGAAATAAGCCAAAAAATAGATGCTAAAACTCTATAAAATGACACTTGAAAACGCTATATTCACGCACCTCTAATCATAATACATTTTTTAGTTTCAAATCAAATTGAATTACACAGCGAATTCTCAATATATATGAAATATTGAAGAAGTTGGATTTTACTCTGAGGGTGTAATTTTAGAGTTTGTTGCTTTAATTTATTTAGTTTTTATACATAGTAATGGCCTCATTGACTTTCAATCAAAAGGACTGGCAAAAATTACGGTTGGTTATTCTAAATCTTATGATAATTTGTATGAATTAGATAAGTTTGCTTTAAATTATGACTAAGAAATTTACGGTTTCATTTATCTATTAGTTGTTTGTATGGGTTCAATGTGGTTTTTACCTTTTATCTCAACTTATGGGGCTTGAAATGACCCATCAAGTGTTCACATTTAAAATAGTAGGGTATCTAATCCAAGTTAAAAATTAAAATTTAATTGTTTCAAAAACAATTTCAGAAATAACTAATCTTTAAATTGCATTCAATATGATTAAACTGAGCTAAAGCATCTAACTATACTAAAATATCCCATCACAATTTTGGTCTTATCCGCAACATACCTAGTTAGACATCAATCTGAGGAGGGGCATGAATTGCACCCTGGCCAGACTTCCCATGATTCAATCTTTCTTCAAGGCGTTTCTAAAAGTGAGGTTTGACCAAAGGAAAACTAACAATTCAAGCTCTTGTCTTTGTTCATATCAGAGAGACTTTAAATAGTATGTTTATTTAAAATTTTTTGTAGGCCTATCTATTTCTTCAATTCTGATCAAATTTAGCATTTTAGCATATTTATCTTTCCAGACAAAACCCAAATTTGGGTGCACATCTATTGGGTCAATAATGCTTTATGAGAACATTAAAATTAATATTATTTTTAAATCTAGCCATAAAGTTAGAATATAACGCCAAATTACTTATTCTCTATAGGTGGTAAAATTATTTAAAAATTTAGCATTTCGTAGCGATTTACGAAAATATGGGTTCACAGATTCAACATCAAGACACACTAAATTTACGATTAACCATCCCTTTATTTATTTGTTTATTTAACGTCTATCCAATTCAGTTATAAAAACCGATTTACAAAGGACAACTACATAAAATTAATTAAATAAATGCAGACACAATAATGAACTATATAGTTCCACCATAGAAAATATATATTCCACGACCATGGGGGCGCAAAATGCGTTACCAAAAATATGACTAATAATAAAAAGGAGTTGTGTAATAAGATTATCATAAAATAGCCTCTTTTAACATTTTTGTCCTTGCCTATTCCGAATATTGCAGTTTCTTTCTACATTGTTGTGGATCATTTTAAAGAAACAAATAAACACATTCGTATTGATTAAGATTCTACCCACACAACTGATTTTGTAGGGGACATAAAATTTAAGGCAGCCCAAGCCAACCCTGGCGACGCCGGCGCCATCATGGCCATCCAGCAGTTAGAATTTGTAATGATGCCCGCTGGCTGGCCCGTCGACAAGGTTATTTTGTACCTGATAAGGAGGGCTCCAAAGTCTCTGTTTACAAACCGGACTATCTAATAATTGATTATTTTAACGATCTTTTAATCATTGGCAATATATTATCACAGTGAGCTAGCCTAAAACACACAAAAATAAGTGATAATATTATATTAATTAAAACATAAAAAACACAAATATATTAAAATAACAAACTTGTTTTGAATAATAAAAACAAAGTAAAAATAAGATGTAATATGAATACAAAAATGCTTCGAAACATTAATAATGTTTTAAAAAAAATGTAATCAGTTTTCAATATTTATGGTAGGTATTGTGCTGTCCCATAAGTGACTTTCTTGTAGTTGTCTCTTACTGTCTAGTTTTAATATTCATTCTATGTAACTGTCTCACTAAATGTTTCTGTGTTTTCCCTTCTACTACTAGGAAGCTTCGCAAACGCTTTTTCAGGTGCGTTGTTGGATGAGCGTAATTTTTTTAAACGAAAAAAAAGCGTAAAATTGCGATTTTCATGAGGAATAATTTTTCGATTGCGCTCAAATTTCACACTTATATATTAATTCTTAAAATTAGGTTCTGTAAAAAAATCGTTACAATCGGATAAAGCATGTAGGTGTTACAAGTCAAAGAAATGTAAAAAACAAAAAACCTAAAATTGCGATTTTCATGAGAAATAATTTTTAGATTACGCTCAAATTTCACACGAATATATAAATTCATAAAATTAAGTTTCTGTGAAAAAACATTACAATCGGATAAAGCATGTCGGTGTTATAAGTCAAAGAAATTTTAAAAATCGAAAAAATTGTAAAATTGCAATTATCATGAGAAATAATTTTACGATTCCGCTCAAATTTCACACGGGTATATCAATTCATAAAATTATGGTTTTGTAAATAAAATCATTACAGTCGGATAAAGCATGTAGGTGTTATAAATCGAAGAATTTTTAGAAATAGAAAAAAATCGTAAAATTGCGATTTTTATGAGAAATAATTTTTTGATTGCACTCAAAAACGTGGAAGGTCAGAGATTTCAAAGGCCTCCAGAAAATTGCATAGCAATTGGAGTATCGGTTTATCCGGAATCGTGTTAACAATCACACAAAAATAGAAAAAAAAACATTACGGATTTTTTTCTCCAGTGTAGTGAAATGAAATCTTCGCTTCGCTCGCTACGCTCATCTAAATATAGGTAAGTCGAAGTAATAAGGCCACCCTAAGGAATTTTGTTTGAAAACATTTAAGTGGGAAGAGGTAGAGGCTCAAAAATTTCAGGAAATAATATTCAAGGCATTGGTTATACAATAAACTAAACAACATATATTAATAATTAGGATATTGTCTTAAACTAATTAAAAATATATAATATTGTGTAAAGTGGCCTTATTAAAAGCATGTGTTGATAATAAGGCCATTTCATATTTTACATGTTTATAATGATATATAATCAATTTCCAACATATTTGTAGCTTTGTTATTATTGCCTATGGTATTTGACATATTTTATTTACTTTAGGCATGTATGTCAGTGCCATCACATACTCAACAGAAAGTAAATTTATGAATTCATGAATAATATTTTTTTTTTAAATTTAAAAATTTTAGAATAATTTTATTAGGACAATTTTTCTGACTGCTCTGACAACAACGGGCATAAAAGTAGGCCTAGGGTTTACTCCAACAATGAGCTTTCAAGTAAGTCGACAGTAATCTTGATCTTCATTGTGAGGTTATGTCAGTGGCCTTTTTACCAAAACAGCACGTTTGTGATAATCCTAGTCATATTTCAATTCAAAATGTATTTAATCGAAAAAAAAATCATCCATCATATACTAGAATAACTAACCTTCAATATAAAGTATATATTTAATATCTATCACTTTTCATGTACGTAAAAAGATTTTTTTCTTACCTTCCGTTTCTTATAAAACACCGTCTGAGAAACGCGGATGACAAACAAACAGCTGTCAAAACTGTTCTATCGGCCGTAATTGCATGCAGTTTTCACCGTTGTGGTCAGATGGAGTAGCTATACACTCTTAAAAGTGGAATCGTCAAAAAAATATTTACTAGCAACGAAGGTACAGGCGAGTGGCCTTATGAGTCGGGTGTCCTTATTACTCCGACCTACCTATTTTCTAAAAAGAAGCTGCTTCTTATGTTTTTCATGAGGGCTGTGCCCATTGAGGTTTGTTTGGTTGTGAATGTTTTGATTATTGTTAGAAGGAAGAAGGGAAGGTTCTGGTAGTTGTAAAGGAGTTGTTTGCTTATGGGGACTGGGGTCGGTCTACAGATCTTGAATGGCACAGAATACGTGTTTGGTACCTCTTCATAATAATTGTAATAATTCAGTGTAAAGTGAACTTCTTCTCTTAATCTTACCTGTCCTACATACGTGTAGGTATTGCTTCGCTAGCCACGCCATGCCACGGCAATTCGATAACTGAGAAGCAAATAATATACACGTATGTAAGATTAAAGAAGAAGTTTATTTTACACTGAATTATTACAATTATTATGAAGAGGTACCAAACACTTAATCTGTACCTTTCAAGATCTGTAGACCGACTCCCGTCCCTATAAGCAAACAACTCCTTTACAACTACCAGAACCTTCCCTTCTTTCCCTTTTAACAATAATCAAACATTCACCCAAACAAACCCTCCCCCCAAATATTAATCGTTAAATTATTCTTATTAGTTTTATTACTTATTACTTATTATAAGACTAGTTGAAATGGATGGACGATAAGGCCTGTCCTTCCTCTTCACCCTGCCTTAGCAATAAGACCCCCCCCCCCCCCCCCTCCCTCACCTCTCAACGAAGCCTATATCGATTTATTATTTAACATTACCTTATTCATTTAAAATCTCTCTCTCTCTTAATCTCTCTGATCTCCCTCTCTCCTCTATCTCTCAATCTCTCTCTTCTTGCCCTAGGGCCCTTACACCTCCACTCAACATATTTTAAATACATATTTCCACGAAAAAACGTAAACAACCCACCCGCAGTTCCACATTTGAACTACTGCGCAGTGGTTTATATATAATGACCGCAAGGCCCTGACATTAATAAGAGCTGCAGAGAGTACCCATGGGTCTCTTGCATGAGGTATATTTGCAATGTAAAATTCGCATACCATGTATCTGCTTCATTATCAGGAGATCTCTTGGCCTCGTCTCAAAGACCCTTCGCACTCGATCTTCATTCGCTTTGCTTATTACATAGGATTCTTTCCGACTCGTCAATCACCTGCTTAATCTTTTTTCCGCGGTTCAAATAATCCACACACATCGTAGTAGATGACAACTCATGCCGTTCTTAATCAAACTTGTCCTTCCCATCCACAGAACGGCTATGTGTCAAGAGAGACTTTACAAAACTGAGGGTCTGTCCGCCAGGCGTGCTCCAACAATTATTTATGTTTATAGAATAATTGTTTTAATGTATTATATATGTATAGTTTGAAACACTTTATTTGTAATAATTTTTTTTTACCTTTAGGCAAAATGTAAACATTTACTTACAAGCCTTTATTCCTGGATTTATGAACCATTAAAAAAGTTTTATAGTTTTCTTATGTTTTGTAAACATAATATTTGTAAGTTAATAAATAGTAAAAGCCCAATAGTAATAGTGTATTAATGTAAGACTATTATTTTCCTATAATGGTTTTTACTGGGGGAAGGGATAGTATAGAAATTATGACCTAACTTGTTGACCTGGGCGGTCCCCTTAATCCAAACAAACAAAACAGGTAGGAATTTATTGAATTATTATTCTTGTTATTTTAATTGGAACATGTTGTAAGATTTTTTTAAAGCACTTAAAGCGTTGGGTGACTAGTGTTGTCAGAGTAAATAGCTTTTTACCGGCTTCAGCCTGCTCACTTGGTGGGCTACCTACACGTTAGGCGCGCTAGTTTGTTAACACGGATAGTTGCACATACCTAGCAGACAACTAGGGAGGTAATTGGTTGCCGGTCACTTCCTGCTCATCAACAATTTCGTCCTAGCTCTTGCGAGCGCTGCTTTGTAACTACTTCAACCCTAATGACTGCGCAAATTTTGAATTTTTGGGGGTATTTGAAATCAATAACTTGCTGTTTTGAAATTAAGATGCTTGGGCTTTGCTTAAATCCATAGGTGAAATATTATTGTTGCAATGTATTTGCTGCGCATTTATCACGTTGTTATTATTATATATGTATTTCTTTTTTTACAGGATGAAACAGTTAGGTCTATATGACACAAAATTAAATTGTGTTTTAGCTACTGAGCCTCCCTTGGGCAACTATTTATGTGATATGATTTTGGGTGAGAGTCATCAACATACAAAAAGCAACACAATAGTATTAAACTATCATTCCGCATTTTATGTGTTTTGGGGTTGTAAGGTTATTTAGTGTGCTATTAAAATAAATTTGCTGGGGACATTTCGCGCCGCGCCAGAATAGTATTTGGTTGTGTTCACGTTTCCAGCCACAAAGTATGTGGACTATCCTCAGGATAGGCATATAAATAATAAACATTCCAAATTAATTAATTAATTTAAAATATGATATATCCGGGTCTCAAAAGCCTAAATTAAGGGATTTATATCAAGTTATTATTTTAGGTTACGACACATGATGGTACATAACTGTAAATAAATGTTAAATGAGTTCCCGAGATTTATTTTGGGCATAAAATATTCGTTCCTAGGCCAAAAGACTGTGCTGTGTTGGTTTGTTATTGTAACTGTAAATACAATTTGTATTTGTTTTTTCTTACGATGATGGACTTGGCTGCGTCGAGTAAAAATATAATTATAGTGAAATGTAAAAATTATCAATTTTTTATTTGCAAAATAACACTATATAGCCCGAGGCATAATCGTAAAAAAAAAACAAAAGCCATTTCCCTAAGCTAACTTCATCCCCGTTGGGGATCAGTATTTACGTAAATATGGACGTCAACAACACATTTTCCAACAACTCCAACTTCAAAGGGAAAGATTTTCTTTGACTGAAACAGGCCATAATAACCGTTAATAAACCGCAAGTAAGTAAATGGTTGAATGTCGCACTCATTATTTTATCCTTGTTGTGACCGAACCATAACGTTAACAAAAGCCTTTCAAACAATTGCTGAAGAATTTCCTTGGAAAGTCGGGGCGCGAATGGTCCTCTCTCACTAGTCCCATGTTTGCCATTCAAAATAATGCAACAGCGCATAATGTGATCGCTAAGCATCTCGTCGGTCGGAGGATCCCATCTCAGTCTCAGATGGCTTGCCCCGTACGGCCTTGTTTTGAGTTACAGTCATGATGAGTGAATTGATCATTACGTCAGCGTGACACTAGTCGGTGTGGGTGGGGGGAGGGGGGAAGACGGGGGTGGAACATCGAAAGGTTTCATGTTTTAGTTGTTAATTTTCTTAGTACTTTATTATTATTTTCCGTACATTGTTGTTAAATTAATTTTGTTTCCCGGTCGTCGCTGAATTACCCATGCCTGGGTTAACAGCCCCATCAGTACGTCAAACTCCCGACTGTAGATGGGGAATCTGTTTTTGGAAGGAGAGATCCTCAAAAGAGCATGACCCTTGGTTAACCCAACTAAATTACACCCCACAAACAACATGCGGATCGAATATAACTTCGTATATTACTTGCCTATCTATCACATTCACATGTCTAACTAGGCCACTTCGCGAAACGTTTTTTTTTCCAGTCAGCGTTGATGGATTAGCTTTTATGTTTGGTTTATTTTTTTTTATCCTATGGTTATTTTTCGTGTCGTCATTGTTTGTCGTCATTGTCGTCATTAATCAAGACAAGAGCAAAATGGAACCAAGTCTGCCTTCAACAATGCGAGGCGACCGACTTGCGAGTCTGAAGACCCCAGAAGAAACTAGGGGGCGAGCTCTGGCAATTATTATTATATTTTGTATCATATTATCGCGCCGAAAAAAAAACAACGCCATCTCTATATTCCTGACTAAAAAACTGCATCGAACATACAAAACGCGTGTCTCTATAATCGCAAAAGTAATCCGCCATCGTCACCGAAATCGAATTAAAAAGGTTTTAATTTTATAACATCCCGCAAAGTCGCGAACATTGTAATGACGTTGTTTACTGCCTGCCTTTATTGATTTTGCCAAGTTTGCGATAATTAGGACGCGAGCTCCATTTATTCCAGGAACACTCGCCATTGTCAAAGTCAACTATCGGAACACATCTCACAATACTGCGTTTGGCAAACTACAAATAAATTTTCTCACCAATAATTAATAATAAATTAAATGTTGCCCATTCAAATTAATGCAAAACCGCGCATAACGAGATCGCTGTGGGAAGACTAGATTGAAAGGTCCCAACTCAGTCTCCGATGGCTTGCCCGGACGGCCTTGTTTTGGGGATAGTGCAGTCGCGAAATGCGATGCCGTCCGTGGGGGGTTGCATAACACGTCTACGTGACACGGGGAAGGGGGGTGAAACTTGAAAGGTTTCAAGCGCTATTGTATAACTTTATTAGTACGTGGAATATTATTATTTCGCGTTACATTGTTTTTAAATTAATTTGATTTGCCGGTCGTCGCTAGATTAACCCATGCCTGGGTCAACAGCCCATCGTACGTCAAACTCCCGACCGTAATGGGGAAACTTTTTTTTGGGAGGGGGAGATCCTAATTATGGCTTGGCAAATCGTTAACCCATTGATTGAAACCCCAAAAATAACGATCGTCGAGTGTATGCCTAAGTGTCAACTTATATTATAGCCCACAATTTACTGTTTAACTAAAATAATTGTTCGTGGCACATAATGCACAATTGTCTACAAAACCACCTTACACATTATTAATAATTAAAATAATAAGTAAAGGGGGGGGAGGGGGGGGAGTGGGGGGGGGGGGGGGAAGAAATATTTTCTTTATTGTTACTTAGAGAACTGTCCGGGCCACGAAACCATGTTTTACAAAACAACTAAAAGCTAGTTGTCGAGTAGTATTCGGGGTGTTTTCATGATAGATAATTCCCCCATTTCGAGCCCATGCAAACCGCATTATTGTTTTCTTGGTTCTCCACGTTTCCGACATTCATAATAAACAATTAAAATACATTTATATGTAAACATCTGCTGTGGCGCTCTAAAAACGGCCATCTAGATAGATGATGCCAGAGAACCAAATCAATTATTAGTGTGATTCCTGGGTCTTGGCCTTAGTCCTAGAAATTAAGATTCTTACATATATTGACGTTTGTTACATTGCATAAATTCTTATAATATATGATATCGCTGTGTTTAACATGTGGAAGATATTACACGAGATTACGTACGCAAGTATGTAGGTGTCATATCAGAAGCTTTTTTGTACTCACAGTTTTGCATGTTAACAGGTTTCCCCCCTTTCATCATAATAAATTATGTTTGTATATAATTATTATACGCTGTGGTTTTACATGTGGAAAGATATACACGAGATTAACTACGCAAGTATGTAGGTTTAATGTAAGTAGCATGTGTTGTACGCACAGTTTTGTAGGTTAACCTAGTTCCCTTTCATCAGATAAGTATGTGTATCTATTAGATATATATCGCTGTGTTTACATGTGGAAAGATATTACACATTACGTACGCAAGTATGTAGGTGTAATGTCCGAAGCATGTTTTTGTACGCACCAAGTTTGTGTTAGGTTGACAGTTTCCCCTTTCATCATAATAAGTATGTGTGGTATATAATATGATTCGCTGTGTTTACATGTGGAAGATATTACACACGAGTTACGTACGCAAGTATGTAGGTGTATGTCGAGAAGCAGGTTTTGTACGCACAGTAAACGATCTGCTTTTTAGCATATTATTATACAATTGACGTTTGTTTACATTACATGCAATTCTCCGCTATAAATATGCCAACTAATAGTATAGACTAGATTTATTATGGTGAGAACGTCGACGAACGAGTTGTTGAAAGGTTGCTCAATGCTCACACATTGAGAATTATGATTAGGCAAGTGCCAACGCTTTACAACAACCAATGCCACATGCAGAACCGAAATGAAGGCAATAAGCAAAGGTTGTCCTAGGATATCAAAACAACTAAAGACAATGACATATTTCTAAGGAATGAAAAAGGTGGCTAAAATGGAAACTCCATACATTCAAATTTGAAACCTGTCAAATTTAAATTTTTGGGTAGATTCTCAAACCACTTTTTATTATTTTAGAAAAATGTACATGTGTTTTTGTTCCGTATCCTAGACAACCTGGAGACTTGCCCTTCAATTCGGTTCGCATGTTGCATTTTGTTGCAGTAGTGTTGCTAGTTGGCTATGGTACTGGAATACAATAACTTTTACGCTGTAACATTTGGACTGTAGATTGTAAAATTTAGCACTTAGTTTTTAAGTTTTCACTACACGATAATTCCAAATTAGTTGCATTTTCTAGCAGGATACTTCAACTATAATTTCAGCAGTAACTTATAATCGGAAGTACAGAACGGGTAATTAAGTGAATACATTATTAAAACTTCCGTTATAAAATGTGATGGCCAACCATAAAAATACGGTCGTTCGATGTAGGTCCTATATAATGTGGTGTGCTGCGATGTGCGTCATTTTGTAACATAAATATAGACTGTGCGGCACAAACAACAAGTTTTACGAAATAACAGATAAACAGTAGGGAGTTTTGGAGTAAGAACATCATAAGTAGGCCCTAGTCTTTGAGAATACCTTAACTATGTTCGAACATTTTGGCGTCCATGCATACTCCCCATGTAATGACGTCTTTTTCAATGCATTTTTTTAATCTTTCTATAAAATAAATATAACGAGTTGTATAGGTAATTTTGTTACCATAGTTCACGACTTTAGCCCATCCGTAACAAGGACATGTGGTATACTTGAATTGTTGTATCTTTAAATAGGTCTTGCTTTAAGTACTTTTTTTTCTTTTTCCCGGTACAAATAATCTCAGCGTACCGGAAACGCAAAACATCTGGATAGCTAGATATTAGAGATAGGAACCTACGAACTTCAAAATGTCATAATGTCTTAGTCGCGGGTTAATTGTAGTACTATGGTAATAAATAATCGGCCATCCAACTCATATACTCTTTTATAAAATGATCTACAAAATGCTTTAAAAGCCGCAATATTTGAGAGATGCCTAGACTAGAAAAAGTGCTCAGAAATAGTTTTTGGCCTTCTAAAAACACTATTTAAGATGTTATTAGGCCTACTTCGAAAACTACTGTTTTTTTTGTTGTTTTTGTAAAACAAATGTTTTCGTCGCACGGACAGTCCTTAAGTAACAATAAAAGAAATATTTTCTTTATATTCATTTTTATATTATTAATAATGTGTAAGGTGGTGTGACAATGTGGCATTATGTTGCAACGCAATATTTAGGTAAACGTAAATTGTGGGCTATAATATTCAGTTGACACTTAGGCCTACAACTCTATCGATCGTTTTTTTTGGGGTTTTCAATCAATAGGGTTAACGAGTTGCTAACCCTATTGAGGATCTCCCCTCCCAAACAAAAGTTTCCTCCCCATCTACGGTCGGAGTTTGACGTACTGATGGGGCTGTTGACCCAGCATGGGTTAATCTAGCGAACGACCGCAAATCAAATTAATTTAAAAACAATGTAAGGGAAATATAATATTCACGTACTAATAAAGTTATACAACTAGGCTTGAAACCTGGTTCAAGTTTCACCCCCCTTCCCCGTGTCACACGTATGACGTGTTAATGCAGAGGCGGACTGGGGGGGTAGGGGCCCCGTACGGAAAGTACTTTCGGGGGCCCCAAAGGGGTCTGGGGCGAAGCCCCAGCCGCCGGAGGCAAAAAATTTTTTCACATCAGTTTTAACTCTCAAGACGGCTTTTAAAGCAATCTGAGGTATATTTGAAACGGATAGATGAAGTGACCGTTGTCATTAAATATTGTCGTCATACCTCAGATAATACGCAATTTGAATTTGAAAACAGTACAACACTTCACTGAGAACAGGCCTTAAGGAGGCCTAGGCTATAAAAATTACCCGGGTATGAATCAAGGGGCGGTCTGCAGGAATTTTTTAGGGGGTGTAAAATTATAATTTATACATTCGTTGGGACTTGTGTGGGGGTTTGGGGGGGGGCAGAGCCCCCCCATAATAGCGCGCAGGCGAAATTTTTTTAAAATCAGGTTTTTAGAGTGCTTTTTGTGCGTTTTTTAGAACCAAAATAATGTAATTATTGTGCAGTCGATACTCAAACAAAACCGCCAAATGGATTGGCAATGCTAACTTCCTGCGGAGATTAATAAAGAGTATAGTATAATGTATAGAAAAAAGTATTCATCATTTTGTGGGTGGGTTACATTACATTCTTATTAACAGCGGTACAATGTCCCCCAAAAACCGTTGAATATTAATGTAATAGTTAGATTTTTCAGACATTAAGATGTTAAGTAAAATTGCTTTATAGAGGATTTCTAGGGGTACGGCCCTTAGTGAATGTTTGGGTAAAGTCTGACCGTGTATAAAATAATAATCATAAAATAATGGTGGGACGGTCCCTATCCCCCAAGGTAAATGCGGTCCCGGAGCAGCACTGCGCGCCATTATTTTTTTCGATTCCTACGGATTTGGAGTATTTTAACGAGTTTTAGTGAAAAATAAAATAGTGGTGACTGACTATTATTCTATTAGCATTCACAGGTCTACTCCAATTTTTTCCCCGGGTTACCAGCCCCCTGGTTACGGCGGTGAATGAAATATAAATCTATCGTCTAATTTTCCCACATAATTTACATGGTGGAGTTTTATATCCTTTTATTGTAAATGAGAGGTAGGCTATGCAAAACTTAGAAGTTTGAATAAAAAAACCATTATAGCGTTGATCAAAATGCGTTTTCTTTTCTTTGGAAAATCAGCTGTTTACACACATCCATATATTTTTAAACGTGTACCGGTAACAAAAGTAATATACTAAGTTAAAGGCATAATAATATATAATCTTAATAATAATAAATAGGAAGCTTCGCAAACGCTTTTTCGGCGCGTTGTTGTGGTATGAGCGTAATTTTTTTTTAACCGAAAAAAGCCATAAATTGCAATTTTCAAAAGAAATAATTTTTCGATTGCGCTAAAAAAGTGGCAGTTCGAGTTCAGAGTTTCAAAGGCCCTCCAGAAAATTTCATCCAATTGGATTTTTAGCAAAATATTTGCTGATTTTGTATTTGTTTGAATGTAACACACAAGGATTAAACAATAAATAAGACGATACAACATAAGTAGGCCAGATATCATTTTAGGCTAACAGATATATAAAAAAGGCAAACATTTATTATTGATGAAGCAATTCCACTAAGCCAAATATTGAAACACGCGGGACAGAAATTTTGGGACCAGAGCAGGGCTCTGCTAGTCATAAAATGCGAGGGAAGAGCGGAGTCCACCTCGCAAGACATCGTTTAGCAAGTTATGGGATATATAAGCCCTGAACTAGAGCGAGCTGCGCTGTCGGTCGTCGGTGACCGATTTCCATTTCCTTTGACGACCCCCCATTACAGACGACGACAAATGACTACACAACGATGACAAAGGCAATGACGACCACGACGTGGAACCCTTTCTCCCTGTCCCCTAGGCTAGAGTGCGCATTATGTACTATCCGCAACCTAGTCAAAACACCGGAAGAGGGTCATAACATTGCACCCGAAAAAGGTTTTCCATGAAAAAAATTATCTGGCTATAAAAACTTTGAATGGCGACCCGCTTACCCCCTTACATCACCCTCATCAGTCACATACTCATTAGATAATTGCTGCTATGGTGTCCCTACAAAATATTTTGTCTGTTGAAAAACGTAAAATGTAAGTTCTTAGAAAATTCTTAGTGTCTTCTTCATATCGATAATGCATATGAATTTTTGAGATTAGTCTCATTACTACCTTTGAGTGATTTTCTGACTCATAAAACATTTTTTTTAAATAATTTAAGTATTATTTTCGTTGTTTTGGGGGGGCCCGCGAACTTTTTCACATTATTTTATATAATATTGGAGTGAATTGCTGTCCATTATTTGTAATTTTCATAAAAATGTGATCCATTTTTTCGGGGCCCCGCCCGTTTCGCGGGTTTTGGCGGGGCCCGCCACCTATGCCAGTGGAATATATTGACTATTTCCCACCACCCTTACTCTGCCATTAGTAATCGTAAATTAATACACGACAGACTGAGTGTGCATAACGATAGGCCCCGGTAGGCACCAAGGTACATCAACCAAACATTGACATTGTCTTATACCTTTACATTTTATATGAATATTCGAATGCTGTGATGCGCTCGTTTATACCTTTGCAACTTTTAAGACCAAATAAATTTTCCATTTAATAACTTTTAAGGTTGGGTTTGGTTTGGGTGGCCCTAGGGGCCAACCAACCGGGGGGGCCCCGTACGGGATTCCGTAGTTCCGTACCTTCCCAGCCGCCTCTGAGTGTTTATGCAATCACTCATCATGCATCCTCCAAAACAAGGCCGTCCGGTCAAGCCATCGAAGACTGAGTTGGGACCTTTCATCTCGTCTTCCACAGCGATCCCTCGTTATGCGCGGTTGCATATTTGAATGGCAAACATTTAATTATTATTTAATTATTTGTTGAAGAAAATTTATTTGTAGTTTGCCAAAACGAACGCCGTATGGAGATGTTTTCCCGATATTTGACTTTGACTGAATGGCGAGTGTTCCTGGAATTAAATGGCGCTCGGTCTAATTATATTCGCAACTTGGCAAACTCAATAAAGGCAGGTCAGTAAACAACGTCCATTACAATGTTCGCGGACTTTGCGGTAATGTTATAAAAATTAAAACTTTTAATTCGATTCGTTGACGATGCGGATTATTTTTTTGCGATTATTATGACACGCGTTTGTTGTTTCGATGCATGTTTTAGTCAGGAATATAGAGATGGGTTTTGCGCGATTAAGATGATACAAAATATAATAATAAATTGCCAGAGCTCTGCCCCTAGTTTCGGGGTTCCTTTTCAGACTCGCAGCGTCGGTCTGCCTCGCATTTGTTTAAGGCAGACTTGGTTCATTTTTTGCTCTTGTCTTGATAATGACGACAATGCTCGACAACAATGACGACACGAAACACAACCATAGGATAAAAATTAACCAACCATAAAAGCTCATCCTCAACGCGAAAACGCGACTGGAAAAACGTTCGCGAAGTGGCCTATTTAGGCCCCTTGAGGGGGGGGTTGAATGGTGATAGATAGGCAAGTATATACGAAGTTATATTCGATCGATTGTTGTTTGCGTGGGGTTTCATTTAGTTGGGTTAACACGTGGTATGCTTCTGTTTGAGGATCTCTCCTTCAAACAAGATTCCGCCCATCTACAGTCTGGAGTTTGACGTACTGATGGGGCCTGGTTAACCCATGCATGGGTTAATTCAGCGACGCCTCCGGGAAATCACATTAATTTAACAACAATGTACGGAAATAATAATAAAGTACTTAAGAAAATTATACAACTTAACATGAAACTTTTCGATTTTCCACCCCCGTCTTCCCCCCCCTCCCCCCACCGCCACGCCCCTACTAGTGTCCGATGACGTAATGATTCAATCACGTCCTCATGACTGTAATCTCAAAACAAGTCCGTCCGGGGCAAGCCATCTGAGACCTGAGGGGGATCCTCCGACGACGGATGTTACGATCACATTATTGCGCTGTGCCTTATTTGAATGAGCAACTGGACTAGAGAGAGACCATTCGCGCCCCGCATTTCCAAGAATTCTTCAGCATTGTTTTGAAATGCTTTTGTTTAACTGTTCTGTTTCTGTCACCACAAGGATAAAATAATGAGTCTGGACTTCAACCATTTACCTTACTTGCGTGTTTATTAACTATTTATTGGCCTTTTTTAGTCAAAAAAATCTTCTTTGAAGTTGGGAGTTGTTGAAAATGTGTTGTTGCGTCATATTTTACGTAACTCCTGATCCCCAAACGGGATGAAGTTTAGCTTAGGGAATGGGCTTTGTTTGTTTTTTACGATTATGCCTAGGGCCTATATAGTGTTATTTGCAAATAAAAAATTGATAATTTTTACATTTCACTCTATTTTATAGTTTACTCGACCAGCCAATCCATCATCGTAAAACAAATACAAATTGGGGGGGGGGGGTATCTTACCAGTTGACAATAACAACAACAGCAGCACGTCCTTTTGGCTAGGAACGAATATTTACTGCCAAAATAATCTCGGGAACTCATTTACATTTATTTTACAGTTATATACCATCCTGTGTCTGTCTAAATAATAACTTGATATAAATCCCTAATTTAGCTTATTGAGACCTCGGATATTATCATATTTAAATTTATTAATTTAATTTTGGCATTTATTATTTAATTATGCTATCCTGAGGATAGTCCACATACTTGGGCTGAAAACGGGAACACAACCAAATATATTCGCGCGGCGAACTGTCCCAGCCATTTATTTTATAGACATAAATAACTTAACACCCCAAAACACATAATGTCGGGAATGATGTTTAAAATACTATTGTGTTGCTTTTGTATGTTGATGCTCTCCACCCAACATCAGACACATAAATATTGCCCAAGGGAGGCTCAGTAGTAACAATTTAATTTTGTTTTCATATCGACCTAACTATCATCCTGTAAAAAAGAAATACTTATATAAATAATAACAACGGATAAATGCGCACAATCACTTGCAACAATAATTTTCACCTAGCTTGGATTTTAAGCAAAGATAAGATCTTAGTTCAAAACAGCAAGTTATCTGAGTTTCAATCAATTCAAAAATTTGCGCGTCATTATGTTTGAAGTTAGTTACACAAGCATGCGCTGCAAGCGCTAGGATCGAATTTGTTTGACTGAGCAGAAGTGACCTGGCAACCCAATTACCTCCCTATTGTCTGCTAGGTTGTGCAACTATCAGATAGTTAACAACCTAGCGCGCTTCTAACGTGTTAGGTAGCCCACAAGTGAGTAGGCTGAAGCCGATAAAAGCTATTACGCTGCAACACTAGTCACCCAACGATTAAAGTACTAATATTAGTATAGTGTGTATATATTATATATATATGGATTCAAATATTGTTTGATGTGTCATTCTTTCTTTTATAATGTATGCTTCTAAACTATTTTATTAATCACTGATTATTATTTTGGAATATTATTTCAGTTCAAGCATTGAGTATAAGATTTTTTATTTAAGATGGGTATAATAATGTCCTCACGGAAGATTGACATAGAAAACATAATCTCAAATGTATATACTTATAAAAAGGATAGAATATGATGAAATAACATGTGATTTTTTGTGAAAAATTGTCATGTTTGTCATGTTTTATGTTTACTAGGAAAATGCTTAAGTCCCGCCGCGTTTGTTGATGAGTCGTAATTGGTGAATTGAAAGCTGCCATGTGTTTTGCGGATTTCTGTTGATCTGTGAAAAAACAAATCAGAACTTTGTTGAAATCTTTTTTTAAATTAAATCAAATTAGTGAAAAATTAACTTATTTTTTTTTTATTAAATCGTAATTTTAAAAAAGGAAAAAATCGGTATATTGAGATTTTCATAAGAAAATAATTATTCGTTGGCACAAATTTTACAACGAATATATTAATTCTTAAAATTCAGTTCTGTGATACAATAATTATAATCGGATAAGCATGTTAGGTGTTATAAGCGAAGAAATTAAAAAAATAACAAAAAAACAAAAATATCGGTAAAAAAAAAATTTTGTTTGGGGGGATTTTTCCCATGAGAAATAATTAATGATTACGCTCAAATTTCACACGAATATTCAATTCATAAAAATTAAGGTTCTGTGAAAAATCATTTACAATCGGATAAATCATGTAGAGTTATAAGTCGAGAAATTTTTTTTAAAATCAAAAAATCGTAAAATTGCGATTTCATGAGTAAATAATTTTTCGATTGCGCTCAAACGTGGCAGTTCTTAGTTCAGAGTTTCGAAGGCCCCCAAAATTTCAGCAATCATATCGGTTTAGCCGGGAAACGTGTTTTTCAGACAGACAAAATACAGAAGAAAGAAAAAAAGAAAAAAAAAAAACATTCCGGTTTTTTTCTCCAGTGTAGTGAAATGGAATCTTCGCTACGCCATCCCAATTTAGATGGTTAGATTTAAAAAAAGGCCCCCATGACCTTAACTTGCCCGCAAAAATAAAAATTTAAACATCAATCAAACTCTCATCATTAATTATTTTAAAATTTAAACCAAAAATATATATATTATATATATAATATTAAGTGGGAGCGGTACACGACATAAAAACGATAATACTGCATTTTTTAACACGGTTTGCCGCTTTGCACAGTTTTTTTGGTGGGACCATAAGGAAATTTAAGATGTGGAGGGACTCAAAATTTTCCCCTTTGGGAAATTTAAATG
This sequence comes from Sweltsa coloradensis, assembly GCA_024449915.1. Taxonomy (NCBI): domain Eukaryota; kingdom Metazoa; phylum Arthropoda; class Insecta; order Plecoptera; family Chloroperlidae; genus Sweltsa; species Sweltsa coloradensis. The sequence continues at coordinate 205,963 of JAMZAV010001369.1, forward strand.
GGGTCATTTTTTTAAAACGTGTTCCCAATCAAAAAATTTTTTTGTTGTTCTAATAAACCTTGTTTTTGGGGTTTGTTTTTGTATATTTCCGAATAGAAAAAAAAATAAATATGTCAAAAAAAAACATCCGGGGGAAATTGTGAAGTTTCACTTTATATAGTAGTATTTTTATAGCAATCTTCATTGAAGGGGGGGCCCGACGTAAAATTTCCTTCCCCTCCCCTGTAAATGCATCTAGCTTTAAAATATTATGATTATAATTTTAAAATTTAAAAGGGAAATTTAAATTTTTTTCTACTAATTTGGGCCATCATTGCTGCGAAACCCAAAGGGTTAAACAGGTTGTAAATGATTTTTTATGCTGTTTTATGCTCCCTTTTTTTAACACGTTTTGGAAACTTGGCTCAGTTTTAAGCGGGTACCCAATAGTGTAAGGCAATGAAAAACCCCCGAATCCAAGATGGCGGCGATTTTTGGAATTTTTAACTTTAAAGGGTCTTTTTCCCAAAAAATATCAACAACTTTTGCCAATGATGCCTCTCACGTCGATTTTACTCCAGCGCAACCTATTTTTGCGATTTCGAGCACTAAACAGCAAAATACTTCTGTGCCGACCCTCCCTCTACAGCCAGACATCCTGCCGACAGAAGGATAATGGGGGGGTTACAGAAAAGTCGAAACTCATTAAAATTCTATTTTTCTTTCAAACCCTTCCTACAGCTCACTGCCTTGTCTTTTGTATTCCCCAATGGGGAGGGCTGCCGACAAAAAAAATTCCCTGTTTTAAGGTAAACCCGGGAGTTTGGCCATGGGCCCTATTTGGGTGATAAGGGGAGCTTGAAAGAGGACGGGAGGTGGGATTTCGCAAATGTCACTCAATATTCGAAAAATACCCGTCCAATGGGGCCGCGTTGCAATGTACGTCTGTGGCTGCACGATGTACTGAAAACTTCTCCGATACGGTGCGGCGCCGTGAGCCCGGCTGGGGCCGCAGGCGCAAAGAAACTATTATTTCACATCGGGGGCATCTCGCTCCGTGGACGGTTCAAAAAGAGGGTCAATCTGGGTATTGAAAAATTTTATGATGGGAAAATTTCCAAATTGGTTATTAATGTTGGATGATGAAAAAAAGGTATAAATCTTCCCGACTGAAAACGTGGAATCGAAACACGCCCGTAAGGATTATTATATTTCAAAACGCTGATTTAAGACCAAAAGACATACTTGAGGCATGGTGGTACAATTTAATCTCTTTTTATTACTTTTATTATGCGTGCGTACGTGAAACGTGCCGTTTATTGCCTTACCAAAAATTTTGATATGGTTATAAATACTTTTTTAATCAGATGATATTTTACTAGCTGTGCAAAGCCACCTCCTGATGCAACCATGCCTGACCCATTGATGACTGGTAATAAGAAGGGAATTTGAAATGCTTCTGAAGAAAGTGCTGATTTTTTATTTTCCCATTTGACTTTTTGAATTTTCAATACGATTGAAACTCGTCACTTTTTTCTTCTATCAATCGTACCATAAAATACAGTATGAAAATGTACAAAAATAGTACCTATCTTGGGGTTTAGTTTCCCTTTTTTTTCTGACTGCATTGAACGGAAAGATAAAAAAAATAAATTATTTCTCCGGCCTTTTGTTTAAAATATTTGTTCTTAGGTGGGGGCCCTAATAAGAAACATAATATTTAATATTCGTACAAACTATTTCCATGATATACCTATACTTTAAAATTCATTCAAATTATTTTTCAAACCTATACCCCAATAGCTGTCCCCCATGACATCCAATGTAATCCGAGCTACAACACACGGCACGTATTTTTAATTTAAATAAGTGAAAAAATAATTTGGGAAAAGGAAAGGAACACCATGTAATGTGTGTTGAAATTATAAAACGGTAATGAATTTTTTTTCGAGTATTTTTTATTTTGTTTACTTGCTTTATTATATTATTATTTCTGGGGACATTTGAAAAAACCTTTCACATTTTTTCTCTATTCAAGAATGCAAAAAAAATTTTAAAGAAACCCTTTTCTCGCAAGTAAAATACGTACAAAGTACTCATTGAACAGAATGAACATTGCGCCTTCATGTGTTGTGTCAAATTTTTTTATTTTGGCCTTTTAAAACCCATGTTAAAAAAATTATGATATTTTGATCATATATAACCATTGGGTAAATTTTGGGTAAACTTAAAATTCAGTTTTCGATTTCGTTTTCCGGGGGTGTGCCCGGGGGGGGGGGCTGAATGAGCCAATGATGATGAACTCGAACCAAGCCCTTTTGGTTTATAGAAACACTGTATTATTACTACAGGAATCAACGCTCTGGCATTATTCCCTTGGGCCCTTGCATTGACGTACTAAAAAACACCTCGAAGGTCGGGAAAGTGCGTAAAAGTTTTAATAAAATTATCTTATTAAAGTGTTGAATGACTCATCCCGGGCATTGGCAATGTGTTATTGGTCCTCGGGCGGCAGCCGGCAGGCGGCAAATGCAATTACACGAAAACACGCCTCTCTGTTGTGTCCGTTTTAAACAAATTTTTTTTTTTCCCGACCACAAATTTTTGACTGTCCCCCGCATCTCTGCTGCATTTGTCGAACCCTGCATGGGTTGCTTTGACCGAAAACCCCTTAGAGGTGCTCATGCATAAAGCTGAGACTCGATTTGGAAAGGGAAACGGTTGAATCCCGTCACCCGCAAACCGAGCTGAAAATTTCATCCGGGAATTCTTTAGCCCTTAGGCAATGCCGGGGGGCAACCTATTTTAGTTTTTATTTCTAGTGCAGTGCGTACATGTTTTCACTCATATTCATTCAATTCGTAATTTGCAAAAAACATACTAAAAAAGGGAGTCGTCTCTATAATGCTAATTGTTGGAATCCGCCCGGAGGGAAATCCTGAGATCTATAATAAACCTTTTGGAGACAATTTTTTTTCGTTTCATGATAACCCACCAAAGCCTTTTCCAGGCTAAAAAAAATTTTACAAACTGTCATCGTGTGGATGTGGCGTGTGGGAAACAATGGTCCCACTGAAAAACGCGCCATCGAAAAATGGATGGTCGTGTCGAACACAAAATATTCCAAAACTGGGGCCCTACTCATTTTAAAAATGCATATTAAAAACAAAATCAATCCTGCGTGAAATGGTCCCCCCCCTTTTCGAGCGGGAAATTTTAATTATGTTTTATTTTATTAAATCCAACAAATATTAAATTTCCTTAAAAAAATAAAAACGGCCTATACAATACAAAAAATACAATAGTAGCCGTATATACATTACCGTTGACTACGTTTTAGCATTGTTTTCCAAAGAAAATAATAATCGACTCTAAAACATTATTTTACGAGTATATAAATCAAAAGTGACTACACCGGGGTTTGAACCCGGGACCTTGCTGTCCGGGGTATGCTCTTACCAGCTAGCTATTCACCCAATTTTAAAAATGTCTAATTCTTGGTCTTTTTGTAAAATTTCATGTACGGACAGCTAAAGGGCCCGGGTTTAAAACCCTGGGGTTTGTCACTTTTTTAATTTTTTGTCTAAAGTACTTAAATAAAAATCAAAGTCGCCTACTTTAAAGCCAAAGGGTTAAACATCGTATATCCCCAAATCTAGGGGGTATAGAGATGGTTTTATTCTCTAGTTTTTTTTTTAGTCTGCCTCAAATGTACAAACAACCAAGAATTAAAAGATTTAAATTGTGGCTGCATAGCCATTTTGGGAAACAAACCCGGACAGCTAAGGTCCCGGCCCGGGTTCAAACCCCCGGGGTAGTCACTTTTTAATTTTTGTCTAAAATACTACAAACAGCGTCATAGTCGCCTTTTATAAGCCAAGGGTTAAACATATAAAAAAAACCATCGACCCCAAATCAAATATTTTTACACACACAACACGAAATGTTTTTACAATTACCGTATTTTTTAAAAAACACGCATGTGACCAAATTTTTTTTTTCAACATTAACCCTACACCCCTACACCCCACACTTCTTATAGCTTTTTTTCATGGGAGATCACACACTTTTTAATATATAAATATTCAGAGTCACGAAAAAAATTGAAAGAAAATAAAAACCAAATTTTCCTATACTCGATTCAGAATTGCGTCGGTTTTCAAGGGCCTGCTGTTACGAAACGAAAAGAACTCTGGTGTCCGCTTTACACTGGTAATTTACACTCGGTGGCTTCATCGGGCCCACAGTTGGCAAAAGTTGCCAAAAATAATGCAGTATGCGATTGATGCGTATTAATTTGATAATCTTTAATATAAGTAATAAAAGGCAATAAATATCCATATAAAATGAGGAAATACGATTTTTTAAATTTTGTTTTAAAAATTTTTTGGAACACAGATTGATTTTTAAATTCTTATCGGCATAAATCGTTAAATTTCCCGTTTTCCTTCCAGAAGAGTTAAAATTAGAGAGAGTAAAAACTTTCTAACATCGTGGGGGAATGAAACCAAGGCGAATTCACATCAGAGGCTTTGGGGGTTTTGCTTGATTCCAGATATTTATTTTATATTGGGGACTATGACGGTGTTATATGGTATCTTATCTAGCATAAATTAAAAAAGGTGCCCCCACCGGGGGTTGAACCCCGAAACCCCTGATGTCTGGGCAGATGCCCTCAACCCCTTTTTTTATTAATTTTCTTAACTTCAATAAAAATGGGCCCGTGCCGTGGTTTAAAAAAAAAAATAAATTTCATCTACCAAATTTTTATTCAAAACAAAAGCCCAAAAATAAAGCCACTTTTTTACGACTTATCTATCTTAAATTTACAGCCTGGTTTCAATCCCCGGGGGTAAAAATGTTTTGAAAAAATTATAATAATATACAATGTTAATTGAAAATTTCAATAAGTTGCCAAATATGTTAATACGATTAAGTTGGGGTTTTGAATTAAAAATTTCAGGCAAAATTAGACTATTTTTCTTAAAACAAAACCCCAAATGGTTTTCCTTCCTTGAATACACATACGGTCTGCAGGAGAGAAAAAAAAAAACCCAACAACGTTTCACCTTGGGATTTCCAAACAAAGTAAGATTTTATCAAAACCCCCGAATTATTCCAAGCATACTGTTATAGTAAAAGATTTTTTTTCGCGAATCTTTTTAAAATTTCCCAATACTTATCGGCGCCGCCTTTCTTACTACCCAGCCGAGGCAACCGGGACGTCGTGGGAAAAATTAATTTTAATTTATTTTTTTTTTTATTTTATTTTTATTTTGCCACATTCAACAGGACATGTCCCCAAGTTAATTTACCAAATATGACAATACAATATAACGCAACAATAAATGTAAAATTAGTTACATAAAAATGACTATAAAATTTATAAAAATGAAAAGTAGGCCCATGTGTGGGAAAGATGATGAATTTTCTCTATGTATGTATGCGTGTTCCGTTGTTGTATGTTTGATCGAATGATTGTGTGAAGTGGAAAGTGAAAATCCGTCCCCAAATGAATTTTTAATTTTTCACGTGGTTTCATTTCAAAACAGACTAAAACTTAAAAACTTCCCCGAATAAAGTTTGTTTTTTTCATCCACTTTAAATCATCCATTGTTTATTTGTCCCGTTTTGTACCTCTTACTATTCATGTAACCCATTATTTATAAAATTACGGGAAGAAGATATATTATTAGAAATTTTTTTAATTTTTTCAAAATTTCAGTTTTCACCGAAATGAGTTTTTTAGTTCACCCAAATATGCTTTATCATGAGCATGTCGCGTAGGCGTGCTAGTGCGGCTGGGTACACTGGCGCGCGTACTTTTGATTTGTTAGGTGTGCATTTTTTAAATGGAGCTCATGAAAAAATAAATTTTGGCTATTCGAATTTCTTTATTAAATTTTAAAGATTTATTGTAAAAAATTTTGTATCATTATAATATTTTTTTAAATTTTTTTTTCTTTTTTACCCTCCTCAGACCCGCGTCGCCTATGAGAGAACTAATAGGGGATTAGAAAAAAATTTAAAAGGTTGGGGAAATTCCTTGCTTATAACTTCTTCCCTCTCAGTCTGGGCTCCCTCTTTTTCTCGTTTGTTTCCCTGCATCTTCTTCATACGTATCTTAGGTGATCCTGTACTACTAATACTTTTGGTGCGCTGGTCTTCCATTCCTTAAATCCCTCTCCATTTAACAAACTCTGAAAAATATTTTTTCCATACCTTTCTTCTCCTGCGAGTCGTTGTGACGGTTCCGTTTCCTTTTCGTAGAAATGTGATTCTAAAACTCTCCCCCGTTTCTCCTTGATAATGTTGTAAACAATTTTTTATTTCCTTGAAAATCTTCCTCCAATTTCTCTCTCTCCGACTGGCCACCATCTCTTTTTCCCTTTTTGCTCTAGTCACATTTGCTTTACCGTTGTTTCGCCCTCCCATATTTTATGACATTTTCCTCTGTATAATTTTTTGATCTTCTCTTTCACCGGCCAGTCTCTATCGCGCACCAGCTTCTTTGACTGTTTCATTCCACCACGGATGTTTTCCTTCTCTTTTCTTCCTCCGTTGCTCCTTGCCGCATACTTCCTCTGCACTAAGTTACAAAGCAGCCTTAAATCCTTGCCATTCTTCTTCGAATTCCTGATGTCTCCCACATTGAACATTTCTCGTATTCTTTTGCCTAACTTTTCTCTTTCTTCTTTTCTTGTATCTTCCACACCTATTCGCGTCTGCTTTGATCTTCTATTAGTTCATTACAGTTTTTACCTCATAGATTTTAGCTACCAGCAATCTGTGGTCGCTATCCAATGACTACTGATGGTACGAAACCCACACTCGTTCTAACCCATTTTTCTTCCTTTCCCCACACAAATATAATCTATAATGGTTTTCGTGCCTTGTATCCTCGTCCTCCATATCCCTATCTTGTTATCTTTGCTTCGACCTCTTCTTTTCAACCACTATTTCCTACTTTCAGAGAGTTTCCGTGCACTACCATTCTAACATTTTTATTCCATCTGCATTCCTCTTTCCCCAGACCATGTGACCCAATACTTCTTCTAACCCTTTCTATCATCTCCAACCATGGCATTGAATCACCCCATAACGATACGCCATTTCCTTCATGCAACCGTCTAAATTTTTTTTCTTCCCTGAACTTGTCCTCCCCAGTAGGTCTTTCCGTTTTTGTGGTGCATACACTTGTATGACATTCACATGTTTCTTGATCTTTACCATTTTCCACTTGTATAATCTGTCGCTTGTTATATGCTATGCCTACAATATTTTCTTTATATTTTGGGCTGGCGAATGATCCATACCCCATTTCTTCCTGTCTGTGCCTCCTGAACCACATCAACTTGTTACCACACCTCGTAAATCCTTTTCCCCTTTCCCCAGTCCACTTTGTTCTCACTTATTCCTAGAATTTCAATGTTTATTCAATCATTTGTATCGATTACTCTTTCCATCTTTTCCATTGAGCGAGACAATGTTCAATGTACCTTATTTTACTTCTTTGCTTTCCTGTTCCTTAGTTTGCAATCTTTTCAGATTTTTCTCATCCTTTTACAGTTCGGTTGTAATCTTTCGCTTGTTTGCATGGATTCCTCCACACCCACCTTGTACAAAAAACCTCATGCTTGATTTCTGGTTTTCGTTCACTCCGATATTCTGTGTGCCAATCGTAGCGCGCTTACCTCATCGTCCATCTCATCTGCATACTGCCTGAGTCACCCACGAGGTGAAAAACCTACATTTTACAAAATTTCACTCCATTCACTTTGCCCACTTTTCCACAGTTGATATTAACTATACAGACTCCCTTTTCTAGAATCCCATGCCCTATACTATGGTTCTATTCAATGTCTCCCTCAACACTTACACCTTTTGATAATTCCATCAATTATTAATTGTTATCAGGTCCCTTTTTCTCAACTCAACGCTACCGGCCATTACAACATACTTTCGCAACAATTTCTCCTCTAGGATTTTGCTTTTCTCAGTTGCCCTACCAGTCCTCCAACATGATTCCCGGGTATGCCTTGGCCCGATATTTTTCTCTTTCCTACCCCATTATCCCCTTGTGAGTTGCCAAAAACCCCCTGCACATGCTTCACTTACCGTCCTCCTTTAGTAAGCGCCTCACTCTGTCTTTAACATAACCATTTCTCATGTATTGTTCCTCAGGCTTGAAAATGCGTGTCCCTGGCAACAGATGTTGCTGTGCGCAACAAGGGGACCCTCTGGGGCTGGGCAGCGCCAGTGAGTTGGATGTCATGCTTTCTCGTGTCCTCCTACCATCCTCTTCCCTCACTGTTATTAGTATGCGGCCCTTTCATCCTATTCGATTCCGATTGCTTGTTTTGCATAGACCTATGGCATATGACTATCAATATGTAACCTCCAACCTGACACTTACTTGAGACATTGGTGTTGGTTTCACCTCTCACACCAACATCATTAGTGTCTACTCTTACATAATACGAAGATTCCTCCACTTCTGTGTTGTAGTTGTACGACTATTTTCTTTTATCTCCCACACACTGATCATTATAATGCCTACTCGATCTTTCTTCGAGTCTATTGAACTTGTTCTCATCTTCTTGATCCTTCCTCCACAACACTCTCACGTTTCCTCAATTTATTTCTCATAGACCTGTTAACCTCTACCGTAATTCATCCATTCTCGCAGGCTTTCTTTGTACACATCCATTCTATTTCCATCTCCTTGTCTCTCACCCAATCTCTCCTCTTGATCATCGGGCCGTCAGCACGTGTCAGATGTCCATCCCATGCAACATTCAACAAAACACTTTCCATCTTTGCATTCGTTGTTTTCAGCTCGTCCTACTTGCCAATCGCATGAGCTCTTCACCATTAGCGCTGCTCGGCTTCTTTTTTATACATTCTATACACCTTCCTCCTCACGATTCTCTTCATGACATTGCCTATCCGTATACTACCTTTGACTTAGGCCCACTATACAGCGATTTGCCACGAACCTCTGCTTGTCTTCAATCACGCAAATATCCTCTGGGCACAACAAAAACTACATCAATAATTTCAAGTGTATACACTATGTGGATAACCTAATGTTCATTATTGTTTCAAGGGGCGGAGTAACACTACACTCTTTACAAGTCCACTCAACACTTTCCTTGGTTCCTAAACATCATAGATGCCCACAAACTGCACATATTTGACATTGTACGCCAGCCGCACAATTCCTTTTCCACATAACGCGCGTTTCTTCCCACTGTGTCATGTCATAATCAAAAACTATATTAATACTCCCAACTATGTCGCACACATTACATAGTAGCTCAACCTTTTTATTCGAGTCGTATGTTCTTTGCTGAAACCTTTTGGCGTATCAATATCAAAACAAAACTTTCTATCACCATCGTTACAAAATGGCTGTCCAATTATATCACAGATAAAACAAAACTTAAACTTCAAATAACACATTACAACAGGCAATAGTACTTCGTACTAATATAACCACTTATTTCAAAGTAATCTATGCGGATCACTATCACAGTACAAAAAACAACTTCTAAATCTATCAATTACATGAATACTGAATTTTGTTGACATCTCATCTGTCCATTCACTGGCTTAATGCACCGCCTTATCAACAATAATATAATAATAAATATATAATAAATACTAAATAAAAAATATAATTTTCATCTACATCAAAATTTAATATTCAAGCAATAGCCAACAAAAAAGCCACTTTGTTACCGACTTCTCATTTTAATTGTGACAGTCGGGTTCAATTCCCCGGTGGTAAAACTGTTTTAAACCATTATAAATATATACAGTGTTTATTGAATGGCCAAATTAGAAGTCGAATAAAATTCTGTATTTAGATTATGTTTTATTATCATCCTGAAAGTGGTTGTCCGCGTGCTTTAACCATTTTTGTCTCCTATTAGAGTTTTATTTTCTACCACCAACAAATGGACTTGTTGCCATGAAACCCCTCCTCCCTCCCCCCCACCCCCACTTTCACTCAACTTCATATTAGTACATCACAACGCTTTCATGGTGCGATACCTAAAAAATTATCTTCTTCCAATTCACGTGCAGTTAAACTTGAAAGACTCAGAGATAGCATAATGTAATAACGCCGCCTGGCTGGATGTATTAATCATTGTTTCATTCTGTTGTGTTGTGCAATAATAAAACAAAATTGTCACGACTGGGGATTCGGGAACTCAAACATACTGGTCCCTGTACATCTAAAATTGATATTTGGTATGTTCCGTATCGACCTTTGTTTTTAAGGCTCTACTGGACCCTGTATTATTTCGGTGTTGTTTGCAGTGGTTTGGTCTTCATCCTGATCTAACGACACAATTGAGATTATCTTTATAATTTTTTTTGTTATTCTACTCAGTACAGAGAGACGTCCTTATGAACGTGGGTTGTGTACTTTTTCCATATTGCCCTTTTTTTTAAATAAATTTTGTTAACTTTTGGGGATATTTTTGACATTTACCTTTTATTCGCGAATTTTTTTAGGCGTTACCAGCACTTTGGAAAAAGTACCAACACACGTGTAATAGGACACCGTTAACTAGCCATTTCCTAAAAATCTGAAATTTTGTACAAGGGGTAGTCCGCTGTACATGGAAGTACAAAGCATGTTTCTGCGCTATTTAGGCTTTTTTGACTCCAGCAAGTGGCGCAACCTAGGACACGAAGCTTTTCACCACTTTGAGTGACAGTTCATATAATTTTTGTTAATAACTTGTTCTGATTGGGTTCTGCATGGACTTTGCTCATTAACTACTTGCAGGACACATTTGAATCATTTGCATAGATCTGCGCTATAGAATGCTATGCTTGGCGTCAATGTTTGAATGCACTCTTACAGACAATTGTTCGATACCGAACTCCCAAATATCATTTTATTATATGTACAGGACCAGTATGTTTTGAGTTCGATCCCCCTTCGTGACAATTTTGTTTATTATTTCACAACAAACAGTAATGAAACAATTATCAATACATCCAGCCACGGCGCGTTATATACATTTATGCATCGCGTGAGTCTTTCAAGTTTTTTACTGCACGGAATTGTAGTAAGATCATTTTTAGTGGTCTTACGCCTTTTTAAAGCGTGTGATGTACTAATATGGGTTGAGGCGGAAGGGGAGGGGGGGGGGAGGACGGTTCATTGCAACAAGTCCATTTGTTTGGGTACGAACATAAACTCTTCTATAGGAGACAACAATGAGGTTGAACAGCAGACTCTCAACCACCCAACTTTCCATGATGATAATAAACATAATCTAAATTTCAGTATTTTATTTTGACCTTATTGGCATTTCAATTAACATTGTATATATTATAATGGTTTTAAAACAGTGTTTACCACCGGGGATTGAACCACGCTGTCACATTAAGATGAGATCTCTACCAAGTGGCTTTATTGTTGGCTATTGCATGCATAGTTAATTTTGGTATATTAAATTATATTTTTTATTTCAAACCACGGCACGGGGACCATTTTTATTTGAAGTAGAAATTAATAATAAAAGGGGTGAGAGCATCTGCCCAGACATTCAGAGGTTCGGTGTTTTCAATCCCCGTGGAGGCACCTTTTTTAATTTATGTCTATGATAAGACTGCCATCATAACAGCGTCATAGTCGCCAACTGATAAATTATCTTGGACATCAAGCAAAGAGCAAAGCGCTCTGATGTGAATTTCGACTTTGGGTTTCACTTGCAACGCACCGATGTTATGACAGTTCCTCTTACTCTCTCTACTCTAACTCTTCTGAATGAAACAGGAATTAACGGGTTATGCCGAAAGAATTTAAAAATCAATCTGTGTTCCAAAAATATAAACTAATTAAAATCGATTTCCTCATTTTATCTGCATTATTATCTGCCTATTATACTACTTTTATTGAAGATTTATTAATATACGCATCAATCGCATACTGTCTTTATTTTTGTGAACATTGCACACTGTAGGAGGCCGTGACGCCACCGAGTCGTAAATTACCATGTCAAGCGGACACCAGACGTTCCCTTTCGGTTCGTAACATGCAGTGACCTTGTAACCGACGCAATTCCTGTCACTCGGATATAGGCAAATCTGGTTTATTTTCTTCAATTATTTTTGTGCTCTGTGCTAGTTACATACTTAGGAAAGTTGTGTGATATCCCATGAAAAATAAGCTAAAGAAGTGTTTGGGGTGGTAGGTGTGTAGGTTAATGTTGAAAAAACAATTGGTCACATGCGTGTTTTATTATTGAATACGGTAATGGTTAAGAACATTTCGTGTTTGTGTGTGTAATAATATTTGACTTTGGGTTCGATGGTTTTATTTATATGTTTAACTTGGCTTTATAGTAGCGCTATGACGCTGTTCTGTTAGTACTTGTGTGACTACACCGGGTTTGAACCCGGGCCGGGACGTAGCTTGTACGTTCTTGTCTTACCAACTGAGATAATGCAGCCACCATTTAATCTGTCTAATTCTTGGTCTGTTTTGTACATTTGTAGAGTCAGCACTGAAAAACTAGAGAATACAAACAATCTCTATAACCCTAGAGTTGGGATATACGATGTTTTAACTTTAACCTTGGGCTTTTTTATAAGTATGCGCTTTACTCTGTTAATGTTAGTACTTTATACAAAAATTAAAAAAATGACTACACCAGGGTTTGAACGCCGGACGCTTAGCTGTCCGTACATGTACTGTACAAATAGGACCAGAATTAGACAGTTTTAATTGGTGGCTGCATATAGCTCAGCTGGTAAGAGCATGCCCGGACAGTTAAGGACCGGGTTCAACCCCGGTGTAGTCACTTTTTGATTATATAATAAATATACTCGTCACTATAAATGTATTAGAGTCGCTATATTATTTTCGTTGGAAAACCAATGCTAACACGTAGTCCTAACGGTAATGTATTATACGTCCTACTATTTATATTTTTGTATTGAGACATTAGATTTATCTTTGTTAATGGAACTTAATAGTTGTGCTGTGATTTATAACATAAAACATAACTTTATAATTTTCCGTCTCGAGTATAGGGGGACCTTTCACGACAGTGATTGTAGTTTGTTGTAAATATGCATATTTACAATAATGAGTAGGCTACTCGTTTTGTAATTTTTTGGTGTTCGAGTTCGACATGACCACCATTATTTCGTGGCGCGTGTTTCAGTATATCATTGTATTGACACACGCACACATCCCCACGATTTACATGTTTGTAATTTTGTTTATGCCCTGAGAAGTGCATTGGTGGGTATCATGAAACAGAATTAAAAATTGTCTCCACAAGTTAATATTATAAGCTCAGGATTTTTCACTCTCCCGTTCGGAATTCCAACCACTTAGCATTATAGAGAACGACGTACCTTTTAGTAATGTATTTTCAATTACAGGATTTGTTAATTGATGAGCGTATCGAGTGAGAGCGCAGACTTCAATTTTCACCGACCCCCAAAAAATTTAGCTCGGGTGTTTTTTTTTGTTTGTTTTTTTGTTTTGTTTGTATTTTCTGTCTGTTTTGTTCGCTCTCTACCGGCACGGCATATGCGATCTTGATGAAAAGATTTGACAGTGACCTTCGAATCTGCTAGACTTAGACTTGCTACTTTTTGGGTAAATCGAAGAAATATTTCTCATGAATACTTTTTCGATTTTTTTTGTGCGTTTTTTCGTGCCATTTGGGACAACTGACCCAACGGGTGGGGCTAACAAACGTTTCATCATTAAACATGGACATTAAGGTTATGTGATGTAGTACTGTTTGAAAACGCAAAAAAATGAAAAGTTAGCCAGAAGCGAGAGAAATACCTTTTAATATAAGTTTTTTTGATTTTGTGTGCGAATATTTTCGTGCCATTTGGGCCAATTCTGACCAAACGGGTGGGGCTACAACGTCATATTATCATGGACATTACGGTTATGGTAATGTAGTACCTTTTGGAAAGAAAAAGTTGAAAAATTTAGCCAGAATCCTAGAAATAAGCTTTTATATAAGTGTTTTTTACGGGTAAATAATACCTATTGACAATAACAATAGAAACTTGACAACTAATCACCGACAATGCGTAGGCAACAAAACAAAGCACTTTGTAAAATTCGAGATAGCCCACGGCAAACTAAAAACTTTAAAAAGTTCATCCATCACCAGTGGCGGGACTTTAGCGTTTTCCTATTTTAATATGAGTGAAAACATTGTACGCACTCAACTAGAAAATAAAAACTAAATAGGCTTGCATCCAGCATTCGCCTAGGGCTCAAGATTCCCGGATGAAACTTTCAGCTAGGATTGCTGGTGGACGGATTCAAACCGTTTCTTCCAATCATAGTGCTCACAGCGTTATGCATGAGCTACTCTCTAACGTTTATTCGGTCAAAGCGAAAGCATGCAGGGTTCGACAAATGCTATGTCAGAGATGCTGAGACATGTCGAAATATTTGTGGTCCTGGATAAAATTTGTTCCAAACGGACAGCAACGAGAGGCGTGTTTCGGTAAGATGCATTTGCCGCCTGCCGGCTGCCGCCTCGAGTGATCCAATACACATTGGCCAATGACCGGCGATGAGTCATTTTCAACCTTAATAAGTATAATTGTATATACACTTTTACGCACTTCTACCGAGATTCCGAGATGTTTTATAGTAACGTCAATGCAAGGGCCGAAGGGTATAATGCCAGCGTTGATTTCATGTAGTAATAATAGTGTTTTATATCATCCAAATGGACTTGGTTCGAGCTCTCATGCACTCATTAGCTCATTACAGCAAAACGGTCACACTAGGGAATCGAAATCGAAAGCCGAATTGAAGTTGTACTTCAACATTTACACAATGGTTATATTATACTGATCAAAATATCATAATTTTTGTAAACATGTGATTATAAAAGGCAAGTAATAATAACATTGACACAACAAATGAAGGCAGCAATGTTCATGCTGTATCAATTGAATTAGCGAGAAATGGTGTTGCTTTTAAATTTATTTATGCATTCTTGAATAGAGAAAATAATGTGAAAGGTTATTTCAAATATCCCGAGAAATAATAATGTAATAACGCAAGTAAGCAAACATAAAAATATACTTTGAAAGAAATTCACTACCGTTTTATAATTTAACACACATAACATTGGTGTTCCTTCTCCTTTCACAATTATATTTTCACTTCATCGTGCCTTGCCGTCGTTGTTGCATACGTGCATTGCATTGGATGCCATTGGGTATAGCTATTGAAGAAATGGTCATTTGAAGGAAATACATTTGAATGAATTGAATGTATAGATATATCATGGAAATTGTTTGTACGAATATTCAATATTTATATTTCTTATTAGGCCGCCACCTACAGAACAAAATGTCATAATCAAAGGGCCGGAGAATAGTTGATTTTTTTTATCTTTCCGTTCAATGCAATCAGAAAAAAATCGGAAGTATAAACTCAATGAGGATATACAGACTGTACTTTTATGGATACGGACTTGATAGAAGAAAATGTGACGAATTTCAATCGTATTGAATATTCAAATGTTAAATAAATAATAAAAAACAGCACTTTCTTCAGAAGTCATTTCAAATTCCCATTCTTATATACCAGTCATCAAAGGATCAGTTGCATGGTTGCATCAGGAGGTGGCTTTGCACAGCTAGCTAAAATATCATCCTGATTAAATGTATTCATAACCATATTAATATTATGGTGTGATGAAAGGAATGCCAAAAGGCTGGATCATGTGAGAAACATGTAGAGATAGGGTAGGAGACCAACAGCTTACCTGAAGTGGAGTAGGCGCGCCGTGATAGAAGACATAAACACAAATAAACAAATAACACTACATTTCAAACGTTTCGGTCTACGTGACCTTCCTCAGTGAGTAGAGAAGAGTTACTGAGGTGAAAAACTAAAGCTAGGTAGCCGTTGGCTAGGGTGGGGGTGGGGTGAAGTGAAAGATGAGTGGGGGGTGTGGAATGGGTGACAGGGAGGGGTAGAGAGGAGGAGAGGGAGGACTACCTAAGGTTTAAGTTAGGTTTGTGGCGCGATTTGCAAATCCATTGGTAGGCCAGTTCCCATCTTCTCAGTTCTCCATCGTGTACAGTGGGAGGGAGTGACCTGATGACACAAACTGTGAAACAGGTCACGAAGGGAAGGCCATGCCCATTGGCATGCAATGCCACAGGTTTCTCGAGGTTCTCCTCTCTTACATCCTGTCTGTGCCCATTCATTCGGGTTCGGAGAGTATTAGTGGTAAGTCCAACATACTCGGCGGGACATCGGGTGCATCGAAGTTGGTAGACGATGTTGCTAGTGCCACAGTTGTTGTTGTTGCGTATGTCATAGGTCTTATTAGTGAGGTGGGCAGAGAAGGTCTTGACTGGTTCATGCATGGGGCACGTCTTGCATCTGGGTCTGTGGCAAGGGGAGGAACCGTGCATGACCGCTTCTCCTTGTTGGACCTTCTGTGGATCTCTCCTCACTAATAAGTCACCAAGGTTGGGGGACGCTTAAATGCCACCCTAGGGATATTCTGGCTGAGATCTTGAGCCATGGGTGACGCAGCCAGGATGAACTGGCCTACCAATGGATTTGCAAATCGCGCCACAAACCTAACTTAAACCTTAGGTAGTCCTCCCTCTCCTCCTCTCTACCCCTCCCTGTCACCCATTCCACACCCCCCACTCATCTTTCACTTCACCCCACCCCCACCCTAGCCAACGGCTACCTAGCTTTAGTTTTTCACCTCAGTAACTCTTCTCTACTCACTGAGGAAGGTCACGTAGACCGAAACGTTTGAAATGTAGTGTTATTTGTTTATTTGTGTTTATGTCTTCTATCACGGCGCGCCTACTCCACTTCAGGTAAGCTGTTGGTCTCCTACCCTATCTCTACATGTTTCTCACATATTAATATTATGGTACTTATGTACGTCGGTACGTAGCTATAGCGCAATAAACGGCACGTACACGTACGCACGCATAAGAAATTGATTTAATAAGTAGATTCAAATATGTACCAATCATGCCTCAAGTACCGGTATGTCTTGTGGTCTTAAATCAGCGTTTCGTGTATACTTCTTACGGGCGTGTTTTATTTCCACAGTGTTCAGTCGGTAAGATTAATACACTTTTTTCATTCATCACATACATACATCAATTACCAATTTGGAATTTCCTGATCATAAAATTCACTCAATCACCCTAGATCTAGCACCCTCTGTTTAACTCGTCCACGGAGCGAAACTGCGAACGATGTAAAATAATAGTGCTTCGCGCCTCGCGGACCGTAGACCGGACTCACGCTGCCGCACCGTATCGGAGCTTCTGCAGAACATCGTGCAGCCACAGACGTACATTGCAACTACGGCCGTCTATTGGACGGCTATTTTTCGAATATTCTGAGTGACATTTGCGAAATCCCACCTCCAGTGCCTCTTTCAAGCTCCCATTATCACCAACTTAGGCCTACTGGCCAAACTCCGGTTGACTCTTAATAAAACAATTATCACCAGTAGCCCAAGTTTTATACCTATCCCTGGCAACTTTGTATCCCTGAGTAGGCCTAAAATGTACTAGGAGGAACTAGGAGGAAAGGAACTATTTTATTAGGTCTGTAAAATGTGTTTGTAATTTTGTTATATCTAATTTTGTGATATAGGCCCTGAAATCAACTTGTATATCTAATAAAAGAGGAAATTGTAAAAAAAAAAAAAAAATGAAAATTTTCAATGCTTTGAAAATTTACATGAAAATTTTCATGAAAATTTTCAACGAAAATAATTTTCATGAAAATTCCCATCACTATGTGTAACATACTGTTTCCATACCAAATTTGATTATTTACAATGAAGGCCTAGGGCCTATTATAATATTATAAATTAATACATGTACTCAACTTATTTGGTTAGGCCTACTCAACGTGATTTGGAAGTGTTTTATTTTCGATTATCTCCCGAGGCCGACATGTTTTAGTAATAAGAATGAGTGGTATTTTCAACGAGACCTAGATCAAGTAATAAGACCAAGAACATAATTCGGATAGGTCCCTCATGTGAGGGGGGTTTGCGTGCGGACAGTTGCTACTAACTACGTCACAGATATTATGACGCGTAACGGTGACGTAAAACGAGAACAGGACCAGGGAATGAACACGTTTTTTCACTATTCGGATAGGTCCGAAGACTTGGCTCGTGAACCTGATTCAGGTCTAGATCATAGAGGCCTACCGTTTTCATAGGCTACCTACCAAATTTGATTCTGTACAATTTATTATAGGTAATATTATTAATTCCATTAAGCAACTTATTTGGTTAGGCCTAGGATACTCAACGTGATTTGGAATTGTTTTATTTTTGATCATCTCCCGAGGCCGCCATGATTTAGTAAGTAATAAGAATAAGAACGAGAGTGGTATTTTCAACAAGACCTAGATCAACTAATAAGATCTAAATAAGACCAAGTAATGAGACCAAGAACAGCATTTGGATAGGTCCCTATCCTAGGACTGGGCCCTAGGCCTAGGCTCTAGCCCTAGCTAGGCCGGAACTTCTTCGGTTGGTATGGACCGGTTTTACAAAACTACTTGCGTTAGGTTAGCCGAACTTTCCGCTGGCTACAGTGCGCCGCGCTAGTTCTAGGATACAATCGATAAGAGCGCACCCAAATCATTTTCGTTACAAAACTACTTACCGGTAGGCCTAGATGTTTTTTCAGTGTTTTTATTAAAAAAATAACAGTGTTAAAAAACCGGTCCATACCAATCGAAGAAGTAGGCCTACCGCTAGGCCACCCTACCATTCGTCTGTCCAGAACACCATAGGGTACAGGTGTACGTTGCGAATCTTCATTGTATAGGTTTTTTGCAACAACGTTGATGTGTGCCAGCTGTTGAATTCTTTCGGCACTATCTACTGCAAACGACACATGTGAGCTACAACAAACAAATATTTGAGGTTAGGTGAGTACGAAATCTTATTACCTAATACTAGGCACACATAACTTATAACAAGCCAATTATTAAAGGAATACTTACATTTTCTTTGATAGATTAGTTTCTCTATACTGTTCTTTAACCATTGTTAATAATATATTTAAAATTTATGTTAGATTTTCATACGTTTCACATGCAGAAACCGCGGTCCGCCTATAATCACCGCCCGCAAAATGTAAACTTAATAGGAAAATCCACCGCTATCTAGAACAGCGCTGTGTCACAGCGCCACTATTTGAATTTGAAACATATTATTTTAACCTGATTAGTGGATTGAACATTAGGCAGAGATGGGCAAAATACTCAAAAAAATGTATTTGAAATACAAAATACAAAATACTTCAAAACCCAGGATTTTCAAATACAAGATACAAATACATCGGCAAATTTGTATTTGAAATACAAAAATACAATATTGTATTTTGAAAATACTCAAAATACAAAATGCATCACAAAAATCATCATAGAGGCTTAATTAGTAAATCAATAAGTGAATAAACATACATTTCATTTTCAACATAATTTATTTTATTGTAGACATAATAATAATTTACACACATAATTTTGTGATTATGTGGATGATTGTTTCTGATCGACATTACTATCAGATGTGCCAATTTAAAAATATTGTTTATATGTAAATGGCAACTTCACAGGGCCCTTAATGTGATTTTATGACAAAGGACAAAATTTATATTTTTGTTATATATAATATAAAACCATAATAATTATTTGGTAATGAACACAAATAAATGCAAACATTTTAACATGTGCCCCAATAAGGCTAATGGATGCTCTGTCAAACCCGGCTTCAATGCAGAATGCAAGTGTTTATTCTGGAACGCTTTTCAACGATTATTTTCACCCTAAAGATGGTAAAATTTTAGACGGTTGGTGTAGAATGAAATGCGGTTGTGTCTATCGGAGTAAATTTTAATAATAAGCTATTACTATTTTTTTGTTTAGTTAACTGGCAATACATGTGCCATAAATAGACAATTTGTAAAACTTTGCCAAGCCTTTATAGGAAACATGAATTTGAAATGCGGAAATGTTATCAGATAGACACTAGCTTAGCATGTCCTTCCTGAACAATATCGTAAGGTTTCAAATTGTTTGGATGAAATAAGAGGTAAAAAAATGGTCCAGAATGAAAGTGAAATTAGATGGATTTGGTGATCAAGCGATTTTTAAATGGACATTAAACATTGTCAAAAAAGTTTGCCCGAGCTCATCCAACAGTCCTAATTTTGGCTACTTAGGAAATAATAATTTTATATTGGCAAATGCTGAAATTGTTATTGACACATTCTTTTCAATGCCTAATTCTTTGGGTTTATCGTCCCATGCATGTAAGGTATTTTGAGTATTTTGAAAATACAAAGATACTTCAAAGTTGAGTATTTTGAAATACAAGATACAAATACTTTTCAACGCAGTATTTGAAATACAAAATACAAAAAAAAAATGTATTTCAAATACACGCACTTGAAATACTGCCCATCTCTGACATTAGGTTACCGATTGATTACAAAATTAATCCAGTGGCGTATGCAAGGCGACTATGGTTTGGTAGATATACCCCAGAGCCCAGGTCAAACACAAAACCTATACTCCATACATCGCTTCTCGCTATGAATATTTAGAATATTATATTATAGAATATTATTAGAATATTTAATTTGGGTTTCAATTTTTACATTTGATGACATAATTTCATATCGTATTACCTTTTTGTGGCCTAGACTTAGGTTGTGTCCTAAAGATTACATATATACCTATATATGTATACTTAATTCTAGGAGGTTATTTACATTATTATTTTTTTGCCTTAATTCTATGGCCTAGCTATAGTTTTGGCCTATTATATTTTAGATATAGGTATAAATATTATGTTAAATAAGTATTAAGTTACATGAATATGTGTTATTCTATCTAATTGTAGACTATTTATATATAGTTTGTACACCGGTGCAAGTTAATGATTAGCGAGCGAAGCGAGCGTTTTACTTTCTGGTGGCAAGATTTGACTCTGCCGGAAAAAATAGTCACAGGTTTTGTTTTTGTTTTTTTTGTTTTTTTTTTGTTTTCTTTTTGTTTTTTGTTTTTTGTTTTCTTGTTTGTTTATATGTCTCGCCATAACGTTCGAACGGAGGCTCGGATCGAGTTGAAAATCGAGTTGAAACTTGGACCATCCCCATCCGCAGCGAGCTTCGTGCTCGATGACTGCCATAGTTTTTGTGGCAAATCGTTCAAAAGTTACATTAAGTTAACCGAAAGTTTTTTTTTCAAACTTAAACGGCGACAAATCGGAGTGGCCAAATAATTTAGATGTCCGTCCACGCCACGAATATGTTAATTTATTTTGATTCCGATAGTAAGTGTAGATGGAAATTACATTATAACAAAAGTAACGTTACCATGGCCGCCAAGTCGCACGAGGTCACTTATGCACTTGCCACCTAGAAGTAATCAAAATAATATCGAGGAAACAGTGTATTAGTTGAAACCAAAGAGTTAAAATATTTTTCCAAGGTCAAGGTCCTCTAGATGGCGGTGGCGTTTGTATGCACAAAGTAAAGGTGTCCCCCAAATACCTTGGCAATCATAAATCATATTGGAACATGGCCCCGTGGACAGCAAACGTCGCAAATTTTAATTTAAAAATGTGCAATGTGGGTCTAGCTATAGCACGGCTCGCTTCATCAACGCGTCAACTGGCGTTTCCTAGTTAATTTATCATCATTGGCTCCAAGCCTGAGTTATAAGTAGCTTTGTGCTTTGGTATTTTTATCAAATTAATTCGTTATTTGCGCTATAATTCAAGTGGCACCAATGTATCATGTTCGGTATCATTCAAAATATTTTTTCATCAGAAAAGTAAAGGGGGCTGGGGGGGAATCAATTAATTTTAAATAAAAATCGCGTAATTTCTTAATTTTTGTGTTTCTAGCTTATATACTTTAACTTGATGTCTATGCAAAATTAACATGTTTGTGAGGAGGAGAGGAGTGAGTGATGTTATCAGTTTTCTTAACATGTGTGAGGGAGGAAGAGGAGTGAGTGGATGTTTAATCATGTTTCTTAACATGTTGTGAGGAGGAATAGGAGTGAGTGATGTTTATCATGTTTCAACCAACTTTCCCCGATTTTAAAACAGTCAATTCATTTCAAGTTTTTATGCCGGCTGGGAGACACGTCGAAAGTTCCGGTTGGCACTACTAGATTAAAATCTAAACATTTTTTTGATTATAAAATTCAATTTGAAAGGTCATACTTGCCGCCAACTAACCCGTCTCTGACTCAGACTTTCTGGAACGCACCAGAGTTACGAGTTGTCCCCCCCCACCCAGGTCTTCGCCACTCATGCCGCCTGTCATGTCCCAGGGCAATCAGGGACCGATATATCCATATCATTATACCTCTCATATATATCATTATTATATCTCATGCAAAAGATCCCAATGATTACTGCAGAATATAATATAAATGTGAATCGAAGCATTTGTTACCACAAATCATACTTGTTCTGAGAGATAGCTAAAATGTAACACTTAATCCAAGCATTAATTTTGTTTTTTGAATTCACACATTGATGTTCACTTAATAATATCATGGTGTTTATTTTAAGTTTGATTGATATTTCAATAAAAAACACTCGTTTAACGAATGAACGTTGTAAATGCATACTGTGTTTTTTTTTTACACTCAAACCATTTTTATTTAAATAAATTTGTTTTTAAAACAAAAATCATCTCATGGATTGATCACAAACTGTATTACATTCACAAATAATTATGCCTGACTACAAACTAAATGGTTGCATAGATCATCGAAAAAATACGTCCCAAATGGCGAGTGGAAAATGTTGTATTATGCTGAAATGTTTATATTCTTCTTTTCCTAGTCCTCGAACACCAACTTTTAAATTAAATATCGCCATGTTCACAACTTTCAGGGATATGAAGTTTGATTGAGACTTGAACGTTTTTCCGCTACTAACTAACAATCATATTTTTTTACACAAAACACTGTTATTACAAGTCAACGTAATTTTGTGTGACTGTGACTTTGAACCTAGGCTGAAGCTAGGCTTACTTTACAATGTATGTTTTTATTTACACAAACTTTTAGAAAGACTCACGAGAGACTACCTTTTTTTGTTGCAAATAGTGTACGTATATTTTGTTGAATGATTTTTAATTTAATATTGGATGAGCGAAGCGAAGACTTCAATTTCATTGACCCCTAAAAAAATTTACCTCCAATGTTGTTTTTTTTTTGTTTGTTTTTCTGTCTGTTCGCACGATTCCGGGCAAACGGCATATGCGATCTTGATAAAAATTTGAGGGGACCTTCGAAATCTCTGAACTTAGACCTGCCACGTTTGGTCATCGGAGAATATACTCATGAATATCGCACTTTTACGATTTTTTTTTTTTCGATTTTTAGTGCGATATTTTCGTGACTATTTGGGCGATTCTGACCAACGGGTGGGGCTAGACGTTCATGATTTCACATTGACATCAGTATAGTGATGTATTGCTTTTTTGAAAAAAAAGTTAAAACATTATCTTAGTAAGCCATATAAATAAAGGTTTTTAAATTAAGTTTTTGTAGTATTTAATAACATTAACAAGTAACAAAGAAATTGACAACAATCACCTACATGCGTTCAAAAGCACTTGATAAGTAAAGAGATCCCACGCAAACTAAAAACTTACAAAAAAGCTCATCCATCAACGCGACGGGACTTAAGCGTTTTCCTAGTGCATAAAACAACAAAGAGATCTGCCTACCATATAATATGATGTGACCTCATGAAGCCAGACACACCAACACATGACTCGACATAACACCGAACTTGAACAAAACTATTTCAAATACATAAACATTCAAATATACTAGGCCACTTCGCGAACGCTTTTTTCCAGTCGCGTTGATGGATGAGCGTTTTGGAATATTTCTGTCCAATGATTACGTTTTAAGTGGAATCTCGTCATTACTTTTTTAGATATTATTATTTTATTTTTTTAGTTACTAGATATTACTTGTTCATTATACACATGTAAAAGGCTTATATTAAAACCTTTATTCCTATGAATTTTGACCAACTTTTTCAACTTTTTCTTTCAAGAGGCACTACATCACCATAATCTTTATGTCAATGTAAATGTGAACGTTGTAGCCCCACCCTTTTGGTCAGAATCGGCCCTAAATATCAACGAAAATATTCGTATTAAAACCGAGAAAAATCGTAAAAGTAACGATTTCTATAAAACTATTTTTTCAAATGTCTCTAAAAATCATAACATATATACTTTCAGTGATTTTGAAAACGTTCCATTAAAGTTTCATCAATATCGGAGTAGCCTTTTTGCCAAATATCATTGGGAAATATCCATTAAAAAATTTAAAACGTAAAAGTACGATAATCATAAGAAATATTTGACGATTATACCAAAAAACGTGGCTAGGCTAAGTTCATAGATTTCCGAAGGTCCCCTCCAATTTTCATCAAGACGCATATGCCGTTTGCCCGGTAGAGAGCGAACAAACAGCAAAAACGAACAAAAAACAAAACACACGAGCTATTTTTCTTGGGGTACGTACTTAGTGAAAAAAAAACACAAAGTTAAATGAAGTCTTCGCTTCGCTCATCCAATAATAAACTTCAAACAGAATACAGGCATCAAATTCTACCTTGGATTTTCCTGAATAAAAAATCAGTTTCTACAGCTAACGAATTCTTACATTAGCCCGGTACCGGTAAACTAGAAACGAGCTGAAAATATTTGTGTGCTAAGTATTATATAAATAGGCTACAATATTAGTTAAGTTAAAATTGAATGGATACCTATGTCTAACTCTCAAGTTAGAGGCCAATACTAGCTAGGCCATAGAATTAAGACAAATCAAATGTACATAATCTCTAGAAGTTAATTATACACAATTATCTATATATTGTAATGACTTCCTTCTATATATAGGCCTACCACTAAGTCTGGCCACAAAAAGGGTAGACAATATCAATTAGTTGTCATCAAATGTAAAACTTGAATCCTACTAAGCGGGAGCACAGATAATAATAGAGTCCACTGGCGGGATGCTTGTGTTCCGCCGGTAAGGATAATCGGACTAGCTGTCGTGCTTACCGCTAGGTGGCATGAGCGGTTTCATAAAGCAGATCCGGCAAGAAAAGTGAATTTAGTGGGTGCATTGCCAGTGATACACGTAGAACGTCCCCAGGTCTTTCATCAACTATCCACGGCCTTGACCGCACAACTGCTTTCATTTATTTAGGCCGTGGGCGGATTTTTTTTATGGAGGTAGTTTTTCCTTGATTTTATATATTTCGTTTTAATTATCGCGGACCAATGCCATTGACAAACGATTAATTATATACCGAGTTCAACTTTGAGGCGTGCAATGCATCAGGCCACGCCTTCAGGTACTACGGAGCCGGAGTTATCCATCAACGGCCGAGCGTCCAGTGGCGGCCTTTACGGTGTGCAATGTTTGTGTGT